>VZDJ01006028.1:12654803-13056575 GCA_008694505.1 Cyanoderma ruficeps
TTTTGTTTTGTTGTTTGTTTTTTGGGGTTTTTTTGGAGGGGGGAGGGGAAGTGATTTGGTTTATTTGTTTGGTTTTGGGTGGTGTTGGGGAGGAGGAGGTTGTGACAAACTAAAACAATTTTGGGCCTATCTTGACTGAAATGGTCTTAAAAGAAAAGGTGCTTCACACGCCGCATGTCCAGCAGAAAAAGCAGGTTGCTCCTTACGCACACCTGAGATGTGACGCTGTGAGCCGGGATACAAACCGGGATGCTGAGGGTACCACTCCGGTCCCGGTGACGCGAGCAGTACGTGCTCCGCCGCAGGCGTTCGGCATTAGTGCCGGCGGGAGGGGAGGGCAGGGGAGGACGACAGGGAATGGGAGAGGGAAGAGAAGCGCTGGAGCGGGGCCAGGGCGCGCAGAGATGCGGGAGATGCTTCCGAACTGCTCCGCCGCGACGAGCTCGGCGTTGGGAGAGCAACTCCCAACAATATTTCCCTGAGACAGGATTATCTCCGCTGAAGGAGGCTTCGGGCTCCACCTCTTCCCGAAATTTGGCCTCGCAGCATCCTCCGCGCCCTGCCGCGCCCCACACCCTTCTCCCGCCCCGCCGGGCCACCCGCTCCGGGCCGCCCTCCCGGCTACCTTGACGAAGTAGAACGCAGGTCCGGGCTTGAGGATGACGTTCTCGTTGTTCTGCTGGTACTCCACGTACTTCTCCAGCCCATGCTCTTCGTAGATCTTCCGCTCCTCCACCAGGTTGAAGAGTGCTCGGGAGGACACGGCCACCGTGATGGCGTTCTGGGGCTTGGGCTGCGGAGCGAGCGCAGGGTAGCGCCGGCCCGCGGCCCCCAGCCCCCGGGCCCCCAGCCCACCCCCGGACCCCCGAGCTCCGGAGCCCCGGAGCCCCCGCACTCACCGGCCGGACCCTCTGGGTAACCACATTGTCGTAGAAAGCCTTGGCCGCCGCCCAGTCTTGCTCGGCTTCCTGCTGAGGGTCCTCCGCCGCCTGGTTGGGTTGCGACTCCTCCGAGCCGGAGCCGCTCATGGCTCCTGGCGCGGTCGGGGCCGTAGCGGACGACCGGGAAGCGGCGGCAGCGGCCGCCCCCCTGCCCCGCCCCGACCAGGCGGGGGAAGGCACCGGCGCTGCCTCTCCCTGGCGCTGGGCGCGCCTGGGGACGCGGCCGGGAGCGCTCCCGACCTCTCCCGGAGCGGAGCGGAGCGGCCCCGCCCCGGCCCCGACCAGCGAGGCCGCGACCCCCCGCCCTTCACAGCCCGAGGCACACCCCGCCCGCCGGGTCTCCTCTCACCGTGCGGTTCGTGCGGTGCGCGGGGGCCGGAGCTGCGGCTCTTCCCCGCCGCCCTCACGGCACCTGCGGCGGCCCCTTCCAGCGCGGGCTGGCTCGGGCCGCTGCCCTCCACAGTGCTCGGGGAGCGGTGCCCGCAGCTACTTGATGCCAGGCAGCAGCCGCCAGCAGTCAGTGGACCTACAGCATTAGAGATGTATTATTTAACTGCAATGGCTTAATTGTTTTAATGTTAACTGCAACAAATTCTCAGGAGATCTTACATAATATGTTTTAGTAATCAAAATGGGCTCAGTGTCTGTGACCTTGGGTCCTTTGTGCCACATGGAAAATACCTTCAGGAAACAGCAATTTGGACTGTGGTGTTGAGAGTGTGTTCACACCCACAAAAACTTGTTCTGGCCTGAGGCTGGGATGGTCGTAAAATCCAGAGTCCCACACAAAGCTATGGGCAGCATTTAATACTCATACAGCTGTCTGAAATGGCCCTGTCTGCCTCTGCAGATCACCATCTGAGCCACAGCAAAGGTTTCCACACTGATAAGCCACAGGAGAGAGTGGAAAGTGAAGAAGGAATCGGATTTTCTCCTAAGCCGGTACAGGATCTGGCACAGCAGACCCATAGTGATATCTGTGTCATAGCGCATGTGATCACCATCCAAAGGACCTTTAACATTTTGAATGAAGACTCTAAATACTGATTCCAATCTGATTGTCAGATCTTTCTGACTCCATCCAGTCTCCAAAAAGAAACAGTATGGTTTTGTTACTTTTGCCCCTTCTTTTTTTAATACGGCTTCCCAGTGAAAGGAGGCTTATGTGATTATACCATCTGTCTTTTCCCAGTGATGTTAAACTGCAAACAAATTTAACGGAAGGATAAAGATCTCAAAGAGATTAAAATTGCTGAAATGTTTAATGAGAATCAACAGTAACATGCAGTTTGTTGCCCTTCTGGGGAAAACACTTTATCTGCTTGTTCCTCTGCTGTGTAGTAGCAAACAAATACTGGCTGGCTGATCTGCCACCTCCAAATCTGCCACACTGCCTGATGCCCAGCTAACCAGGGAGGGATCTGGAAGTGGGGAAGTGATGGGAATGGGGAGGTTAGAGGAAATGGGAGTTAATCATACTGGGGAGGGGAGCTGGAAACAGGAGGCAAAAGGAGACGTACTGAGAGCAGTGCATTGAGAAAACATGCAAAAAGACAAGTTGGGTCATTGTAGTGGCTGTTGTCATGGGAAGCTGCAAAAGCATAACTTAAATCTGAACAAACCTGATTTTAGTAGCTCTGCTACTGATAAATGTGCTTTTTTTCCTTGAATTTTATCCTGAATATTTCTCTCTGAGTGTGTTTCCGTGTCTGAGCTCAGACCTGTAGTATGTCATATGCCACTGAAAACACCGGCTCCCCTCCACACAGTGAGATCAGGCTGAGCAGCCAGGCTGGCCTGGGAAAAGAGTTCAAGTCACAAAACAGCAACTCCTGGTCCCAGTCGCCACTGCTCTCCTGCTCAGAGACTTCAGTATCAGTCTTGAGAAGATAATTTCCCAGAAGAGACCGTTCCTAGTTAAATTGTTGGGTACATTGCTCATGGAGAAGAGGGGAAAGCAACAGGAGGAATCAGGAAGTAATTATTTTGTGGTTACAAAGCTGAACTGTCCTCTCTGTGTGAACACGGGACAATACCTTTACAGAGCCGTGCTCAGGTTGACTCCTTGTCGTTCTGTGTTCTCCACCACCCTGCATCTACTCAGGAGCAAAATCAGACCTCCTCAATAACATTGTTGATTTTTATTTTTGTTACCACCTTTGCTGTCCACCCAAGAAAAGAGTCACCACACAGTGAAGACTCCTTTTAACCTATGCAAGACGTCGGAAAACTTAAAAGATGATAATTTGGTACTGGGCCCAAGCCGTGCTGTTGATGTGCTGCTGCTGAAAGCAGTGCTATGCTAACAGAAATACTTTGCTTGCCAGATGCACATGGTATCTCTACACAGCACTCAGCTGTGTGAACATATGCACTGTGCTGCCATGTCTCTGTTCTGTGCTTGGCTGCCTGCTGCTGACATACCCTCCATTTCCTCTTTTGCTGGAGATTGTGAGCTGAGGGCCTGACATGAAAGCTTTCCAGCTTCAGCACCTTATAAATGAAATCTTGACTTCCCAAATGCAGAGTGTAGCAGCCTTATCTACATCTAAAACATGTAGTAATGCCCACGGGGTTCCAGGAAAGAGCTATGTCTTGCTTTCACTAAACCTCCTGGGGAGTCTGAGAAATAGGAATGGATCCAAAACTGAATGGCTTTGTGGTTTCTGAGCTAAGCTAGAAAGGAAAGGGAAGGAAAGGAATTTTCTGTTATCATGCATTAATTTGTAGGGCATTTGCATTAAAAAAAATTGTTTCTATCTTTGCATGTACATTTTTATAGTTAGTCACACACATTCTCTGAAGTCTGTTACATGTATTCAAATGAAAAGAAAGTCTGCCTGCCTGAGCTGCTGATATTTTTCTTGTGTTCAGAACAACCACTCAGAATGATTTATATGTTCTTGTTCAAGAAGGATCTCAAAGTGCATTACTGAAAATAATAATAAAAACTTGTCATTTTTTTTCTTCTTTTAATACCTACTTCTATTTGGAAAGACATTAAATATTTCCAAATATTAAAAATAATGAGAGAAAAATTACGAGATTTTTTTTAATGGAAGGGGTATTATCTCTCTTTAAATGTACAGATCCCAGTATGTATTGTGTCTAGTTATATCACAAACATATAGAGTCCAGAGCCTAACTCTCCCAGAGTCATGCCAGGATCACTTCAGACTGCAATTGCACTGACTTTTGCTTCATATATACATTGTGATTTTTCATGCTGAGAGCCCAAGACCTGTAGCATAAGTGTAGTGTTCTCAGAAGGAAGGAACCTGAGAATGGCTCTGATCTAGGTCAACCTGGCATGGCAAAATGTGTGACAACCCTGCCACATTACATCTGACCAGCCAGTTAAATAATTTGTAAAATCCTCCTGTTTGTAGATGGTATAAGCACCTCTAATACAATCCTAGTATTGAGGACCTGATTCTATAAAACGGTTAAGACCTGATTCTCCATGTGTGTTTCTACATTTCTGTGTGATTTCTCCAAGTCCTCAGTGTGGATCTCAGGCAGTCTATATTCCTTTGTTTGTCTGCCTGCTGTTATCAAATTTGGTCTAACACAGGCAGAAATAAAAAAAACAGTTCTATTGTGCCAAAGATGTGCATGATGAAGCTGCATCATTCCTAGAAGGCACATTTATTTATGCTGAAGAAACCTTTAGTATTTTACCATAGTATTCACTTTCCTTTTTCATCTCATGATGCTTTCTTTTGGTCCCTCTTCAGCAGTATTTTTCTTTTTCTCTCTCTTCTTCTCCCACCCTCTGTGTTGTGCAGGGAAACAAGAAGGCAAAAACCTGTGGCATCACATTACAATCTAGGGCAACTGCCTTATGTCTTCTCCTGGCATTGCTTTGCTACAGTCTTTAATAATATGTTCATTTGCAACAGCCACATAAATTCCCTAATGATGTAGATCTTTTGTTCTTAGATGATCTATTCCACCTCCATCATTCTGAGCATAACTCATTCCAATATTCATGAGACAGGTGAAAAGGAAGCTAAATCCAGCACAAATACAGAGGAATGCTCACTAAGATTTGCTGGGCCATGATCTTTCTTCCTTAAAAAATCCAGTTTAATCGTTGCAATACATGTTTGACTTGCCTTATTACTGAAGTGTCCTATTCTTTAATCTCAGAAAGAAATCAGCGTTTAAGTTTTATCTTTAGCTTTTGGGAGATTCCTTCTCTTTAAAGGACTAATATAATTTTTTCTAGGAAAATACAATTGTAGACAAAGTTTTAGAACTGAACTCTCTTCCAACTATTCTGAACAACAATTTTTTTTTACCTATCTTTATCCCAAGAAAGCCTCATCAATAATGGCAAAATGTAAAAAGAAATGAAGAAGAATTCTGAAATTCAGATAAAATATTATTTTTGCCTAGATGCTAACTACAAAAGTAGAAAAAAAGTGTCTTATCTCCAAAGCTGAAGGTGCCCCATCTATATTTTGCCACAGGGACAATTGAGAAGCAGTCAGTGAGCAAGCAATCTTGGCCATCTTTTCAGGAATGTGGACTGTGACAAAAAAGACAAAAAATGAAGTCTCTTGAAAATCTGTGGTCAGTATAGGCTTTACAAAAGGCACATATGCTATCAAAAATAACCATAATGTGTTTTTTTCTGAGTTAGAAACAAATCTGTAATAAAGTCATTACTTTTGTATAAATACAAACGAAGACAAATGGCAATAACCATATCAATAATAATAGTTTCAGCTGTTCAGAATTTGACTTTGTTGCACTGGAATCACTCTGTTTCTTAGAGAAAAGAATCACTCTTTTTCTTAGAGAAAAGAAAGGAAAAAAAAAAAAAAAGATGAGCTGGAATAAGGTTTGTCCCTGTTCCAGGCTTAAACAGAAGAATGTTTCCATTACAAAACAACCACACATTAGATGGAAGGTAGATAAATTGTACATACAAACCCTTTGGGGTTCCAAGATCCTACTGAATAAAAAGTACAATATCATGAAAAATTTTAGAATCAGTTCTCTATAATAGAGACAGTTGTTTGAGCATTTTTCATTATGCACTAATTGTCTCTTTAATAATGGAAATTAATGGAGAGTTTAGTCACGCAAACAGTTCCACACAGGGACATGTCTGTGCAAGACTGAGACCTAAATGTTGAAACCCTACTGATTCATTTTACCATAACAAAAGGCATTAAACTATTCTAAGATTCACTCTGGTAATTACATGTTCTATTCTGTAGTAAATACCAATGGTTTAGTTGTGCTGTCATTCATGAAGGTTCACGTTAAGTATTAAATTAGGTTAAAATCTTGAATGAGAACATCATATTGAAAAAGATTCTTAGATTTTGTTTGTGTGATTGTGCAAAAATACCATAAAGATATCACTTAATCTCCATTGCACTGTGCTAGTTATAGTTTTAAAAAATGGAGAGAACAACCAAGTCTGTTAGATGTGTTCTTCCTCCCCCTGCTCCAGGGTGTACAGAGAAACCCATTCAAGCAAACTGTGGTTTCCCACCCATTTCCTGAATGGAGGAAGGTATCAAACAATGTGTGTGCCAGAGTGACACTGATGGGGCTGCTGGGCATCCCTGATGGAACAGCAGAGTAGCCCCATGGGCTTCGAATAGCAAGAGCAATGGCAGAGCAAGAGCTCTAAGAGCAAAATCATCCACTGACTGTGCTACAGCACTGACACTATTCACGCATCGGGAAAAATGGATCCACTGTATTCCAAAACCAGAACTTCTGCCTTCCGTCTTTGCATACACACCAAGTCTCATTTGAGCCTTACCGCATGGTGTAACTCACCTACAGAGCAGACTGGGCAACAGGAATTTTGTTTACAGAGCCAGCCATCCCGCTGCTGTCCTTGAGAACAAAGCTTTTTGTTTGTCTCTTTATGAATGTGCAAAAAAAAAAAAAACAAAAGAAGAATGCACACTTTCTACAACCTCCTAGCAATAAATAATAGGAATATAGTCATAAAAAGTACAAATTGCTTCAAGCAAGGGGTGAAGGACACTGATTTTACCTACTAATAAAAGAGACAAAGTTTAATTGCAGCGAAAGTGCTTTTGACTGCACAGTTACTACCCAGGTCCAAAAAGAGGATTGTAAGTGATTAGTGTAGCACTCCTGATAGAGGGAGAGGACTGAGAAGTGTAAATAGAAGAGGAAATTTAGGGTTTCTCTAAGCTATGGCTTCAAACCTGTCCACAACTTGCACACAACATCTCTGTTACTTGAGTTATGATGTGATTCTCTTTTGCAGAGAATGTGTATTCCATTTCTGGTTCGGCTCACCTCCCTCCTTTTGGCAAGTTAAGCTTTTGGGAGAAAACAGGTAAGGACTAAATGCAATGATAATGTGTTATTGTTTGTGTTGTGCTAGTTTCCAAGGGCCTCAGAAAGCACTGGGGAGCTGTTGTGTTTGCTGCTGTAGGAACACACAGGAAGGTGCTCCCCATATGACACCCCTCCTCCCTTCTCAAATCCTCTTAGTAGAGGGAAGATTATTTTTGCAGACCTCTCCAAGCTCAAGCATTAAGTGTGAGGCTCCCACAGTTGCCCTTCTCCACATGCTTTCCCACAGCTGTGCTGCTGTGTCCTGCATTTGCAGTTCAGTGTTTCAGTCCCTCTCCTGTACTTGGCCCCCACAGAGCCAAGAAAACTGGGCTGACCTTGTTGGTGTGATGGCTGGTGGGAATTTCCTGGTGCAGAGGGTCATGAGCTGAAGTTATGGGGCTCAGCTGCAGCTGAAGGTGAGACCCACACTCAAAATCCTCATGCTGTGGCTTCTCATTTTGTTTTAGTGACTTGAGTGTTCCTCAGATACATTCATCAATTCTTACTGTGCTTGCATCAGGGTAGAGAACATTTCAGCAGCTTGTTTTCAGTTCCCTTGAAAGTGACTTTCAAGTTGTATTATTTGTTATTGAAGGAGTATTTACATTCCTCTGCTTTCAATATTTTTCTTGAGAGCGTGGAAAGCTAACAGCAATGACAAGAGCAACACCAGTAATAATGAAAGTAATGTTTCCAGTTGGAGGCTTCTAAAATTTAGTAGCAAGTATCTACATCACAAAATCATTTTAAATGGTGCTACACCTCATTTTAAGTGGTGCTGTAAAATCACAGAACAAAAAGACACTCAATGAGATTTCAGTAGGTCATGGATCATATAAATGGGTTATCAACTTCAGCTCCTGACTTTGAAGAAAACACATTAACTGTCCTGCTTTAATCTTATTTTCCTTCCTGTAGAGAAATTTCCAGGTTGAATGTATTCAATATGTTCTTTCTCTGTAAAGGAAAAAAAAAAAAGTATGTGTAGAAGACATTTCATTATACCGAAGGCTTAACTTGCACCCTCTTTTCTTTCACACAGAGAGCCTCGTGTGACTGTACTGCTGAGGTCAATGCCTTTGGCAAATGTATGTGTGTGTAATGCTGGCACAGTGTGGGGGAATGAATCCAGACCTCTGAATCTTAGACTTTTCAACAAGATTAATGTGAAGTCTCTCCAAAGGTGCTGCAGGTCTGCCTGGCAAGGCCTGTGGAGGGCTCCAAAGCTAGAAACTACAGACTTACCAAAAGATGGAGACCTTGTGATAAGTACAAAGATTTCCCGAGGATCTTCACCCAAGGGTCTTCAAAGTAGTTATGTTGGATGTTGGTGTGTCAATGTGGCAGCTGTACAGAGCACAGGACAACCAGTAAATATCTGTGCAGCCTAGGCTGGCCCAGTGCTGTTCCTGGCACTGTTCCTGCCAGTGTCAGTTCTGGTTTACTCATGGGCTGTAGCAACTGACATTGTCAGCCTGTTGCTGTGTAAGCACAACTCAACAAGTAGCTTCTGTTCATCTGAAATACATATTCTGTCATTTTCCTGGGCTTGTATGTATATTACTGTGTGAAATTCGGTGGTCTGTGGCATGAGGGAGGTTATATAAATTGATAGGAAGGGTTGTTTGTGTACTTAAACTCAGTGAATCACTGGGGGGTCAGATTGAGTGTAGTATTTGGAGACACCCTGACAGGTCCCAGTGGCCTGTTCAGATTTGTCGCTTCTCTGGTGGCAGTTCTAGCCACTGCCAGCTTTTGGTTTTAATTGAAGTGCATTGAATGTTTTTGTGACCTGCAGCCATGTCCTTTTAATTTGCCCTGTCTGGTCATGGACACTCACGTAAATCAGGATTTACGTAATGCTGGGATGCAACTGCTGAGTCAGAAATCTGAGCTGGTCCTGAATTCACCCTCTAACCACATTATTGCAATACCCACTGCTAGTAAATTAATGCAAATTTTCTTTTTTTTCTAGTTTTGACTCAAAGCTTTGAATACTACTTAGTATCTTCACCCAAGAGTCTTCAAAGAAGTTATGTTGGGTATTGGTGTGTCAATTCAATGTGGCAGCACTAAAGAGCACTGGGCAACTAGCAAGTGTCTGTACAGCTGACTTGATTACTAGTTGTTTGATAAAAAACTGCCCATATCTCTCTCTGTAGATATTGCTTCCCTAATATCCTTCCCATTTATGTTAATCAAGTAAAAATAACATGACTTCTTATCCAGGCAGGAGGTGTGTGATGAAATATGTTGTTTAGCAAATCCAGAAGTAAGCAGTGCTTATCACTACTGGTACCATTTGTTCTCCAGTCTGGATTCATTCATTCCTACTGAAGAGAAACAGTTCCTGTTGATACTTGTATCTCAAATAATATCACAGATATTTGTACATGGTATTTCTCACTGTCTTCTTTAATTGGTTTATAATATTTGTCCTTATACATGACCTTCTTCCACATCTTTTAAATAACTTCTATGGTCAAAATCCTGTCTTTCCTGCCAGTAGTGAGATATTTTCATCAGGAGAAATGTCAAATGAGCCACAGCAGACCTCCAGTGACAGGGGTTGCATACAGCCCACACAGAAGTTAAATCTTTAACACTTAATAGACCATCCAAGAAATGGAAAATGGGATAGAGGTAACTGGGTTTGTTTTGTTGGCTGCAAACTCTTTTGAAAGGGAAAAATTGCACTATATCTGAGCATTTTTTTTTCTTTTTCTGGTACTGTAAGAATTGTTTAAGTTAAAAACCCTTAGTAAAGCCCCTTAGATGTCCAGTTCATCTGAATTTCATCAAATTATTAATCCTTGTCAATCATGAAAGTCAAAAAAGTACCACTGGGAGCAGGAAAAAAATTAAATCCTGCAGTTCTAGTTTACCTCACTATAACAGCATCTGAATAGTTCAGAAACATTGGCCAAAAGGCCCTTGATACTTTGCAATAGATTTTGTTTATCTTTTGCTTTTGTTGGGGTTTTTGTGATTTTTGTTGGTTTTGTTTTTGTTTGGGTGGGATTTTTTTTGCTTGGTTTCTTGGTTGGTTGGTTTTGGTTTTGATTTTGGTTTGTTTTTGTTTTTGTTTTTTTTTTTCTGTGAATTGCAGCACCTTGGCAGGAGGTTTTTCAGTATCTAGGTGAAAAAGGATTATTCTCAGTGCAAGTTAATTCTCTCTAACTCATGTATATCTCTCCTGAGTGTGTGTAAACAGATTTTCCAAAGCTTCAACATTTGTGAAATTTGACTTCCAGAAATATGAAGAAGGTTGCTTTAAAGTATTAATGCAACCCAAATGATATATTTTTCCCTAGCTACATTCTAAGAGGAGAAGAACAAATTTTGCTAAAATAACTTTTTTCAGTGCAGGTTGAAATAATAATAGTAATAATAATAATAATAATTATTATTATTATTAAAAAATCAAATGTTACTCAGCCTAAGCTATAGCATATAAACTATATGTATTCTACCAACAATGTATTCACTCAAATATGGAAGAAATCTTTGCAACTGAATAAAAAGCTGCAAAATATCTGGTAATCTAATTCTTGTAAGGTCTTTATTGCCCTGAAAAAGCTTCTAAATAGCAGACCACGCACTGCATATGATTCTGATGAAATGCAAAAAAAGGTAGATAGTCAAATAAGTTATAGTAAAAAAAAAAGCATAAGTGGAATTTTTCAGAGGATATAAATACCAGTTTTATAATATGTCAGAATAAGGATGAGTAATAATGCAAAATATGTGAAAACACCCATCAAGTTTTTCATACTAACCCTCCTTATACAAAAAGATAATAATCTATAATAGGCCCATGTTTTCCTGTAACACACTCTGAGGCAGTTTTTTGTGAATTGGTCTCATGTCATCTTGTTTCAGTAGAGAGATCAAGTCCTGTTACCATTTCAAAATGCTTCCTGTTTCCATTTGTATAATTGCACTGAGAATCAACATTCTCCATAGATTAAGCTATTAAAGAAAACAAAGAGGAAAAAAAAAAAAAGGAATAGGTAGTTCTTCTCATACCTAACAGATTTTTTCCAGTTTGTCCTAAATGAACTTTAAAGAAGCATACAAATAAATCAAACAAACACAACCCATCCACACAGTTGAGATTCACCTGAAATGACACAACTACACGTTTGACTCTTGGTGTAGGGCTTCAAGCCAGCATCAAATGGAATTCTCTCCAGTAAATAAGCTGCTCCATTCTACTGTAGCACGTGAAATGTAGTGCGAGCCACGCTACTCCTGATTACATGGACTGAGTGGTAAAGCCCAGGCTGAACAGTTTAGAAGTGCTCCATTTTGTGATGCTTCCATATTTTGTTCTTAATGACCACAGGAATACTCATTTGCTCCTATTTGCTAAAAACTTAACTGGAATAGTCTACTCAAGCTTGGGGAAAGATTTCTGTGTTCAGGTGTCTGGAGACACCTTTGCCTGTGCAGCCTCAGTAGTTAACAATACCAAGGGCGATATCGATGGAACAGGAGGAATACGGAGCAATATCAATTTATTGCTAGTAATATCTCCATTATTTAGGAAAAATAAGACTGACTGACATATCTCCCCTATCCAAACATATCCACTGACATCTATTTAGTATTGACTCTTGGAAAAAAAGGAGATAGCAAGGTGGCTCAATGTGACTTTTTTGCCATGTTTCTTCCTAATCTCCTGACACTGAAGTACATAATCTCAGTTTTCCACTTCGAGAGAAACATTTTTGTAACAGGGCTTTTTACTCCTCCATAACAAAGATGATCAGAGCCCTGGCAGGAATGTGGTCTGTCCAAGTGCCAGTGGAGAAGCTCCAGCCTGATAGCAGACTCAAAGCTTCTGGTCTAATGGATGATGGTGGTGCCAGCACGTGTGTCTTCTCGGAGATAGGAATGTCGATCTCACACCCCAGCAGGATTTCTTCCCTTTGCAGCAGCTGCTGCCAGGAGCAACAGTGGTGGCATTGATTCCAGCTGCTGCCCCAGCTGAATGCCAAGATACATAAACTGTGGGATGTTCTTAGCAACTCCTCCATGAGGCAGTAAGATAACATGAGAAACATAAGGAGATATTAAAGAGCAGATGATAAACCATTTTCAGGAAACAGCATTTCTCCAGAAAAAAAAGGCTGAACTTTTATCAAAGGGAAAATGTCTCCTGGAGGACTTGCCAAAGTAAATCTCTTTGATCCAAATGGTTTAAGCGAAGACTTTCACCTTAATCTACTGTGTGGTGACCTGGTCTTCTGATACAGGGAATAATTATGGGTGTTTTCAGAATTGCTGTGGTATGCAAGCCCTCCAAACCTAAATAAGTGCTTACGGTATTCCCACTTCACCACGCTGATGTTAGTCACCTACATTTCTCTTATATTTAATAATACCTAATGCCTTTAAACTTTGCTGCTTGAAAGGGTTTCAGTGCCTTGTGAAAGACAGATTTAGAAAATGCAATTCCTCATTAACAAGTTTCTTTCAGCTTTACAGTTTTATAATTTTGCCTGTGCTAAAAGGGATAACATTTAGTATAATGAATGACCCACAAAGAACTTGCCCAAAGGGTAGTACAAAATGGAGAGGAAGAGATGAGTGTGTAGCTGTTGAAATCAGTATTTTCTTGCAGATTGATCTCTCTGCCAGTTTGTCACCCTGGACATTTTCAGTTTAGTTTATTTGTGTTACAATAGAAGTGACAATGTAGTTAAATATAGCCTCTGAAAACAAGATCTATGCCTGTTTCATTTGAATTCTACTGTTCTTTCAGTAAACATTTCTTCATCTTTGCAGAGCCAAATTCTTACGATAATAAATCAGAGACACCTAAAGTTCTTGCCAAGTCAAATATCTACAGTTTCTGGCAATTATGTAATTTCCAGATTTGCTACAATGGCTCTTGCTGATAAGTCAATTGTCATAAAAAGATGTGTTCCAGACCAATCTTTATTAGGGTGTCCTTCACTGATCTGTGTAAAATAATCCCCCTCTTGCCCCACTCTTTTTAAGAAAAGAGAAACATAATTACAGCTTTTTCCCGTGCTTTGAATGACTCTTCATCATAACAATTTATATCTGGAAAATGTCACAAGAAAATGTGAAAAAGGTAAGTTTAAACCAAAGAAATCAGGCACTGCTGTTATTAATAGAGAAGCTCAAGAATGTTTCCCATGATGTGTTATAAGGGCTCTGTCTTATAATAAAATTTAACAGTGATGTATTTCCCTTGTTCTCAAGTTGATTTTGTATTAGAAGTCCAGACAAAAGTAATTTGTAGCAAAGGTCCCTGATCCAATGTCTGTACATGGAAAAGACTCAAAGGACTTCCATGCCCATTTAAAAGCCCTTTAAAATGATTAATGGCTAAATGCATTACAAATTATCAAGTATTTCACACTGACAAAACAGAGGACTTGTCATGAGTTTTGGCCAAATTTTTTCCCTTAGTATTTAGAGTAAAATATCTACTAAACAGTCATTTTGAGCCCCCATTCAGAGTGGTGATAAAGTAACAGCAGATAAAATAAAGCCCTGCACCTTTTGCCCTTATTTTTTTGCCATTTTTAATGTAGTTGTTTCATATTTAAATGGATGTTTGAAATCCTCCAGTGCAAGGCATTCCCTGAATCTTTCGTCATTTTGATGGCAAATGAGAAAGAACAAATTTAAATCCCAGAACTTAGATCCAAGTTCCTGATTTCTTGTTATACCTGGAAGTGATTCTGGCACCAACTCTGAAAAGAAGGCTATTCCTTTCTGCACTTACAATCTGATGATGTATTTTCCAACTCTCAATAGTTTTTCTCCTTGAGTGAAAAGGCAAAACTAAGATATATAGAAATGGGACCTATCCTAACTAAAGAAGTTAGTCAGTCTCATTCCCCTTGCTGTATTTGAAATAAAGTCCTGAAACACTATTGTTGATTTTGCACAAGCAGAATTGTGGAGTATTAACACAAAACCAGACAAAGGCAAACGCAAACCCCATGTCTTTCAGTGCTAGTCAAAAAAGAAAACTTTTATTATATTTTACTTGTAACTGCCACGTTTGGCCCTGGTGGTGTTTTGCTCTCCTCAGGGCTGGTGACAGTCACACAGGAAAGCAGAGATCTCCTCACACGCAGGAAGAGTCACAGCAGTTTGTTTGTTCCCGTGGCTGTGCGGGCAGCCCCAGGGCACTGCTGGGTTCGCCGAGCTGAGCTCCCAGCCGAGCCGAGAGCTGCCAGCCCGCCCTCCAGGACACTCTGGCTGCACCTCCGCCTGAACTGCCCCGCAGGAACCCTCAGAGCTCAAAACCTGCTGACAGCTAAGAATATATCAAATTATAATAGCTATTGCACATATTTAATGGCAGTGTGTTTACACAATTTTATTAGGTCATATGCTTACTTTATGTTGAGAGCATCTGCTTGTTAACAAATGTGATAAAACTGCTGGTTCTGTGTTTGAGATCACTGGTATCTTTTTTTGCAGTTGCAAGAGGTTTGAAGCAGACACGGGGAGAGCAAGAACAGAATTGTCTTACCATCTAAAAAACATTGTGGGGATCACAACATGGAGGAGACTAATTAATCAAGCACAAGACATGGTCAGCCTGTGTAATATCACAGAACAAAAATGTGGACCCCTGTATGTCTGTTTATCCATTATCATATTATTTTCCAGTTTCTGTTTCTTTCTACAAAACATTGATTTTTCATCCATGCATGTCGTGCCTCAATACTGTGCATATAATTCAACAACTCTTCTGAAGTTTGGCAGGTTTCCAACTGCCCTGTGTCATCTTTATGAAATTTGAAAACAGGGTTGTACACATTATCTTTTGAAGTGATGATGTGATTCATTATCCTGCAGCTCTCATTACCCACAAGGGGCTAAGAAATTTATATCATATGCAAACTCAACTGTTTAGTGGTTTGGCCAGGGGCAATGCTAGGGTCAAAATTAAAAATGTTGAACCTCTCTCTTCCATCTTTCATGCTCCCTGCCCTCTCTTTATTAGCAAGATCTCAGTAAGATGTAAACAAACAAACCACAAAAAAAAAATTGCTTTTAGGTGTTTATAGACTTAAAGGAATGTCTCAGCCAATAGAAAAAAAAAGTCAGTATTCATTCAAACAAGCTGAAATTCATCACAATGCTATTTTGGGAATTGTATAAAATAATTCTTTTCAAGCTTTCCATGATACCAATGCCAACAAAATATCACTTTACCACCAGTATCACTCCACCCTTTGCTAAGAGTTGTAGATGAGAGCTCAGTGAGCTTTTGAGCTGTGGATTTCTCTGGATGGTCAGGGGTATGTCTGTGGGTCTTAACCTGGTGGCACTTGCTATATTCATATCAGTAACTCTTTGTTTGCTGGCTGGGGGTCTTGGAAACCTTTGCCAGAAAAGTTTTCTTTCTTTCTTTCCAATGTTGTTGAGATGCTGTGCTGGACAGGCAGGTCCACAATAGTAAATAAGGCCAGGCTGGGGAAGGACTCCGGCCTGAGCCCCTGATTGCCTGTAGTGCTTTGCTGTCAGCGTGCTCCTGGGCACGATGGAGCTGTGCCACACAGGGCTCTTCCCAGCCAGACCCACACCTGCTGCAGGGGTTTAATGGGGCAAACTTCCAGCAAACTATGTTCAATATGGCTTTTGGAGGCAAGAAATATTACCCTTGTGAACATGAGTTGTGCCCTGCCAGCAGTCCTCAGAATACAGAGATAGCCCCCAAACTGGTTTTTATTGTAGATATGCCATAAAATTGCACTGAGGGCTACACCCATCTGCTGTAGCCTTGTGACTGGGAAACAGAGAAGTACATCCAGCTGAGGGAAAGGAACACAGTCCATGGTCCCTCTTCAGCCCTTCTCACATCCAAGTGCTGGAGCACAGAAGGAATTCAAACAGTCTTAGCTGAGCTCACAGACAGCAACTGGAGCACCAAGAAAGAGGTCAAAAAGAGACTAGGAACAGGACACAAAATTAGCAGAGTGAATACAGCAAGTCTATTAACCTCTAATAATTCTGCCCTTTTTTTGGTTTTGTTTTTGAACAGGGGATATGTATAAGAGACAATTTCCATGGTATTGGTGCATCTCCCATCACTGTATTAAAGTATTAAAATATGGATTACAGTTAACATTAAAATTGCTCATATGGGACCCAAGAAACCCTTTGCACTTTGCTGAATTACAGGAATGCTTTCAGTGAAGTAGATTAATTGATGTGAATAGGGGAAAATCTACACAAATTTATGGCTAACACAAGCTAGATCTGATGGACATGTGTGTGAGTGTGTGTAAGACTATATATCTGCAGTTATCCTAGAAAGTAAAAAAATTGGGTTTGCAGCACAGTTATCTTTTGGGTCTGTGGAAGTGATATAAAATATCCCAGCAAAAGCAGCCTTACAGCTGCAGCAGAGCCAATACCTTACAGCTGCGATTGTGCTAGGAGAACTGCCATCAGTGTGGTAGTAAAAAAGAAACAGGCAGGAAATAGGTTTCACATTCTGGCCAAATGTAACAGTATGGAAAAATGTTTATGTCCTGATTCAGGACAAAGCAGTCAAAAATCTAAAAACATCATGAGCTATAAATCCAGAAGATATGGTTTTGGTTCAAATCAGCTGTAACATTTTGTTTTGGCAATTTGGAAATGCTTTGGTTGTTTTCAATATATACTTTGTAATTTAAGTTGCTTATATTTCTTAATGAAAAGTAATTTTGAGACATAGAATGGTTATTTTTAGAAAAAAAAGTCTTCGTTACTTAAAAAAAACATTTGCAAATGCTTTTCAATCCATTTCCCAAAACCAACATTTCCCCTTGAATAAAAATTGTATGAAGTAATCAATATGTTCTAATTTGAGAAGTAGAACAAAAATGTTCCTGACCAATTCACTGATGTATTCATTATGACAGCAATTTTCTTTGGTAAATGAGGCTTGGAACAATTCATATAAATTAGACTCACGTATGTGCGTGTTGCAGGACTGTCAATGATAGTTTTATATGTTTTGATAGTTTTATAAACTCCATCTTCATTTGCTGCAGTTGATTGTTATTTTTTATTTTTCAGATAGTATTGGGGATTCTTTCACCACACTCACAGATGTCAATGAGCAGAGTTATTCCCACCACTTAATAATGATTTTGGATTGGTTTTAGGTTTAAGCTGGACAATTACAGGATCCCAAATACTATGAGAAAGTAGGGCAGATTGGAAATAAAAACTGGAATGGGAACTGTAAACATTTTTGCGAAGTTGTATCCCCTTTTTGTGGCCTGTAATATTTAAGAAAAATACATCTGAGGAGACATTTTGACAGAACGTTCTGATATAAGTTCACTTTGCTCCAGAGGATGACATATTCTCTCATTAATGCATGTGCAGAACACCCACAACTCGCCACACAAGACATTCACTGCCGTTCACAGCAGAACTAATATTAGCTGAACATAATGCCATGCATTTAACAGAGGAGAAATTATTAACAAATGTGATAACAAAGGCTGACTCTAGACACAGGGTTCGGTTTCCTGCATGGTTGGTAGGGAGTGGTGGGTTCTCCTATGGAATGATCCAAAGCAGAAATTTCCCACTGGGGCTCTTTGGCTGAGCAAACACGACAGGAACTGACAGGTCCTTGCAGGATCCTTGCAGGTTCAGCTCATGCAGCACCATGGCCTCATTCCAGCACTTTGAGGGCGGTAGGTGGGGGCTGTGTTTCCTTCACTTGTACATCAGTATCATTCCAAAGGAGAAGAGGGTCCACAGGTACAGAGGATATCACATGCCATTTCAGTTTATACCCTGATGGAAGAAGTTGTGGGGCCAACTGCAGAGCTTATCTTTCCTGCTGTATGTATGCACGTGCTGGGATCTGGGCTGCAAGGGGCACAATGAAGTGCCCTCGTGGTATTGCAGAGTAGCCTCTTGCTCTCCAGGCCCTCTTAGATACAGATCAAGTATAGCATGAATTACTACTTACTTCTGAAGGTATGCTCTGGATTTTCTGTCCCTCTAAACTCTGAAAAGTATCAGCTGTGAATCCAGATATTGTTTCTTTGTCGTCTGGAATAAAATCCAAACACCACTGAGCAATGTCTTGCCTCTTAATTTTGAGAATGTGTGTCCTTTAAAATATGTTATCTCCTGAAAATAAATTGTGGAATTATTTTTTATAGACCAGCTCTTTACTGCTGACTAAAGCTTCTCTGGAGACTGCAGATATTTATGACTGTGACCAAATCAGTACTGATCAAACTGCTTTGGTTGATATGGACATTTTAGGCCTTCCCTTCTGTAACTATCTGAGAAATGCTCGTTTTCATACAGATATTAATAGGGTTTCTAAAGTAATACCTAAATAGTGTTCTTATTCAGCTTGGTTTACCCCAACATCATTTTCTCTGTATGGTCTTTTGCTGCTGTGCTATAACAACTGGAAGAAAATGACTTTGCAAAAATGGAGAGAGAATCTTGAGGCCATTATGCTTTCTGATTCCAACTGTTATTTTATATACCTATAGAAATTATATGTTAGCTAAACCATCTGCTAAAGTCATGCACAAGCTGTTGCTTAACAGGGTCTGCAAATGATCAGATAGAGCCTCACAACCAGGTCACTCAGTCATTACAAATGCATTTCAAATAGGATAATTTGACCAGCTGAAAGATATATAGAAGTATTTTCTGAGGAGAAAAACACTAGAAACTCTTTGCCTGTTACTAGGTTTTAACCTTGAAAATATCTCTAGAAAGGGACTGGCCAAACCACAAAATGCAAAGCTAGATTTTAAAATTCTTGAATTTGGGGGATCTGGTATGTAGTTTTAGTTTTACTCTGTGTTGAGGGGGAACTAATTTGTGAAATTTAGAATTGCATCTGGGTTTGAGTTGGAAATTAATCCAAGAATGGGGTTATTTACTTCCAAGAATTTTGGTTCAGACCCCATTTCTAATTATTGTCACAACTGAGAAAGCACTGATCGCTAATGCACGTCATTCAGGAACTCTGTATGAGTTTACTTCCACAAAAGTTTCACTTTACTCAATTGGAAGCAAACGTAGTGTTTGCAGCCAGACCTGCTTTGGCCATAAGTAAAACTGCTTACAGCTCTGCAGAATGCAAAATTGGATCTTTAAGGTTATCAGGTTGTGGTTTCCAGGAGCAGTCAAAAGGACTTCACTTGCCCTGGACTTTAACTAAGGGAAGCTGAGTTTATGTGACGTGTTTGTGTCTCTGAAACCTTTCTATATTTTTGGTTAATTTCAGGAAGAACTACTAAACGTATCAGGCTTCTACAGTTTTTATGTAGAGTCTGTGTGAGAGCCCTCTTTGAGGAGAAGGCTGGAATGTGACTGTCAAAGGAGTTGCCTTTATGAATAAAAACACCGTGATTGAAAGAGAGTATCAGTCATGGTTAACCCTGTCTGAGGAAATGGAGAATCTATCCCATTTCATTTCTGAGGAAATGAAATCCCAAGCCATAGGAAAATGGATTGAATTAGCTTTGTTACTTTGAGGATCATTGTTTTGCTTTGATTTTGATTTTTGGGGTTTTGGGGGTTTTTAATATTTATATAACTAATATGCTGTGGCTCACACTTTATATGATATTTTGACCAGAGAAAACACTCCTAAAGATGTACAGTGAAGTCTACTTCTTAGGACAGTTCATGACAGATAAGGAAGATAAATATTTATGGACATCTTCCTTGGACTTTGAACTTGTACCTGAGGATGATGCTGCCAGTTGAGTTATTTATAGAAATATGAATATATAGAATATAAGCATTTCCAAGAATAGCTGCTTTAATTCATTCTGATCTTTGAGAAAGGAGAATTCACTCATATGAACAGCAAAGGGGATTCGACCTGTGGGAGGAAACCTCTGAGTTTTGTGAAGCAAGTTGTTCTATCTTACCTACTGGAAATACCTTAGGAGATAAAAACGAAGGTGGTATGTTTCAATTAATTGTGGATGTGGTTTACCTCTTCCTTCTCAGAGGAAAACTTCCTTCTCTGTTTGAAAACTTAGCATACTTTAGGAAGAAAGCTAAAGGAATTGCCACAATAGACCAGATCTATTGTTGATACAGTCCAGTAGCCAGTGCCCAACAGCAACCAGTGACCAGAAGGAGGTGCTTCAAGGGAAATGTGGTTCATCTCCTCTTTCCTCGAGGTCTCCTGGGATAGATCTGTTTTAACATAATAACTAGAGAGGGGTTTGTGACCAGATTAGTGAGGTTTAATAAGTCAATTTTATACCAATTCTGTGTAAGGGAAGAGAGGATGTGGTGTGTTTTTAAAGGACTTGATGCTGACCTGGTGATTATCCAGCCTGAGTCAATAGGGTTTATTTTACTGTTTAGCAGTAGTGGAACCGCAACAAGATTGGGATTTTTTGAAGGCTTAACCCCAGACAGTCCCACATTCAACATGCCTACTCATTGCTCACTACTGAGATTTCATTAAGGTTCCAGGATTCAAGGTTGGAAAAACTGCATAATATACACTCTCCTATTAAGTGAAATTGCTTTTTTTAAAATTAAAGCTGAAAAATAAAGATGATCCAAGTAGAATTTTGAATTCTACCTCTCTGCACTTTATTTTATACATATCTGTGTTTAACATCAAAATAGCAGATGGATCCAATATTGGATGGGGCCTATTTTCTGGTTTAGACATTCCTGAATTTCATAAAATCAGCCTCAGGATATTGCTGTTAATATGCCTGAGCATTTGTCCAATTTGTCCTCAAACCTGAATTACAACCCTAACCTAGCTCTGGACACTATCAGCCCATTCCTGATGAAAAAAATGGACTTTTTTATCACAATGTATAGTTTTATCAGTTGTGATCCTTTGAGGCCAAATGTCCTTACATAATAATAATTTTGTTGTCTTTTATGATCTCTCCTTTGTAGTCATCTAAAAGCACTTTACAAAAATTACTTCTGACATATACATAGTTGATAACTTATTCTTTATGGGCAGGTCAGTGCCCAAAGATATGTGGAACCCAAAACACAAAGCTTCTCTGTTCTACCTAAGAGAAGCCCCTGAAATCTAACCGCTTTATTTCTGTGATGAGAAAAAAAGTTGTTCCACGACAGCTAAATTGCTGATATATTGGGGTTTTTGTTCCATTTTTTATGTTCCTGTGATTCTCCTAATAGCCACTTGGCAAATGTAAGATGATGTGAATTTAAATCAGTGAGCTTCTCAGTGCTGATTGCACAGTGTAGAAAATAAAAGCTGCGTGAGGGTGACACTAGACTAAAAAACAGGACACAGAGATTCACCTCATATATTGACCACAGATTCCTGGGGTGACCATGGAAGTCACATTAACTCTTTGCATGTGGAGTCTCTGATGGTTTAGGGGATGATTGGCACTTTTTTATTTCTTCCCTGTCTGATCTTAAAATCTTTATGGGCAAAGCTGCCATTCATTAGAGACCATTATCACTGATCACAAGGCTTTGAGCTCAGCTTGAGCTTGCTGATACTACTAGAATGCAAATTTTAAGTAACACTGCAGGAATGTTACATATTTATCTTGTATAATAAATTAACTAATAGGAAAACTTATATTAAAGTTTTGAAGTATTTCCTGTCATCTCATGGAAACCAAAATACAGTCACTAAAATGTCAAGTGAATTTGTGTCCTGCACTCTTTCTGCCAGAGCTTTAAGGAGGTTTTTTCTCTCACAGCTTTAAGGAACAATCCCAGGAAACCCTCCCAGCTCCATGCAGCACTTTCTGTGTAGCTGAGCACTGAGTGACCACTGGATGGCTACACTTCCCTTCAGCATCTCCTCGCTCTTGCTCCATCCTGTCATCCCAGTATTATGTGCTTATTAAGATGAACAATGGAAGGATACACCCAGAAATCTGGAAGTATTCAAAGCCCAGGCTTCACTGTTCTCTTATATGTACACTATGGCCCATCAGCCTGTACACTGAAAAGTTACAGTGCTGTTGGAAAACACCATCAAAAGGCAATAAACGTGCAGGGGAGAAGGGGAGACACAAAGATGAGTTAGCAATAAAGTGACCATATTCTGCACATTTATCTTGTTAGTCTCCATGTGCTGGCCACTTCCCAATCTGAGCACTTCTGTTGGATATCCTACTAATTCACAACAATTTCAAATTTTGATTCCCTTTCTTATGCTGGTACCTATCAATAAGTCCCCTGCCATGTTCTTGGATGATCTCCTGGTTGGAGATCATCCTGATATGGAGCAGGGATTCTGACCTCTACCGCCTGATGTCTCTTCATCTCAGCCCCATTAGGAAGATGATCTGTTATATTAGAGAGGTCACGTGTGTGAAATTATCCATGTAGCTTCACAGCATTCTCATTTTTAGAGATGAAATGTTACAAGCCAAACTTGTACCAGAAGGTCTATTTAGGTTCTCTCTCAAGAGCTTTTGACACCAGGAGATTGCTGGTGCAATAGCAAGACAAATAATATGAAATGATAAACAGCACCAATGTGACCAGCAGAGCAAGCAGCTCAGCGGCAGCACATCCTGTGGTCCTGAGAACGGGAAGAGTGTTGCAGTGTGCATTTTGGCACCGGACACCAGCATACAAGAGCATCTATTGCTTTCTTAATAATGAGTGTTGTGGACTGCCATGAACATTCCCACTGGAAATGGTAGCAGGGAAGCTTTGGGAAGAGAGAAAATATTCACATTTTTTCTGTGTTTATCCTGGAAAGTGACAGTCATTACTATTTCTGCCTGATACTCTGTCTTTTGTGTCTTGGGAGGACTTTTTTTCTATTAAGTGAAACAACAAAGAGAAAATGAATGAATTATGCTTTATGTGAGAAAAAATAATTGCAAGTTTAGAGCAAGGCGCTGCTGTAAACAGGAGGTATAATAACTCAGAACTGACAGATGCTAAGTTTAAAAAGGAAAAAGAGAAAAAAAGCTGTCTGTAAAAATGAATGTGTCAATAGTTATGCAGCATGAATGGATAGATGTGCCAAGAAAATGCCCATGCACCACAGTCCCATTTCAGCTATGGAAAACATCCTTTGTGGCTCACTAAAGTCAGGACATCAGAAGGGAAGGAGAAAGCAAGTGGTGTGATAGTGGAGTGAATGAAGTCAAGGAGCTAATTCTGGGTCTTGTATGCAAGGCAATTTCCAGTCGCTCAATGCAGCTGGAGTGAAAGAAAACATCTCAGTCTAAATATAGCATTGGCTGATTGCTCTGTGCTGTGCAGTCATGCTGAAAGGTTTCTGTCCTGATGGCCATGTGAGTGGGAGGCTCTTTGCAACCAGGCACCAGTGCTGTGCATTGCTGCATGAGAGGATTTCCTGCTGCACTGAGCAATTTATGCCAAGAGCTTGCAATATTCAAAGGCTTTGATTCAAACTGCAGTCTCTGCAGTCTTGGCCATGTCTGATCATGGACTTTAAAGGACAAAATTTAGGTGATCATTTGATTTAATGATTTAAAGCTTGTCTGTAGACTAAGTGTTCAGCAGTTCTCTGTTTATTCACCCATGCCCCACTTTGTGGGCATTATTAGCCCACAGGACCAGGCACAGCTGGGTGTGCATGGCATGAGGGTGTCCTGGAAGGTCCCATGGCCTCTCCCTCATCACCTAATGTGAAATGTGCTGCCATGAAGACACGGTAGAATGAGTGAGTGGAAGAACAGGATTCAGCTTCTTGTATTGTCACAAATCTGGTCCTGTCCCTTAGGGGAAAATAAGGGTTGCCTTTGGGCAGGTGGATTAAGTCAACAGAATCTTGAATCTTCTCTCTTGTGAAGTGGGGATAATATACTTTATCCACCCCTGTAAATGGCTTTAAGATATTTGGATGAAAAGTTCTAGTTAAACACTGAATGTTATTGTTAGAGCACTCTGCTCTCTGATTATGCCAGATGCATCTTCACTCCCATTTCTTCAATAAAATTGAAGAAGATGGAATCAGAAACTTGGACTTTTGTTTTCTTTTTTTGAGAACTTGCACACAGATATGGAGTAATAGTGCCATTTCTTCTTTGGAATAGCATCTCTGAAGACAGGAGAAGTACTATTCCTTGCTCAGTTTCTGCTTTCTCATTGACCTTCTTCACTTCTGCAATGATTACAACTAGGCCTTGCTAAGAAAATGTCAGAGTTATTATTTTGTTGTTTTAATTTTGAACTTCTGTGTCTCCCAGGTTTAAACTGTAAGAGCTGTGCCTGTATGATACAGCTGCTTTCCATATGTGCTGGAGGGAGGAACGTGTGATTGTGAGGAATATGATGACATCCAAACCAATAAAACATTCATCCCAAGGTGAACGGGTGTATCAGTTATATATTTAGACATTTGCTTTTCCTGGCAGACTTAGAGAAATTTAAAAGCACAAACCCATAAGAGGAGGAAAGATCATAAGGGTCTGTGAGGGAGACTGACAGGGATAGAGGAGAGGGCTCATCATGAGCTACAGTGCTGAAAACAGTGGGAGGTACAGATGAAGTGGAACCACTCTGAGGTTCTCTGTCTTGCACATACTTTACAGTAAGGATGTCTGGCTTCCAAAGCTTTTTTTTTAAATTATTGGGAGTATCTGTTTTGCCATTGATAGCTTTTTACTCCCTTAAACTCCCCTGTCTTTGTTCTCAATTTGCTTTTCCATCCCCCATCCTGTGTCTCATTATCAGAATCCAAAACACCTCTAAAATTGGCACCAAGTTAAAATCATACTGACATAGATCAGCCTAGTATGTCCTTACCCTTACCTTAGCCCAGCCTAAGGTAATCCTATGATTTTGACATATCATAATAGACTATTGTCAGATGAGTCAGTATCTTTGCCATATGTAAGGAAAGAACTCAGCATGAAATCACCCTATGTCTCTGGTGCTTCTTCCCTTGGGGGGGAAGCTTCTCCCTAGACAGAAAGAACCAAGTCCCGTTTAGACAGAAAGAACCATGTCCTGTTTGGACCTTTCAAATAAAGCATCAGTGGATGTGAGCAGTGTAGAAATATCCCTCTGAGGCACCACAGAACATGCACATCTGGGCTTTGGGAGGAAACACGTAAGAATTTTCCATGAGAAGTAGTACCAATCCCCTTTCCAGCTTTTCTCTTCTGTTAACAACATCTACTGCTGCAGTAATGCTGAGCCTCTTCTGGTCAGCCTCTGCTGTGCACATCATGCCCAGCTGAATGAGACAGGGCTTTGGCTCCTTGAATGATTAATTCTTTTGGAAATGCAATACATCTAGATGTCTGAAATATGGAGATATTTTGAGATTCCAGAAGTATTTTTTCACTTGGCACTGTTATTCCAGCATGGTTACAGTCACATCACTGTAGATGTCTTTAATTTCTTTTAGGTTAAAGAAAACATCAATTACCAGGCCAAGTAGTACATTTAAAGGATCAGGAATTAGGAATTTGTAAAAATTCTGTAAAAGCAATTGACAAATAAGCAAATAAGCAATTGAAAGTGTTGGAGCATCCGTTGACGGCAGGGAGAGGGAACTCTGCAGACCTGAGACACTCTAGGAACATGTGGTTTTATTGCATGGGTCGTGGGTAAACGGGCCTTGCCTTCAGCCACCAGCCTTGGCTGAAGGGATGCCCCAAAGAGAGAGAGGGAGTGAGAGAGCAAGAGGGTAAGAGGTAAGAGGGGTAAGAGCAAGCAAGAGAGTAAGAGATAGGAGAGTAAGAGGGTAAGAGCAAGAGACAGCGGTCCTTGTTACAATGCATTATATCTCTTTTTGTGTTGAATTTTCTAATTTACAGTGACCAACCGGTGCAAGATACAAATCCTACAGACTTTGCATACAGCCTATGAGAACTACTACATTACCATATCACTCTAAACTCTAAAGGCTACTTTCTTACCTATCTTTTCCCTGATACCTTGTCAGGGCTACTCTCTTGGGTCCCTTGGTGTCCATTGTTTGTTATCACTCAACCCATCTCAAGATAATCATTGTCTTCCTGCCTGCCATGATCACATCTCAAAGCTCGCTTTCATTTCTATTTCACTCACAGGTCTTATATTTTTAGAATCTCTGGCCAAGCAATCATATCTGTAAGGTTTTCCTGTCTCATCTTTCCCAACATGAAAGTATATCCAATAATAAATAGTTAAGGCATAGGTTTAAGCACAAATATGGTCCTTTAAAATCATTAATGTACATGTGAAGCAAAGTCACTGGTATTTTTGCAGATCATTCAAAAAAACAGCATATCCAATTAATTAAATTTTTTTTTTAAAAAAGAGTGCCTAAATCTGTATCAATATCTATAAGAAAACAGAAAAGTACTACATGGAGATATTTCAAACCAAATCCAACTAGGTATAATTGTTGAATGTATCATAGAGTGCTAATGTGCGATGCAAGGCATGACTGTGTCTCTCAAATCTACAGTAGCCCCTAGTGACTTTTTCCTTAAGAAACCAGAATCTGTAGTTGCGTCTGTTAATTGTAAAGGTAATTCCAAGATTGGCCAATAATGTGTATTTTCTGATCAACACCTCTCCCATCTTCCTGGGAACCATCCCAGGTAACCTGATGAAAAGCCTGGTGGTGACTTACTGCCTATACAGTGAAGTATACAAAGGGGTGTTGTGGGCTGAAGCTGGGTGTGTCCCAATTTCAGGAACACTGAAATGAAGCAGGCACACCACGGCAGTGAGGAAAAAACTCTCTTTAATTCAAATCTGACTCCAGTTTATATACATATGTACAGAGGTCAAGAGATTGGCTACACAGGTCACCACCTCTTCAACCTGGATGGTGGACATCACCATCAATCATTTCTTCTCTCAGAGGAGAAGTATGTAAACATTCTAAGAATAGACATTGTTTTCATGAATCTGTGTGAGAAAGTTCTACAGAAAGACAAAAAGACAGAAAGCTCAGGGCAACAAAGGAGCTGGTCTCAACAGGTGGGATCTGAAGGATCACCCACCACATGTGGCTGGGACAAGCCTGGAAGACATTCATGCACTGTATAATTCACATATCAAAATGGAAATACATATTTGTATGAAATTCTTAATACAATCAGACTTTGCTGGTGGTGTTTTCTTCAAGGCAGCAGGTTTAATATCTCCTTGATGCTTGCCAGATGTATGGTCTGATGTAGATCATCAGCTGGAGTGCTTTGTGCTTACAAGGCATTGTGAAACACATATATTTACAGTGCCACATTAAAACTCAATTGGCTACTTCTTACCCTCAGAACTCACTGTAACCAAGATGTTTATGCTCCAGTGCAGAGCTTTAGATTGACTTCTAGAGAAAAACTGAAGGGATTTCAGAGTAATTAATGGTCTTTCTGTGGTTGAGGTGATCTCACCTGTAGCTAATGATGGTAATATACATGCACATGAGAGAGATGAGGATCAGTCATGCAGCAGAGCAGATCCAGCATCTAGTGAAGATATGGAATTATTAGCAAGTGAATCTGAATGGAAAGGGGGGTACTTAAGCAAAGCATGATGACTTCATGGCCTAAAAAGAAGGGTGTTCTATAAAGATCATAGGTTTTATTTTTTCTTTCCTGTTTTTAAATAATACTGGTTCAAACAACTGAGTTTAATGGCATTATAATTATAATTTACAATACCAATATATGTGAATTTATATCTATATGTCTCACTACATTTAATCCTAGAGAGTATGGTTGTATCATTTGATCTATGCCTTAATCTTAGTGCAGAAGGCCCAGCTGGCCAAGGGAATCCTTTGTATCCTCCCAGAGTGCTGTTCTGTCCCAAGGTTTCCAATGTGCAATGTCGCAGAGGGAGGAGAAATGCACCAAACCAAACAATCCAAAACAACAACCCACTAGCTAAACAGAAAATGAGCAAATAAACAGAAGAACTCTTGAAGTCGTTCTTTGGGATGGAAAAAATATTTTTCTGATTTCTTCAAACAACAAGCTGACGTTTGAGATTGAGACACAGCCACTGATTTTCCTTGCCTATTGCAGCAACCCACAACCCCCAAATTGTAAGAATGGAGATTTACTGAATCTACACCCATCAGAGAACCATAAATCCTTAATTTTAAATTTAATCCTAGCAGCTGTCTGAGAACGCACTGTAAAAAGTTACTGAACTCTTCCAATTGATGAGAATGTGATCATCTCCCCTTAGCATCTTATCACGGGGCTGATTTGTGTAGCCTGACCTTCCAGCTCATGAGCTTTTGGCAGAAGGCTGATGTCAGCAGTTCTGCTCAATCTCATCCCTGTTTTTGCAGGGTGTGATACTTACCCACCAGAAAGCAAACCCTCATTCAGGCCTCATTTAACAGCAATGGAAACAGAATACAGGAAAAAATAATCAAGCATTTGCTTGTAATTGTCAGTGAGCTAAGCAAGAGAAAAGTAGAAATTGGCTTTAATTTGAAGCTTTTTAACCATCATAATGATGTGGTTAGGGGAGTTCCATGGACTTTTTCCTCAGTGAAATTCAGTGGGTGTGAACAGATCCTGTGAATACCTCAGTGAGTCCTGCCAGGGCTCCACCAAGAAACAGTACATCTCCCCGGAGCATGACAGACTTTTCAAAAGCAGTAAATTGCAGATTTTGGTCCTTAAAGGACTTTGTTAATCAAAGCTTTACATCTACAGATTTAAGCATTTATACAAGTTGAGCTTTTAGCTGATATTATTTAAATAGGGCTTGGAATGTTGTAGGCAGCCAAAATTAGTCTTTCGTCTTAACATATGGTATGGTATAACAGAACATCTAAGCCTTTAATCTTGCTAAGTAGGAGAGAGAGAGAGAAATCAAACATTTTTTAAGTCAATAAGCAGCTGATAGCAATATTATATGTATGTGAAATACAGCAGCTAGTGTTGGAGAAGCTTTGTTTTGCAACTGCAAGGAAGAACTTTTATATTATGGATTGCTCAATAAAATCCAGGTATTTAAAAAATCCCCTGAAATGAAAGCTGAACTTACTCATATGAGACCATTGATTCCTTTTAGTGCTCTGCAAACAAAAGTACATCTAAGTATGCCAAGCCATAAAAAAGCCACATAGATCCAGTGTGTGACAAACCATTATAGAGTAAACCCACAGTCATCAAAGGTTTTGTTCATAAAGTTAAGCACAGGCATTTAGTTTGCAGAGCCAGAACCAGAATTTCATTTTCTGCAAGTTGTTTATTCTTTGCCTTAGACAGAGATTTCATGAAGCAGATTGAAACTCCAAGGTTTCGTGTTCAGCTTCAGGCCATTCTGATGTATTCATTTGAATTCAAGATGAAGAAAATCTCTACAAAGTTTTCTCTAATTTCTCTGAATTTTTATTTTGGGCACAGTAGATCGCATTCCTGATCTTGCAAACACTTCATGCATGTTCTTAATTTTGTACAACCCTTTGATCTGTGAAACCATAAAAGTTTACTCTTGTGTGTTAACATTTGAAGGACCAGACACATCAGAGTAGCAATATGTGTTTACTTTGAGAAATGAAAAGAAACAACAATACCAGAAGCTGGAGTATTTCACAATCTAAAACCAGACAAATTCTCCTTTGGGGCACATCTAGCAAATCTCAGTTCCCACGCTTTTCTCCAAAATAGCACTTGAAGTTTAACTACTGAAGTAACTAGGTAGCTGCTTTAAATGGGGATGTATGCTTTGAGTGGCACTGCTAAATCTCAACCTTTCTGAAGCACAGAACTCCAGGACTCTTTTTCTCCCACAGTGTAAAGGTGGAAAGACACATGGGAATCCCCAGGTGTGCCTGGCTGGGGCAAACATACCTGTGAGGGGAAGAAAGTTTAAGGCAGAAAAAGAAGGAAGAATTGAAAGGAACAAACTCCTCAACAGCACACCAACTGTGATTTGTGTCACATAAGAAGGGACAATTCTGCAGCTGTTCATCACTGCTGGGGCTGTGTCCTGCCTTGCTCTTCCTGCCAGAAGGGGGAGAGAGTGGCATTGTGTAATCAGGCTGGTGCCCTGCAATTCCAACCCACTCCTATGCAGGAGAGAGCCAACAACACAAAGTAAAGCATGCATTCGCCTTGCTACATCTGTGCAAGACCTATAGATATCAGTCAAGGTGTGAATGGACTCTAAACAAACCAAATGGATAGATATCATTGCTCTTCCATGGCTAAAATCCCATTTGTTTAAATATCTGCCACTTGTTACTAAAGCTGTGCCAAATAGAAGATTGCACTTGGTAAAAGATAGAAGTAATGTTCGTCATTAAAACAGATTCTTAGAATATTTTGTTTGATAAACAAGTCTCAAGATAACTTTGTTCCTTAATGAGGCAGTCCTGTTGATTTTGTATTAATCCGGCAGATTTTTGTCACTTGGAAGAAAACAAAAACCCAACTATAAAGTCTTTTTATCTTTATTCCATTTTTCTCTGGCTTCATTTAAAAAAAAAAAATTCTTATCTGCTATGCAGACCCTGCTCAGTCCTTGTCAGAGATGTGTTTCTTCTTCGACACTATCAGCATTAGTACATTTGCTGAAGTTAAGCTATCTCTGTTGTCTACAAAGCAGTTTCTTTGCTGGCTTTAGACTTAAAAGAAAAACAACAACAAAAAATCTTGGCAAACTTATTTTTAAACAAAGCTTGGTATTTAATGAAGCAGTCCCAGCTGTAAAGGATGTAACACCACAGGTGAATTACAAAACTGACACTAAATCTGGGTTGCTCTCAGAAGTCTGTTTTTGCTTTCCTGACACAGTGGTCCCATCCTGACGCTGCTCTCCTCCCTGCCAAGCAGTAGCAGGCAACGAGCCTTTCGTGCTGATTTCTCCTTGGAAGATCAATCAGTAATGGTGAAACTGGGTATAATCCAAGAGTAACTGTGCTTCATTTACTGTCTTGGGCCAGAGGCAGTCAATCAACAAACATAATAAAAATTTCTTTCTGTGTTTTCCAGAAAAAAAATGACTGCTTTAAATCAGGGACCAAACCAGAGACTAAAGCCTTCAGCTTTTCACATAGTACCTAACCTATATCTGTTCTTTCTGTACAGAATTTGGCATATCCTAAAAACTAACTGTCCCATGCTTCATTTTAGATATTTTCTGGCATGCCAAGTCATGTACAGCCCTGCCCCACACACAGAGGAATTCAGGAGCCCTATTTAATTATCCTCCTGCATAATGCTGTCTCTAAAATACTTTTCTTTATGAAACATGTATTCATTCTACTTCAGCCTCAGATTTCACAGATCCTGCTGATGGTTAGCAGCCTGAAGAACAAAGCAAATTTTCAAACATCAGAGGGGTCTGTGTGGCAACATATTTGTGAGATTTGTGTGATGAGGGAGGGATTACAGCACCACAATAATTTTTAAGTACATTAAAAATAAAATCAATCTTCCTTTCCCCTCAATGGAGCAATGTTTCAAACTAGGAGGCACGGGGATTCTTTTGGCCAGGAGTACTTTCCTCTGCAGGACATATAGTATCATCCAAGCCTTACAGGACATGGTGATATTCATACAGCAATTTTCCAGTCCTGTCCTGTGTTGTTACCAGATATTTCTCCTCTTCTCTTTTTGTTCTTGTGGAGGGATGGAATGAAAGAAGGAAGAGGACACACTTCTAGAATGAGATAATTTTTTCCCACTGATTGAGGACAAGAAATGCTGAGCTGAGTTTTTTGACCCCTCCATCCTATCATGGATGTCAAAAATAAGATGAAGCTGGGAAGAGTAAAAATGAGCCCCCTCTGTCAGAATAGAGGAAATAAAAGTAACCCAGGTTCAGAACACCATTTGGGAGAAAGGCATAGAGAGAAATGGATATTATTTATTTTCATTTTCATCTGCCAAATGAAATCAAGTTCACTACCAGAAGGGAGCTTGAAAATAAGTCTTCTAAGACAACTTTCCTGGCTAGATAATCAAAAAGGATAAGAAAGATATTCAGAGAACTGAGCTTTTCATGTGTGGGTATGTCCATAAAAATGGGTGCAGGCAGTATGTTGAATGGCCCAGACATGAACCATCTGTGACTTGGAAATTACTGAGCTGTCCCAGCACCCAGTCCTAGTGTAAATAGACACTAAAACATACTAATGTGCTGTGTGCTGTCTGAAATGGAGATAGATTATGTCTGTCTTCTCAGAGAATAGGCAGAAAAGGTCATCCCGTCCAGTCCATACAGTCATGTGCAGCATTTATCGTTAGCTCATAATGCACATTAGCCAACTAAAAGGAAACATTTCCAGGAAAGTAATGGATCTGTTAGTTCCTCTGGTTCAGTAGCCAACTTTTCCTTTTGTTCCCATGATGATTAGTTCTCATAACATATGAGAAAAGTAATTCCCTTTGTCTAGAAACATTAAATAACCCTATCATTAGCAGTTCAACACTTGGCAATTTGTAAACTAGGTATTAACACTCCAAAATGAGGAATCAGTGGCTACCTAAGACATTGCAACAAAACTGCATCGCCAGTTGTGACTTTTAAATACTAAAGGGAGAAAGGGAGATTTTTTATTTTGTAAATTAAATATTTTTCTGGCAACAATTTTAGCAAATTCTTCTCTTTTTAGTGACAACTCTGGATTACTTTTTCACCATCTTTGCGTGCGACTAAGATGCTTCTGCCTCCCAAACAAACAGTGAACATTTGGAACTACAAGCAAATCAGTGTTTGGTGACATGCTCATAAAACTATCAAGGAACTTAGATTCCATCCAGCAGCTGATGTCCACGAGCCAGCTCATTATACCTTTGCTAAGAACTGTACACAGCTTTTTGATTTCCTTTTACTGGAGTCTGGCCCCAGAAATGGTGTCAACAGCAAGGCAAGAAAAAAAAGATTGGTTTAGAGCTCTCCTTCTGAAGATGGGGTTACATGAACCTGACTCCACATTAGGTAGTGGGGACAGCAAAAGTATCTAATTTTCTGAGGAAGACAGAAGAGCAGGCCAGCTGGCAGCTCCTGAGGACCACAGAGAGCAGGAAAAGAGCCAACTGGAGCAGATAGGCTGAAGGCTTGGGAGGTGCTTGGAGGGAGACCGTGGGAATGGGCAGAGGGAAGGCTGCAGAGGTAGGTGGGAACTGTATTCCAGAGCTTTGGTTGACGTGAGTAAGGAGCTTGCTTCTTACTTGATAAGACCTATCAGACATGCTGGTGAAGGGATTTGGGAGCAGAAGGACAGGAGGGAAAGTAGAATTTAGCTATGGCTTTAATGAGTGGAAAAGCTAGATTTGAGAAAATCACAGAGCCAGCATAAAGAAGCAGCCAAGAGCTGAACCTGAGTTGTACTGGAAGGAATTGGTAGACTTTTAAATAGCAAAAAGGAATAATTGACTCCATTTAATGACAGGGCTCACATCAGAAATAGGTATGTCAATTTTTATATGGAGGCACATATTTTGCTGTCTAGCTGCACACCAATACACATAGAAGTGGTAATTTCACAAATTCTGTTTTAAATCATAGTCCTCCAAGTTATTGTCATGTGAAACTTGATCTGTACTATAATTAATGAAAGTTTAAAGCAGCTTAGCTAAGGAAACATGGAGTTTGAACATGTATAATTACAAATTGATTGCTTTAAAAGCCAGTATATTATCATAAAAAAATTATGAAAGCAAATGTAGAGGGTGTCTTTCACAACAGATCAAGTGACCATAATAATCTCTTCTGGCTTTAGAAGGCAGAAAATTTATAGAGGGAGATCTAAATTGATACCCTGAAGGCTTTGTTCTGTTCAGGATTGGCTTCTTAGATGATCTAGGGAGATCCAAGCTCAAAAAAAGACGTAAAAGACTGAGGTGGGAAGTGGTTCTTTTTGGTGCTGTAGAAAGGCCTTACATAAAATTAGGTCAGCTTTCCTTTGGTAATGGAAAGTGTGTCTCACCTGCCTTAGTGACCTGTGCCTGCTCTAGATGAAATCCCATTCACCACTCTGTTGTGCCTAAAATTAGGGAGATTGAGTCTCTCAGTAGATGCCTTGAAGGACACTACATTTTCCCCAGTTGACTGCACAGGAAATGTAGAAACTCCCTTTAAAGTGACTTTCCTGCTATATATTGTTATCTGAATCCTTTGCTGAAGGGTCTGCCGTGAAAATCTTGCTCAGCCATCCCACTAAAGTCCTATCCATAGAGACAGCTTGAAGTAGCATTTTGTCTGGCATTTGTGAAATACTTGTTAAACTACCTCACATATCATTAGATGAGTGCCAAGGAAATTTAGGAAGAATTCCAGTTCAATGAAAATAGCTTTCCAAAATTCTGTACATTTTGGACACTCACAAGGGTATCAATTAAGGAATCTCCTGAGATGTTTGCAGTGCCAGAAGATGTTGATTTTTTGAGATTCAGGAGCCCAGTATGCATGCAATATCATTTTTTTAGAAGTAAGAGCAGAATCACATATCCAAGCTGCTGAATTATTAGTATTTTAAAAATATATAACATTATCTTGTAATGAATCTGGTCTTTCTGTTCCATAGTCTATATTGAAAAACTCCACCCCCCCTTATTTTTTTAAGTTTTGCCCTATCTTCACAAAGTTCAATAATAACCTGAGCACAGTTTGATGGCTGTGTTTTTCCATGAATCACAGCTAGAAGTTCTCTTCTCATGCTTTATGAAACACAAAGTCAAAACGGAATAGTAGAGGGAGTAAAATGTAAGGTCAGACAAGCAACGCGCAACAGGACTAGAAACTGAAGCCAGACAACCTTGTACTTTCACTGCAAGGTCTTTCTCCTCCTCCAGCCCTTTTAAGCAGAAATGCCAAACACCTTGGTGCTTTCAGCAGGTTTCCATACTAGGCACATCTCTGGAGGTCAGAGGAGGGTGGGAAAATCTCTCTTTGTCAGTGCGTGGGAGGGCCCTGACAGCTGCAGGCGGAGCGGGGGCCCATCTCAACCAATTTGGCAGCTCTTGCTGTGCTCTGGCCTCTGGAGATGATGACCTGGAATGCAAAGCCTTCTGCTTTGTGTGGTCTTGTGCCTACACATGCTGCACGAGCCTAATGCTAGTCTTGCTAGAAGAGGTAAGTTATAGAAATTATTCAGGTATGTAGAAATCTTAATTAAAACCCATGAGCTCAGCACAATCCATAAATATCTCAGCTAATTTCTGGGATGAAAGTTGGAAATCAGAAGAAACTATGAAATAAAGGAAAGAACTACCTTACTATAACAAATTACACGGAAAAGGGTAAATATGTCTTTGCTGTAACTTTGAAAAAGGAAAGTTTTGGCCTGGTCTCTACTGTGGCATTATCTCAGACTAAGAAAGAAGGTGATGAATTTGTTAGGGTACTCACTGGAGAAACTCCTTGATTGCAATCTGGCCTGCTACTTAAGGAAAATAAAACTGAGTTCTCATCAGGCAACAAGCCTGTATAAGTTAATAGGCTTTAATAATAGCACCTCATTACATTTTTATAAAACTGCCTGGGAAATGAATGCTGGAAATACAAAGGAAAGCTCTAAGGGATCACAGTTATAAAGCAAAGATAACAATATTACAGCATTTCAAAATAATGCATAGACTATACTGGATACCACACAGAATTCAGTGACTGGGATTGAGGCCAAGTAAGCTTTTTTGAATGGATGTCCAAAGCAGATGGGAGACCTGACTCATGAGTTGGAATAGAAAAATGATTTCTGGGACAAGGTGTTTGGGAAGCCTGATAGCAGTCAGAAAATTAGGGGTACTAGCCTCTCTGAATGCTGATGTATGGTAACAATATTGTGGTCACTATTACAAAAGTCACACTTGCCAGCAAATAATACTAATGATAGTCATACGTTTTGTGTCCAAGGCACACCACTTCTTTCCCATGGATTTTTATTACCTCTGTGCAGTAACTGTTGACAAACATTTACATTTTTGAAAAATGATGAGCACTGTGTTTGTGAACTTGGAGACATCACTGTTCCCAACAACTGGTCATTAATCAAAGCTGTGGTGAAGAAACTCAGACTCAGTGGAGGTAAGAGCAACAAGAGGAGAAAGCTTTGGAATGGATGCATGAGCAAACAGCACACACTGCAGAAAATAATGCTTTTATCAGTGAGGTCAGTCATATTGCATGTAGTAAAGATCATATTTAAGGCGTTTATGTGGGAGCCAGGGCTCCCGAGACTGACTGATGGAGGAAAGCACCTCTGGAGGATGATGCAGAATATCTGAGTTGCACTGCAATCAGGATATTAATTTAGATACCTTCTTCTTTCCTTTTGCTAAACCTAGAACCTCAGCAGGTACCTGAATTTTAAGAGATTAAAATTAATCAAGAAAAATTATATCACCTTTGCTCCAGTGTGTTCAGTGCCATGAAATATCTCTGGGGGCGGTGCGTGTGCTCTGTACTTCATGGGATTTTTTTTTAGTATATCAGGGGCATATTTCCTCTGAACCTGTGTCCTCAGGAATAATGCCATATTTTAATTAGTGCTTCAAATTTGTCAGATTGTCATGATCAGTTGCTGACTAGAGATGAGGCTTTCATGTGACACTCACTGACTCTTCTGGAATAGCAAAATATCCTATATTCATCTCATTTGAGGGGTTTCTTATGGGAGTTTTTGATGACAAGTCTGAACATGTGTGGCTAATTCTTGCCTGATAGAGTGTGGCTGTTTTGTCTTTGAGGAATGAAGTCATAAGAGATGGACTCAAACCAGAATGCGACACATTCCTTGGAGGTGGAGAGATTCTTCTTCCACCCCACCGAGGAGACCTGAGGGCAACACCAGAGCCTTGACATTGAAACATTACAGAAGGCAAGGTTCACGTCTCTGGCTTCAGCCAAGACTGAGTGTGAGTGCTCATTAAATATTAAATAATAGTACAGTTCAGATCTGAATCCAAACTTCTCATCTTGCACCATTCCAGCTAAGCTGGTTATGAACGGGAACATGGCTCGGAAACCCCTTTGAACTTTGGAGGAATTTTGGTTCTGGATCTAAAAGCTGAGTTCAGTAGTGTGTAGCGAGGGCTTTCAGTCAAAAGGGAAGCATGAAAGGAAATAATTCAGGATTATTTTTGTAACATGTTCAAGTAAACAACAGAGGAAAAAAAGTCAAGTCATCTGTGACTTGTATTCTAATTGCCAAAAATTATCTAAAAGTACAAATTAAAAATATGAAACAGGCTTGTGTGAGTACACTTGAACCACTATTTCACCAAAGTTTTAACTGTGGAAAAAAAACTTTATAACACCACCTGCTGTTCAGCTGGTTTTGACCTGACCCCTTTCTCCTTTTCTTGTTATTATAAACAGTGAGCTCTTTAAGTGAGAGCTGTTTAAAGGATAGGGGCTGTAAGTGTTCCTTCCTAGATCCCAGATGCAGTGGGAGACTGATGGGCTTTTTGATCTTTATTTTATGAGTGTCTGATAAATTGCCTCTGGCACCTGGCAACTGAAATTTCACTATCTGAAAACTAACCCTTATGTCAAACAATGTGGCCAGTCTCATACTCCAAGTTAAAGAGCTGCATGCATTTAAGTACAGGATGTTTTCCAACATTCACTACAGTATGTGGTGAAGCCCTGCTTCACATATTATTATTAGGCAGATCCTCAGCTGATGTAAATTGGCATAACCTCATATGATTAAAGGAACTGAACTGTTTTACATCAGCTGGCAACCTGGTCCAAAGTGCAACACACATACTTTTGATTTAAAATAGTATTTTGTATGTGATTCTTCGAAGGTTGGTATGTTTCAATTTTTTCAATATATTGCTCCTCAGCCTCTGTTTTTTGTTTCTGAGGCAAGTTAAAAAAAAAAAAAGTATTAAGATAAAGGATCATGGGTAATGTTCTCTGGTTTGCTTGTTTGTTGGCTGGTTTAGATGGAAACTGAGCTATCATGTATTTGAAATCAAAGTCTCAAATGGTGCTCTGAGTAATGACTACCAAACTATGTTACTACTTGTGCCCTGGGGGAAGACATCCTGGTTCCCACTTTGCTTCTCATGTGTTCTGGCAAATGATAGGAAAATTCAGGCCTTTTTTGTCAGAATTGAAAAGATCAGCAACAGATCTGCCTGAAATACTGGGATTCTGTCTAGTAGTAGTCCAAACATTTCATATTTTTCTGATCCTCTTTTGCAACAAGGACTTGTGAGAGAGAATGACAGAAATGGGGAGAGGACTTACCATGAGGAACAGTGATACAAACAGTGGGAGACATACAGATGAATTAGAACCACTGTAAGGAAATAAGAGTAGAGGCAGCAATTCACATATTTAAATAAACCAGAACATGGTGCAGTCCTAAGTTCAGAGGTTATGGGGCCCGTTCCATGCATGGGCAGCCAAAGGTGGCTCAGAGGTCTCTGCTGGGCTTGCGAGTGGGAGGAAGGCTTTCAATGCTCCCTCAGTCAGGGGAGTCTGGAAATGTCAGCTGGGTAAGACAGAGCATTAAATCTCAAATAAAGCAAGGATTCATTTCCCGTGACAGGCATCCAAGTGACATCCAAGTGTGACTGAATTTACAACCCAGCCCTGTGCACAGTCATAATTGTTGTCTGTTGACCAGGACACATCCAAATTTTAGGTTTTTCCAGAAGAGAACATGCCCTCACCTACCATATGTGCCTTTTCATTTCTTGGTGCCATCCTCCACCCCCCTGACCCACCCTGCAGAAGGGCTGGACACTGACTTTGTAAGGATGACAGCATTCAGCACCCAACATTGGAGTAGCAGGTTAGATGGCTCCATGGGAGACATCCTGTTGGAGGATGACATCCCACCCAGAGTGCTAATAAGATGGTTCCTTTTACAGGAAAGCTCATGCTGGCAAATTGTCTTTGAAAACAATGCTGTTTTCTTAGAGCAGAGCATTCTGTGTTTCCCTGCAGGACAGGCAGCGTGGCTGGCAGGCTGCTGTGGGAGGGCTCCACACATCCGAGCCATGGTGCAGGCTTTGCCTCCAGGCTTGTGTGGGGGTACAGATGAGCACCCCTGGAAGTACTTTGCATCTCTTTCTACCCCCAGCCTTGCCTGTTAAAGTGGGATCGTGTAAAACCTACCACAAATTAAGCCTGGAGCTTAGAAGAGGCTGTTAGTTGCTACTGAAGCACAAATAAAAATAATCCATAATTCTTCCATAGAACATTTAAAGCAAACAGTCTGGGAAAGGAACAGCCACATTTTATTTCACTGAAAAATCACATAGGACAAAAGGAAATGCAGATGTTCTGACTGAACTGTCTTATGAGTTGTTGACTAGTTAATTAATCAAAGTTGTCTAGTGATTTATTGATTAACAGAACTTCTGCAGTCATGAACACGTCAAATTTCACAATGGAAAATTTAGCAATGGAAAAAGTCTGGTCTTTTAGTTCCTTCCTTAATCAAGACAGAGAATGGCATGAGAACTGAGGACATTTCATGTATTAAGCTTATGCCAGGCAATCCAATTATGTGATAGTGTTGCTTAGACAATTTGATTGTTTTTTCCATGCAGCTTTTTTCCAAGTGATTTTTTTTCATATTTTAACAATGCTAGCAATACCCCCATATAAGAGGTCTTGTAATGTCTTTAAGTACATACAGACAAAAATATGCAGTTTTCCCTGTGTTTGTAGTCACATTCAGTAGTCTAATAAAGGATAAATCCTAAAGGAGTTACCTTTCCTGGAGTTGGAAAAGCACAGAAGTAAAATATATTTAAATTTTCTTGGAAGATTGAGACCTACCTTAACTATCAGTGTTGCTTTCCTCCCTATGCATCCCTATGATAAAAAGAACAAAATAAGGGCTATTTTTTGCAAACATTTGCCCCTCTGTAAAGTTTTCTGTAAGTATTTAATTAATGAGTGCAAAAAGCTAATCAAATATGTGCAGTTGAATTGTTATTCAGAAGACACTGAGGTCTGTCACTATGCTCATATGTCCTGGAAGGTTAAGTTTCTCTGTCATAAAGGTGATGAGTAGGAGGCCAGTCCTGCATGATCATAAGCCTCCCCCTTTGTACTCGGTGAAGATCAAATGTAAATGGGTCTGTTTCTCCAATGTTCAGGTGTATCACAGAATCATTTGGGCTTTAAAGGACCTTCAGAATCACCCAGATCCAACCCTGCTGCCATGGGCAGAGACACCTTCCACTAGATCAGGCTGCTCAAAGCCCCATTCAACATGGTCTTGAGCACTTCCAGGGATGGAGCATCCATAGCTTCCCTGGGCAACCTGTTCTGGTGCCTCACTACCCTCACAGGAAAGAATTTCTTCCTAATCTAAATCTACTCTCTTTCAGTTTAAAGCCAGTACCTCTCATCATATCCCAACAGGGCCTTGTGAAAAATCCCTCTCCAGCTCTATTGTAAGCTCCTGTTCTTCAAGCTCAGTAGCCCCAACTCTCTCAGCCTGTCTTTGTAGGAGAGGTTTTCCAGTCCTCTGATCATCTTTGTGGCCTCGTCTGGACTTGCTCCAACAGGTCCATGTCCTTCTTCTGTTGGGAACCTCACAGCTGAGAATCGTACTCCAGGGAGGGTCTCATGAGATTAGAGTAGGAGGGGAAAAATCCCTTTCCTCAACCTGCTAGACATGCTGCTATTGATGCAGCCCAGGACATAGAATCGCAAAATCACAGAATGGGTCAGGTTGGAAGGGGCCACAGTGGTCATCTGGCCCAACCTTCCTGCTAAAGCAGGGTCATCCCAGAGCACATGGCACAGGATTGTGTCCAGATGGTTCTTGAACATCTCCAGTGAGGGAGACTCTACATCTTCTCTGCACAATCTGTTCCAGTGCTTGGCCGCCTTCACAGAGATGCTTTCCAGCAGGTTGGGCCCCAGCCTGTAATGGTGCCTGTAGTTATTCTTGCCCACATGCAACACCTTGCATTTGCCTTTCCTGAATTTTAGATTGTTCTCTTCCCATCTCTTCAACCTGCCACAGTCCCTCTGAAGTGTAGCACAGCTGCCTGAGACATCTGCCACTCCTCCTGGCTTTGTGTCATTGGGGAAATTGCTGAGGCAGCATCTGCCCCTTTATCCAAACAATTGATGAATGAGTTAAACAATGCTGGGCCCAATATCAAATCTCCAACTGGACCCTGTGCCATTGATTGTGTCCTTCTGGGATCTGCTGTTCAGCCTGTTCTCAATCCACCTTAATGCACCTCACTCCCCTTCTCAGTTTGCCTGTGAGGATGTTGTGAGAGGCAGGTTGAAGGTGCTGCTGAAATTGAGGTAGACAATATCCATTCTGCTCTTTCATCCATCCAGGTAGTTGTTTCATCTTAGAAGGCAATCAGATAGGTCAAGCATGATTTGACTTTTAGTGAATCCATGATGATTACTCCTGATCACCTTATCATCCATGGCCTCCAGAATGAGGTGTTCCATCACCACCTGTCCAGGGATTGAGGGGAGGCTGGCTGACAGGTAGTTCCCTGGATCCTCTTCCTTGCCTTTTTTGAAGAGTGGAATGACATTTGCTTTCTTTTAGTCCTCAGGCACCTCTCCTGTCTCTATGACCATACAGCTGGCTTTCTGGGTTGTGAGTGGGCATTGACAATTCATACTGAGCTTTTTTTCCACCATCACTCTCAAGTCCGTCTCCCCACAGCTGCTTTCAACCCATTTTCCACCCAGCCTGCACTTGTCCTTGGGATTGCCCTGACCCAGCTACAGGACCTTGCACTTGGCCTTGTTGGACTGAATGATGTTCACATGGGCTCAACCCTCCAGCCTGTCAAGGTCTCTCTGAATGGTGTCTCATATATTATAAACATCTCTCAGGACAATTGTGCAGCAGACTGGTCAGAAATTCTGTATCGTGCAGGGATGTCCTCCAGCAAAGCATGGAGAGATCAGCAGGCTCATCAAAAGATATGATGACCCTGTCAAAAGAGATTTTCCTAATAGTGTCCCAGTGTCAGCAACCGGTAGAAAGTTCAGTGTCTGGTTTCATAACTCATTCATAACTGCAATGCTAGGTCTATTTATTGTATTGCACTCCATTGTTTCATATTTATTGTATAGTATTTCACAACATATTATTTTATATGCTGTTATTTATACAAATAAATATGATTCCAAAAGAGGAAAAGTGATTTAAATTTGACTTCATTACATCTTCCTGGCTTCTGGAGCAGCCCACTGGAACAACCCCCAGCTTCAAAATTTAGAGTGACACTGATGCTACTCATTTGGACACAAGTGCTGAACTAATCTTTGGCTCAGTAGGTGCTGAGGGAATTCCATCAGATCATTTACACACACCTGCACTGAATGAACTTAAAAAACGAGGTAATACCATTTTAATGACAGAAATTCTCAGATTTTTGGGCTGATAACTTTGTTTGAGAAGGCAGTTACCGTTTTCCCAATGGAAAGAAAGAAAATAATTTTTTATGTTAATAGTAATATCTGGATATTTAATCCACATAATTCTTACTATAACTTTGAATTATCTATGATAAAAATATCTGAAGAGCTTTTTCTAATAAAAAAGAGTGAAGCATACATTAAAAAAAAGGAAGGGTATCTTAAATATAAACATTAGAATACTGAAAATACAAGTAATCTGAAAGAATAGGCCTATTTTTAGAATTATGGGGATATAGTCTTGTGCATATATGTGTCCTGTATTTCAAAGATAAAAATTCCACATAAATTAGTAGGAAAGAATTACTGGAATAAGTTAAGAAAATGTAACTTTATTAAGGAGTTGACTTTTCATGTTCCAACCGTGACTATATTGTTGTATTCTTTTAAATGCTTGGACACTAAATAGAATTTTTAAAGTGATTTTTTTAGGGACTTTTGCTCAGTTACTAGCTTGCTTTCTTTGAACCTGCATTGCATCTGTCTTTGCACACAAAATTTCTTCTAATGTCCACAGAAGCTCTATGAGAAGTACAGGTGTAGGATGCACATTAATTGTCTGAGGATTAAAAACCTACAGTGAAAAGACAGAAATTTATTCTCTTCCAAAATCATAGGGGAGACTTCTAATAAAGATTAAACTCTTAAATGTACAAAGGGCTACTCCTGTATCTGTGTTCTGTTACTTTGTGACACCTCCAGCCCCCGCAGGGTAGTAGGCTCCTTCATCGGGTGACAGGCTCTTTCCTCTGGGGACCACAGAGAACACTATTCTCTCATCTATCTATTAACAACCAGCAGGGAAAATTCATATCTGAATAATGAAACAATGCACGGTCTTCAAAATCCTCTCCTCTTTTATTCTCTCTTTCCCAGGATTAATTTTCTCTGGTGCATTTTATTTGACTTACCCAAGCCTCACGAATCACAGTGGTCACTTAAGTCACTCATTGTCCTGGGCTGCAGCCTGCCTAAAGCCAGCACTCTATACAGGCCTCGATTAAATCTGCAAAGAAAGGTGGAGTCAATCAATGTCTTCCCATTCTACAATTAATAATAGTTTGGCTCTTGTTCTGTAAAAGCTTGACATAGTATTTATTACACCTATGGGTTGCAAAGGATCTACTCCAGCAGTAGAGATTACACCCCGAGTTCACAGGATTTGGTGTTGATGTTTCATACATTCTGTAATGCATGCTACAAAGAAGGGTGGGTTTTTTGGCTCATAAATGGAACATTTCTTAAGAGAAATGGGAAGCAAAAGCAGCAGTCTCTCTTTGATACCAGCCTGCAGAACCCAGTCTGGGGGCACACGGCCTCAATGCTGTGCAATGTTTGAGATGTGTGAAGGGGAATGATCTTGGGTTCATCTGAGTTTTGCAGCCTGAACCCTGTTCCTGGTCCCAACACACTCTGGGGAATGGAGGAGAGATCCAGCTGTCATGATCTCCAAATATCTCCAGAGGTAACTACCTACCTACCTGGGCATTCAGATGCTGCTTGGAAGAGCAGCACACAAAGGCCATAGATAAGCAGAAACTTCTCAGCTGCACAGGCATTCTGGTTTTTGTTCCTCAAGGACCTTCCTACCTGTTTTTTCATGATTTTCTCACCTTCCTTTTCTTTGTTTATTTCTCTCTTTTTTTATTTCTTTCTTTGTTTATTTCTCTCTTTGATCTGAAGAAAATGGCATGAGACTGGGGAGTTCCCTGAGTGCTCCCCTTCCTCTTGTTGGGTTTGTGCTGTAAGAGGACATGTCACCCTCTGGTCCTGAGCTGACACTGTGTTGAGCAGTGGATTTGAAAACCCAGGTCCAGCAAGAACTCGAGGAAGTCCAGCCTTTGATCAGCCACACAACACCATAGGTGATGTGTCATCCCAGAGGCAGGGACTGCACATTTTAGTCAGGGGTTACCTTTAATCTCTAATTTGGCAAAACAAATCAAAATAAAGCAGAAATTCCCCTGAAGCATTTAATTTTTGCCTTTAATGCCAGAGAGCTTAAGTGCGGCAGTTTGGTGATGTGCTATGCAAATTAAAGCTGTGAAGAAACAAAGCTAGTTAAACACAAGCTTTTCTTTAGCAGGTAATTATTCTTAGCTGTTTCCACATGCCTCCTTACATCCACGAAACCCTGGTACATTACAATGAAAGACTTATTTCAGAACTCACACATGCACTATTTTGTTAGCAGTGGAAGCACAAGCAGAACATCTGGGTGCCAAGTTCAAGTAAAGTGCAAGATTTTTTTCTGAATGCAATGTTGGTGTGTCCCATCATGTAAGTATGATATATGATAAAAGGAAAAATCACAGCCAAACTCAACCTTGTTCAAAGCAAGGTGCTAGTGAAAGGATGGGATGGAAAATAAGTACTAATGGATTAATGTTCCATGATAAATGTTTTATTATAAAAGCTAGCGAGTGATTAGATAATTCTTGCTTCCAAAAGCAGGGTTTAAATATTTCTCCTTGGCTAGAAACCAAAATAAATACATCACTTAACTATCTGGTTAATAGAAACATCTATATGAATAAAAAAGTAATACAGACTCGGTCCCTTTTGTACAGTAGGTGTAATAAATAGCCAGCTATAGCAATGTGCTGCTTACTGTTTGGAGCTGTTACAATACATAAAAAGAAATTATTACAAGTATTAAAAGTACAGCCAGAATTCTCCTCCATACAACAGCACCAAACTGTTACTAATTAAGACAGTTTTCAAAAGGTTCAACTGTAAATGTTCAGATAAAGAAAACTTCCTCTTTAAGGAAAATGAAGATACAAGCATAGAAAAATACCTGAATATTTAGATTCATAACATTTGTACAAACACGTGAGCCACAGAAATTTTCATTTCCACCAGTACAACCGATTTTGAACACAGATGGACTTGTCAAAATGATATAAAGATATTAAGTATAATTCCTTATGAAAATTTGTTTCTGTAGATATCTTTATTAATTAATGAATCTTTATTAATTTATGAGGGAAATTAATTTTTATCCCTGGTTCAGTAGTGAAGAAGTCAATGTGTTCAGAACAAAAACCAGCTTATTCAGCACCTTCCAACAGATCAGACTGCAGATGTCTCAGGTCCAATTTAATACCATGTTTAAAGGATCACGATGGCACTGATTGCCTTGGTTATACTCTATGCAAATTCTTGGATAGGCACTTGATACTTTCTGCTTAAGGAAGTGTCTTTAGAGGAGCAGTGTCCTCAAATCATCTCTGGTGCCTTCTGTGCAGTTTTCTCAGAATAACCAATATATTTTCCAATAGCATCTACAAGAATTCAATCTGAGAAGCCTGGTTAGACCTTGAGGAGAGTTGGAAGAGAAAAGGCAGACCCTATCACATTAGGTCTCCTTCTGTGTACAATTGCTGAAAAATGGATAAGAAGGTTAGAAAAAATGCTGCAAACTGTCTCAGTCACAATCACAGTTCATTGACTTAACAGAGAATGAACAAACACAGGAATGTGTGATCTATGGGGAGGAGGATACAGAAGTTATTTTATTAAAACATCACATTAAGAGTAAAGCAGAACAATGCAGAGAAATGGGCTCATACTCTTCCCTTCTGTCAGCTTAGGATCCAAGCCTGCACTTTTCTTCTTGTTGAACACCCTTGATTTTGTTCGTGTCACCCTGGCTTGCCTGGGTTATTGAGGGATGCTCCAAATGCCAAAGGAATATAAAGGACATGAACAACAGTCAAAGTAACCATAAGCTGATCATATTCACACTGAAGTAATCCATTTTAAAGCATGAGTTGGTGCTTCTTTAACATTACTATGCTGCCAAATACTAATCTTAAGAGCTCAGGCTGGTCTCAATATGAAAGGCAAAGAGACCATTCTCTTCGTCCAGGCAGCCTAGGCATAAATGAGGGTTTACGAATTTTCCTTCTGGCTGTCTAAAATTCAATATTTAATAAATATGTTTAGTACATGGTGTCTGCTGACAGTGGGATGTGCTTATGGGTTGTTGCTCCATCTCCTGCAATCTCACCACCTTTTTCTATGCACAGGATGAGAGAACAAAAGCATGAATGGACCTACTAAGTCCAAGTTCCCTGGACTTTGGAGAGACTGTCCTGGCCAGCAGTTTTGGGCTCAGGCAGCAAATATGGGGGTCCCCAGTCTATGCTGAAGTCTGTACTATCACAGCTGTGCTGCAAACAGTCCTCAGATACTCCTTAAAATGCTTACTCAGGAATGTCTGCTCACACTACACTCACTGCAGTGTAAACACACCCTTAGAGCAGATGTAGAAAACACCCTTAAAGCAGATGAGAACATGCCCCAGAGGGAGATAATGCAGCACCCAGGGATGGCTGGTGAATAGGGCAGCCTACATCCAGTCACTCTGCCCTGCACATTTGTACTAAGATGGTCAGACTTCAGCTTGGTGCAAAGCTAGTGGAGTGTGACAGCCGCATAAAATACGGTATAATAAACATCTGGGAGTGTTGCTTTCTTCTGCTGCTATCAGTCTTATGGATGTCAGTGGAACGAAGATTTGGCCTGTTTTGTATTGCCCTACGGTAGTTTTACAAACAAGGTAGATTTATATGGCTTTGGAGTTAAGCTACTGCTGCAAAAACAAGTCCTGTAGAAATGTTCAGTGTGAGAGCATTTATAGAGAGGCTACACTGGTTTCTATTGTGTTAATGCTGAGACTCTCTTAAAGTTATGCAGAGCATAATTATTTTCCATTTCTGCTAAGGGAGAGGTAGAAAATTATACTTATATGGAAAATCCCCAGTCCTAATATCAATGGCTTAAAATAAACCCCTTTATGAAAGTGCTTGAATTAAGCTGTGCACTGAAAGCCAATAGAGGAAATTATATTGAATTGTCTCGCATGTAATATATTGCATGCAATAGATTCACCTGGTGAAGGTGTGCAGCAGATCCGTGAGTAAAAATACATGACCGCCATTGCAATTTAACACACTGTTTCCTCTGAAGTTCAACAAACACCAGAATTTGAGTTTGATGGGTGCTGAAGCCTATTTCATAAAATTACCTGTTCATGCTACTCACATATAATTGAAATAGGAGCTGATTTCTTTGAATAGCTTTGATCAAATGGACCCAAATTTTTATCTACCAAACTTCACTGTATTTTCAAAATATATCTCTAATATTAAAATGTTGTCAAACACTGGAGGAAGAGCTGTTCTAATGAATGTTTTACAACAATTCTTTAAACACTCTCACTGGAGCATGAAAGCACCATGGCCTTGAGTTACCTGAAGAAGATGAAGGAAAATCCTTTCCCTATGTGGTGCAGAAGTGGCTTGAGGACTCTCAATTATCACTGTTGCCTTTTATATGGCTGAAATTCTTAAAAAGTAGAACAGAACTATCACATGTAAATCTATGGGATGTATATGTAGATGGGGAAGTTTCCTTCCTTCCCAATGATCTGTATGAACAGAACAATAACATATTTATCCAAGTGCAAAAGTTTAGGGTCAGAATTTTGGTTTTGTCAGAAGGTCTGGGACAGGTTTGCTTTTGAAAATGGCCTTTCACCATAAAATTAAGTTTTTCTAGTGCTTATGGATTTTGAGGCATTGGGATATATCCTGCAGTATTTTGAATCAAAACTGACAGACACTGGAGTGCATGTTACCATCCCTATTTTTCTGAGAGCTTGGGATGGGGTTGATGCTGTGCCTGTGTCCTCAGCCATAGGGAGGTTTGGATTTGCAAGTCTTGAAGTGGCATGAAATCAGATGAAGAGCAGCAGATGGGTGTGCTCACACAGGCCACCCGTGGCCTCCTGTCTCAGGTAGGAGTAACACTTATATACCACGGGCAAAGGCAAGATTTCTTCAAAGCACTGATCACAGTAAGAGCCTAAATAGGGTTTTCTAAACCACTTTTTGAGGTGCCTATCTCTCCTTAATGGCTATAAAGAGAGTGTAGGGTGACTGGCCTCTGAAATTAGTTACTTCCATTGATATTGTGAATATCCAGTGAGGGCCACCTGGAAAGGATTTGCTTCCTCCTGGCCCTCTGAAGATTGACCCCGTTCACTCAGGCTATGCTCCTGGGTGAGCTTTTGCCCCTGCTTGAACTCAGATAGAGTGAAGGTTTGTTTATATCCAAACTGAATTAAAATTTCCTTGCAGTACAGGGTATGGAGCTGTGTGAAAACTGCAGCTCTGACTCCAGGGAGTCTTGGTTTACAGTGAACCTCTTGAACAAAGAAACATGAATTTTCTGTTTTTCCCCACTCCTCTGATTCCCCCATGATGAGCCAAAGGAATTCAGCCAATGAGGGGGTGGCTCAGGGTCTGCTCTTGGGGCTTTTCACTCAAATGAAGATGCTGACTCCTCACAAAGCTACTAGTGGGCTAAGTGTAAATTTGCTTTCCCACCCCAAGGACTTGCCTCTGACTATGCACAGAAATTTACAGTTTGTTTTTTAAAAAAATATTGCTCCCCATTACACATAAAAGAGAAAGGCTTGTTGGAGCTGCACACCTCCCAGGCACGGTGCTATTGGTTGCCCTGCCAGCCCCGTGATGTAAATTACCTTTGCACTTTGTAATAGAGTCAGCACCGTGACAGGAACTCACACATCACTCAGTTGGCTAAGGGTAATAAAGAGGAAAATCAAAAGGAGCATGAGTTCATGCTGGAGGTATGTGCAATCAAGGAGAGAGATTTATGACAAAAGCTGAGTTATAATATTATAGGGTATAAACAGCTTCTTACTGTTATGTTTTCATAACATTCATACACCCCATGTTCCTTCAGCAAGTACAGTGTTAAGTTTGGGGGAGACTTAGCTGTGAATTTTTGCCTTCTTAAAAAGGTCTGGAAAAGCAAACTTGCATTTATGTGGCATAAAAATCATTGCTGAGGTTCAGCCTGCTGGTGTGGATAAGTACAAGGTAGCAGCCTCTGGCTAACAGGCATCAAAAGCATTTCGAAACTCTGGTGTGATGATTCTCATTTGTTGACAGAGGCTTAGCTTCTACAAAACTCACTTGATCTATTCACCACACTGCAGAAACTTCTATCATCAGTAGCCACTCAGGTGTTCACCAGTATTTACCAGAAGCAGTGCCAAGTGCCTGGCACAGGGATGGCCTCAGTATAGACTGTACCCGATTCTTTCTCCTCAGAATAGCATGACTATAATATTATCTGAGCATCCTCTGGTACAGAGTAGGAATGGCTGTACTCTCCTGGGCCAAAGCTTTACCAATTCCTGTTTCAGATGCTGAGGGAGGGCCGCTCTCTCAGATGGCACACTGATGTCCTTGGTTCCATGCTGGTGACTCTCCACAGAGCTGCTCCATCACCATCAGAGGCCCTGGGCATGGTCTGCAGTCCCAGTGATGTGGGCCAGCAGCCCTGCATCCTCTTTCCCCTCCACTAACACTAAATTCTGCCTCCTAGGTAGACAAGTGATTGATGTGCAAAAGAATAAGAAAATAAAGAATAACAAGAAGCTGAAAAAACAACAAAAAACCAAATTGTAACTTGGAATTAGCTCAGAACAGAACTTTAGAAGAACTGAAATGCTGCAGAACCATATAACAAAAATTAGACCATTTTGATGTGCTTTTTTTGTCCCTGTCTTTGTTACAAAGAGCAGCTCTTTGCACTTGCTAGCACTGTAGATGATCTGAGTTTCCCTGTAAAATTGCAAAGGGACATTTCTGGTGTCTCTGTTTCTTCTAGTGGTCTTTATGCAGATTTTATTCTCATCTGGGAAACCAACAACAGGCCCAGGCACTGAGACCTCCTGCCCACTCTGCTCATACCTCAGTCAAAGTCCCTAGGAATAGTGTATGCTGCTGTGGCATGTCAGCCTTTCCTCTGGGATGCCCATTGTTCACTCCATCTCACCCCACAACTCCACTGGCTGTGGTGAGATTGAGGGGGAGACAGGTTTAGCCCCAAAGAAATCACCTCATAGTTTGACAAGAGGGTAGAATTAGAGAATCATAGAATCAATTAGATGGGAAAAGACCTCTGAATGTATTGAGTCCAGCCTTTGACTGAACAGCACCATGTCAACTAGACCGTGCCACTGGTCGCTGCGTCCACTTTCCTTAAACACCTCCAGGGACAGTCAATGGAAAACGTGGAAAACATCAGCCCACTTTTTATATTAAAGCAAAAAGGATGAAACAGATGTTTTTAAGTAAACATGGACTCTTTTTATGCATTTCTGAGAAGTCAAGAGAAGCTTTTTCAGAAGCAGGAGTAGCCCATGAATTTAAAGGGGTTTTAAATACTGTACTTTCCCATAAAGCTATAAAATCCTGGCAGAAAGCTCAGCAGCCAATCAAGGAGGAATGAACCTGAGCATGTTATAACTCAGATTACCAATAAAAATGTCAGGCTGAAATCAGAAGTGGGTAGTTTTATAATCTTGAACTGAAAGTATTTTTTAATTGCTTTCAAATGGGGAACTTAATAATATAATTAAATATATGTATAAAAAGTCCCAAAGTGCTACAATCTGCTTTACTATCTGACTTTGTCAAGCTGATTATTATTACAATAGGGGAAATGGTGGATTTGAATGTCTTTTCTCTGGCACTGCAATTTCCCAGCTGTTTTATTGGGATTGTATTAAAACTGGACAAAATGTACTCTGCTGCTTCCATAAAAACTAGTTGAGCATTAAGAGTTAATACCAGCATTTTAAAATCATTAAAACCAGCCTATAGCTGCAGATTAGTGTGGGGTGAGATGTGTTATTTGAAGCAGGTGTGATCTGTCAGGAGCAGTGTTTTGGCATTTTACAACTAGTGTGGCTACGTGCACAGCTGTAGACTGAAGAAAAATGGACCAGCGTGGGTACAATGGGCGCCTTTGTATATATGTTGCTGTTTTGCTAATGCACTTTTAGCGTATATATAGATAAACAGTTCAAATATTGATTGGTATTTTGTGGTATTAATAGGCTCACTTTAATCTGGTTTAGTCTCTAAAGTATATTACATTGATCAGTGACCACTGATATATTTTCTTAGTGAGACTAAATTATGCTCTTTCCCAAAGGATATGTCTGTAAACAAAAGTTCCTGGAGGAATAGTTTGGATAGTGAAAGAGAGCTGAGTATGTGTCAGTCAGGTGTAAACTGCTGGAAATAACCTGTTACTGTTTATGGGCCAGCTTGTACAGATTGCTTCAGAATAGACTTGGTTGGGAGCCAGCGATCAAACACTTCTTTTGTTGGAAAATGCCACTATGGGGAAACAGAAGTATTTCACAGGAATGTGTCAGGTCTCATGAAGTTTTGATGAAATACAAACAGGGTCCTGCTGGAAGCCTACCATGTTCCTGCCAACCCGCACAGGTTGTTGTTGGACCAGAAATTGTTTATCCATCTAAGGCTCATGTTGATAGGGCTGCCCCAACCTCCACAGGTCTTGACCCTCCCTGGTGCTGGTGGGGATGGGCAGTGTGGAAACCTTGGCTGAGGCTTAGAGGGTGATCTTCCAAGAATTATTTGATCATGCAAATTTCAAACCTCAACTTTCAGTATCTTCATTATGACAAAACAAATTTTTTTACATGGATTTTCTTTTCTATGGGGTATTTTTATATTTCTAATTTTCCAAAAGGCAGTGAAGTTTGAAATTGCTTTAAGTAAAGGTATCTTCCCAATAAAGTTTTAACTTAATCTCATATAGCTGATGGCACCGAAAAGCTACTGAAATGATACACATGGATTACCCAATCTTTCATATAAGCTTCTCAGGTTTTGACAGCAACATGTTATTTGGGACAGGAACATGTAATGGTCTTTCACTGTTTAAAGTAGTAGAATCCTTAATGTCATAGTAGAAAACATCCTTGATGTTACTGTTTTAAAGAATGTTATTTACTATATTACAGAAGTAGTTAAAAGTATTTTTTTAGCTCTGTGGCGGAAACAAAATATAATTGAAATATGTAAACTGTAAGTTTATGGAAATGTTGAGTTAAACACCATAAAGACTGAGAAGTAAATTTTAAGAACAAATAGATTTCTGTGAGACTGACAGGTTATAGATAACATATAGATAGTATTCTTTCCTTTGCTATAAATATGAGAGTCTGTTTTTCTTCCTACCTATACTGATTTTTTTTTCCATTGTAATTCTTTTCTCTGGAGTGGAGCTACTAGTGATTTATACTAGTGCAAATAAGAATCAGAATTGGGAGCATTACTTTCAACCCAGCAGTGTCCATTTAACTGTCACAGTGGGTAAAGACAAGAGCTCTCAGAGAAGGTTGTTTATCCTTATGGGAAGGGACAATAAAAACCACAGGGGATTTCCCTTCTGGCCTGGGTGGAATTTTAAGGGATGGAAAAGGGTAATTTTTATTCTACACTTTAATTATCCAAGACCTTTGATGTTAGTGGTAGATATCTGTATAAATCTCAAGGGCATGAAGTTAATGGAATTACATTAAGGGTGAATTTTCCTCAAGGAGAAATTCACACACTCTGCTTTGCAGCTAAGAGTGCTACAGGTCAACCAGGCTTTGCTAATTATAACAGATTATGTGAAACATGACTACTTAGACCACAGAAATATGTACTGTTCAATTATACATGTATCACCAAAAAGACAATATTATTCTGAATCTTTTTCCTGTTGAACAAAATACTAGGATTTTTTAACACTAGACTCCAGCCAGGAGCACTGGTATGTTAGCTGGAGGACTGCGAGTATAAAGCAAGGTCTTAAGAGTTTAATCCTCATTTTTGTACTTAAATCTTGTACTATTTGCATTCTCTCTTACTGGGACATTCACACGGTCCCTGGTGACTCCTGGGACACGAAATGTGTATCCTGTGCAGCCAAAGGAGCAAAGCCAGCACTGTCACATAATAAATAAAAACGTAGAAGATGAAATGTTATAACATTCTGAAGTGTGTAGTAAGTGAAGTCAAGCTAAGGAAGAATGTATCCAGAAAGGTCTGGGAGGCAAGACCAAGGATTTTCAGTTCAAAAATATCACAATGGGAGTGCGAGGGCATGGTTTCCATCATCTCTGGTGGTAAAACAGAGGTGGGGAGGAACAAGGGCAGAGATCAAGGAGGAGAGATACCACCAGCACTTTCAATGTCTCCAGTGTATGAGTGGCCATCATTAAAAAGCCAGCAATGGTCACGTGAGGTTACATATTATAACCTCACTTTTGGAAAGAGAACCTATTCTGTGGCAAGGCTTGGAAACTACTTTTCCCGAGGATTGGTCTCTATTTGGAAATTTTTCATGTCTGTGGGAGAGGCCTGTAGTTTGCTCTTATTGATGGTGAAGTTACAGTAAAAATGATTTAGAGGAAAAACTGTGTTCTAAAAGGGCAGTGGCAGAAAAAAAAATGTCTCTATGTACACAGTGGCTCAGTCTGCAAAAGCATTAATTTAAAGACTTCCTATGCTTTACTATCATTAACACATTGTAAACACACGAAGCTAACTATTCATAAAATAGCATCCATTTCATGGTCCAGATCACTCCCCTCTTGTGGGAAACCATGCAGGAAGAGCAGAGTGAGCCCCTGGGGAATATGAAAAATTTCAATATTATTCCTTAAGGGAAGATAATATTTCTTTGGCCCATAAACAAACAGCTCACTTGAATGTGAGAATTGGTATAGCTGCAAGACTGCCATAGGATCAAAATCCAACCTCCATGATTCTGCAATCTCATCAGTACAGCAGGAGATAACTCTGGGGCTACAGTGAATCTTGTGCTTCTTAATCCTTGGCCTGATGCCCTTGCAGGTCTCACTGCAGAAGAGTTAAGCAGAAAGTCATACAACCTGTGGTGGATAACTTAATTGAAAATCATAAGGGCTCAGATAAAATTACTTGAAGAGGTCTGGATTTCAAGGAGGACACAGATATACACAAGAGGAAGAAAGATAAATGCAGTGAGAGAAGATGTAAAAATTAACAAAGACATCTGTCATGAAAAGTTGAAGAATTGAGTTTATTTTCTCTATCACAGAAAAAAACCCCATGCAGTGTATATCTGTCACTCCAATGTGACACGGGTTACTCTTGTTCCTTTTTCCAGACTAGTGGATATATAAGGTTATAAGTCCATGGACAATGGCAGATTTGGAGTCAACAGTGATGGCAGTGTCAACCTGAGGGCAGGTACTGCCTCACCTCTCTAAATACAGCATCTCTTGGTTACCACTACATTTCCAATAGGCACTGCCATCTGCTAAGCAACAGCTCTGCCCTGTTTCTCAATCTGCATTACTCTACATTTCTAGAGACCTGCTTGTAGTCACTGCTGCAACTCCTCCCCCTGTTTTTTGTTCCTACAGATATAAGCTCAGCAAAGAGCTTGCTGAAAGCATGAAAAAAGCACTTTCACTACTCTGCTGAATTCTGGGGCAGGAGAGTGGGAAGGAAGAGAGTCCATCTCCTACCCCTGCATTCTCACACTCACACACCACGAAGGCCAGGGAGCCAGGTTGGATGGGGCAGAGGATGGTATCAGTGCCAGACTTTCATTTCCAGTTGAAGATGTCATATGTGTGTCTGTGCTGCTAAGGAGAGTCCGGTTCTTTGTAATGAGATATAGGCTTACAGGAGAACAAGACTAATTGTCCCAGCAAAATTCTGAAAAAAATCATGTGGTAGCCAGTATAAACAAAAGATCTAACAGTCTCTTTCAATTGATATTACTTGTGTTGCACTTGAAATGTATACAGTGCTACATGAAGAAAAGCACATACTACCAGTGCGAGCAACTTCCAGCTCTGTAAGAGGTGGGAAACACATTTTTTTCTCAAATGAGGTTTGACTTAAACTAGTGGCACTTTGGGCAGCTGTTAAATTGTATTTTGAACTGGCATTTGCAGACATCACATCCAGATTGAGGCAGAAATTGGACAAAGATGTGAATGGCCATTGTTCATCTGAAAGCTATTCCTGTATTGTCAGTAGAACTGTTGATATTTGATTTGGGAAAACACCTCTCTGTCTGTTATATTGTTTCACCCCTCCACCAGCGGCAGTTTTGCTTTCTTGTAGTGAGCCTGTCTTTTGGACTGCCTGTGCTCAGGCAGCAAGGGCTGGGGTGTGGGGGGACCCACACTTTACCTATCATCTTCTCCAGCATAAGGCTGACAATCTCAGACAGCCAGCATCACTTGCAGTGCAGCAGAAAGATAACCTACAAAACTTAAATGGTTGCATGAGATATAGGTGTACACTTATGTATATGTATGAATTTCTCTTGACAAAGAAATGGCAAAGTGCAGCTGGGCAGAACAACCATCTTAACTTTTCCTTTACATTTCTTCTTGCAGAAGTTTTACCAGCAAGAGGACTCACTGCTCCACTGAGCAGTGATGGGGCAGCAGCTTTGGGCTGTGCTTCTGCCTGTGACTGATGGACTCTCAGACTTGAAACCAGGCACGCAGCTTCCCTGAGTCGCTGTGCCAGTAAAACTGACCAATGGAAGGTATCTCCCTAGGGCATGGTGAGGAGGGATAAATAGTTGAAAAGAGCATTGAGGTACTCAGCTGAAAGTAACTTGATACTGTCAGATAATTGTTATATTCTTTATTCATTGATAAATAGTCATTTAGACAGTCCTTGGGAAAATGTGGACATTTGAAAAGAAGCCAATAATATTCTTTACAAGAAAAGCAATGACTATAAATTTGAACATGCTTTATATAGGTTACATCTGAAGAATGAAAATATATCTGTAGATTAAATTACTACACTTGTAGAGTATAAAAATAGGATATAGTCATAATCCCCCTTTGAGTAAGGCAGGGAAAAAAAAAGAAAAAAANAAAAAAAAAAGAAAAAAACAAACCAAAACAGCTGCTTTGCAAAGTTTCTAGATGCAGAGTTCAATAAAACCTTGATGTATGTAGGATGTATAAGCAGAACTGAGCTTGGATATATTAATCTCCAAACCCCTTTCTTTTGCAGCCAAAATATGCCTACATGGAGTAGATTAAAAATATTTATACAAGGCCAAATTCCAAGGCTAGTGAACATCCTGTTGCCAAAGACATTTTGCGGACAACAATATATCATTTTACCACATACAGTAGTTACTGCTTTCACAGTGAAAGAATATGATAACACAGATATATACACATGAAATTCAGAAATTATGTTTGTGCCCACAAGTTGACTGAAGTGTCTCATATGGCTATGCAGGAGACCAAATCCTCCAAGTGACTGCAGATGCCTTCTTTCCAGGCTCTCCAGGAAAAAGCCGTATAAGTGATGGATGTCTTTGGTTGCTAGCTATAGACTTGGAATGAGTTGCCCTGCTGCACCACAGATTTTCTAAGTGAGGCAAGGCAGTGCTTTAAGACTCCCATCACCTTTAGAAACATTACTGAACATTGCTGAGCGGGAGATAAAGCTTCCTATGCCCTGCACCGGCGGGCCACAGAAACCTATTCAGAAAAACAAATCTAGAAGGATAAGAATGAGTCAGGCCAAACATCCTCACTGTCCAGAGCCTCATGTCTGAGAGCAGACTCTGAATTCGTTCTATGCCATGAGTGTGCTCCTATTTCACATTACAATGAGTTCTGACATTTTATTTCTTACTGTTACATACCCCCACATTTTTTTTTCACATCTGCCATGGGTTCATCTCATTTGGTGAAATCCCCTCTTGTAAAAGATGAGGCACACAGACCATCTCCTCCAAGTTCAACTTCTTTGAGGGATATAATTGTACACATTTATGCATGATCTTCCTCAGACTGAAAACTCTAAGCCAAATTTCATGCTTTTTTGGTGGAAGTATTACCACTTCAGTGTCCATCTTTATCTTTCTTGTCTCTCTCTTACTAGGCTGCAACAATCTCTTAGAGATGAGGTGATGAGGACACAATGATGAAACTGTACATGAACCAAAGATTTATTTCACAAAATAATGTCAATTTTTGGTGTGTTTCTTTTTTTAAATTTTTTTTTTCTTTTGTCTTTTTTTTTTNACACTTTTCTGTTTTATATGCTACTTTGGTATAGGCCTTCTATGGGCTCAACCTCCCTCTGGTGGCTTTTGTCTATCTTCTTTTACTGTAGACAGAACTCAGGGAAACTGTGATCCTAAAGCATATATACCATAAGTACTCCATGTTATATTTCTAAAATGAGAAGGAAGTAATACAGACTTCTATTTCCCACTTCATTTTGCTCAAAGAAACCCAAAGAATACTGCAAAAATTAGCCTGAGAGACACAGAAAGAGTATTGCAATAGAACATGTTGAATATGATTACTTACATTAATTGGCAATACTCAGTCAATTTAATGAAGTGTGGCTATCTCCAGTTTTGGCAAAATTATCCTTTTGTTCTGCCAATTTTATTGAGAAAAAGAAAAGCAAGGTATATGGAAAATACTAACAATAGATAGAGATGTTAAACATGCTCCAGAACCAGGTATCTTAACATTCTGCTTAACAAAAATAAAAATAAAAACTAGACCAAAGACAATAAAAACTGTGTTTTCTGGACAATGCTGGAGAAAAACAAAACAAAACTACTTTTGCTGGGCATTAAATGAAACAGTTTTCATCCTGGCACACTGACAGACCAAGTTATGACAAAGTTAACATAATTTTTGTTTTCACAGCACATTTAAAAAAAACCAATTTATTTACCTTGGTTTGATGTTCACTTTGAGTTTTTTGAAGAGGTTAGAGGTCTATGAAAAGAATGTAAGGAAATTCTTCTTCTTGGATATTTTTGAATCTGAAAATGAAATATTTCTTTGATTAAAAGAAAAATTAAATAATGATTTTTTCATATTCACTCTTGAACACTTTTGTTAGATAAAATTGAATAATCATTCAAGTCTTGAATTTTGAACTATTTGAAAATTGGCTTAAGAAGTCATTTCAATACAAAGAAATGTAAAATATCAACATTTTCATTTCAAAGTGTGCACTTTCTTCATATTGCTTAGAATTTTCAGCGCAAAATTGCAAAAAATAATTTGTTGTCCAACCATTTGCACTTTGTCAGGGTTTATTTAAATGTTTACTTTTTTGTTGTTTATTTGTTTTAAAACTCTTGGGCAAGCAGCTGTAAACTGGTCTAATTATAATACCCCATTGTACAATAACTATTCCAATTTTAAACTCTACACACTATGAACACGAACCTCATATTAAACCAGAAACCAGAGCTAAAAACCTGACTTTATAAAATAAATCAGTATCAGGGATTATGCTGCTATTTCACACAGAATAATAAACTAGCTAAATAAACTTTATTGGAGTCAATATCCAAAATTATTTAAGTTGTTCCATGGTACACATCAGTGTCAAATTTTTTAGATGATTGCACATTCCAAGCCCACTTAATTTACAGTGAAGGAAGGCTGGACTCTACTTTTTATCTTTACCAAACTTTCAAGCAGAAAGAAATACCCAGGCCTCCCAAAACCTAAAACAGAAGCAATAAGGAACAAAAGAAAAGATGAGAATTTCTCCATTCCAAAACAAAGCTGCTATTGGCAGCTACTTTCCAGGACATCCTGTTTTGATTTTTCTATTTCATCTATTCTTCATCTCAAGTGTTTTTCAAACCCTTTCAGTAAAGACCTTTAAACAATTGTGAAAATGTAGGACATTTCTGCCAGAGAAGCCCTTTAGGTTGGTTCAGTGCATTGTGAACCCAGTGCCACTGAGGTGTCACCCTCACAGAGGTGTACAAGGACCACGTGTTTCCAGAAGTGATGTCCTGCATTGTGCTTGAGGCATCAGATATTTCCCTGCTCCCAGAATTTAGGAATCCTCTACATAAGCAAGACCTGATCCTGCAGACACTTGCACATGTTAATTGGTAATTTTGATGGACACAATCACTGACTCAAAGTTGTTCAAATGCATGAAGTCAGAGGCATGGAAGTGTAACACAGAATTGAATGTAACCTTGTTTTTTATTTTCCGTCCAACTCTTTTTTTTCCTGAGCCACACATTGTAACAAATGCTTGTTTACTTCTGCATTTCCCAAGACTCTTTCTCCCTTATTGTATGTTGTTTGCTAATGAGACTATTCTAGGGTAATGATAAAAATATTTTGAATGCAGTATATATTAAGACTGTTGTTGATTGAAAATTACTTCAAGATATATATAAATTGCTTTTAGTTTTGTTTTACCTCCTTTTGCACTCTATATTCTATTGGAAAAACATTTGGCCTTCCCTTTTTTTTTTTTTTTTGAATAAAACAAGCCCATTCTTTTCTAATCTGGAAAATAAAACTTAATAAAATTATATTCTTTGATCTCTACCTAACAAAGAACGGTATATTGTTAAATGAAGTGGAACTGCAGCTACACAGTTTGCTGTGGACACACACTCCTGGAATCAATTATCTATAGATTTTAGAGGAGCACAGAATTTACAGACTTTTCAAATGGGAACTGATAGCGAGCTGATAGAAAAACACAGATGTTTCATAGTGGTGCAATGACAAGAAAGAGATCAAAAAAACACTATGAAGTAAAATTTTAAAGGAAATAATATTTCCAGATTTACATACAATATTTCACTGGACACCACTGGAGGATATAATTTAATTATTTGGAGAGATAAATATGTACACCTTTTAAAACAGTTTCTATGAGAGTTACTCAATAGTATGGAAATTTAATTGCAGTTTTAATACCTAAGTATTAAGTAACTTTTATGTATCACATATTGTTAATAAAGTGGTGCTATAATGTCCACTCACCTCACAGCAGGAAGAGTGCACTGCTAGAAAATTTACCATAACCTGCAAGAGTGATGGAAACTGCCAGTGTTAGAGCTGCTGCCAGAGCCATGTCTGCGCTTTGCTGGACATTCAAAACGCACCACACACCATGGTGAAGGAAATGCTTGTAAGTCTTCTAGCTCCCATCAGCAGATGACTGCTCTGAGCAAAAGGTTTAGAAATGGAGGTCCAGCTGCGTAACCATTTGATGCCAGATACATTCGTATCCACATTCAGGAACTGTTATCTGAGCCTGGAAAATTGGACATGGAATTGCACATGGAATTCCTTTGCATTCAGTTGAGAAAGACAGGGTCTCCAAAGTGAGATTTTATCTCCCCATTGATTCCAAATACAGTGTAGAAGGTTGACTCAGATGCTGACAGTAATGCTGTGGATACCTACAGCAGGCCAAACAAGTCTCATGGGTGCCTCTGTGGGTGATTCAAGCCAGCTGATCTGTTCAATTCAGCTCCAAATCAGCAGCACTACTTATAGCTGCACGCTGAATCTGCACCTGCCTCACTTGGAGTTGGTACAGGTGTCAGGCAGAATGAGTTCACAACTTACCTCAAAGCCCACCTAGATGCATCCCTGATATATGGAAAAAGCACTGTAACAAGTCCTAGAGCTTTGATAACATACATGAATCATATGCTTTAAGAAAACAAAAACCAAACAACAGTAAAGATCTGTTTACCTTTCAGCTTCAACTCTACTTTGTCATTGTAGATACATTGTCTTTAAAATTTTGGCTTGAAGCAGTGTTGCTCTTTGGTAAGGTGTCCAGAGTGACAGATGGAGGCAAAACAAGACATAAAATAAGCTCTGAAGGATTATACAACTGGCAGGTAAAAGGTAAAAATCAGGAGCTGATATGAAGAAAGGGCACCACTGGTCATAGAGTTTAGTGTGGGGAAAAGGAAAACAAATAAAAGATTTATCAAGGAAAAGAGAACAGATATGGATTTAGGACAACGAGTCAGGAGGATGTTTCTACCTGTCTCACTTTGAAGGTTCTGTAGGGAAGTCAAGAGATTTTTGTCTACTTATTTTCTTATGCTGTTTTGCTAGCTATTAGTGTTTACATTTTTAGATAGAAAAAAATGAAGATTAAGACCGCCATGGTTTTGAAGGAACGAGGTATGTGGCAGATGATTGAGAGTCCCATCTCTTTCATCCTCCCCCATCGCGGGCACGGCAGGGTAATCGGTCGCAGAAGACCCCAGGGCATTGTTGTGGGAGTTGGGGCTGGTTGGGCAAAGAGACCCACCGCAACAATTCCCATCAATGGATTTGAGTGTGTTCTCAATTAGAAATGTAGTTTCTATCTGATACCTGCTATCCTCCATTTTCTCTTTTCATGTTAATATTTCAGATTACTCTTGGTCACACAGTTAAATTTGACAAAACTATAACAGTGTCGTGGGGCAGGAACAAATAGAAAGTACTAAGTACTCCATTTCATTACGATGTGACTGCTTTCTTCATAGAGTGCACATCTCTTGGGACTGGGAGGGTCTAATTCCAGCTGTCACCTTTTCCATAGAATCCCGAAATCTGAGAAATAGGAGTCCTGCAGTCATGAATTATTTATAGATAATGGAAGTGCAGCTCAGGCAAATGCCCTGACCATCATGCCATCCTAGGAAATAATCATATCCACTTCCTCACTGGAGTGTGGGCTGCTGTAAAAATTGAGTGTTACTGTGAAGAACATGAAAAGCCCAGCTCTGTCTGCGGTTGTCCACCAATGCAGCAACTTCTGAGGGTCTAAGTGTAACTAAAATTAGGGACTTATAATTTTTTCAACCGATACAGCTGAATTAATGAATTCAGGTGCCTACAATGCCAGGCAGCTAATTTGTTCTAGGAGCTAATTTGTTCTCTGAGTTTGAATAGATTTCAGGATTCCACCTGGGCACCACTCCTGAGGAAGAGGAAGCAGCAATTATCAGGAGAGGAAAAATCAGAATGATGTTAAAGCCATGGCTCCTGTTTACAGCCTAAGTATGTGCCAAGCACAGCTGCACTCAACATTTATCAGTGAAAAAGAAGTCTCCAGCCGTCTTGTTGACAGGTACTAACCTTGCATTGCTCTGCCACAATAATAGATTGTACTTATGATCAAAAATAAAGTATTCTGTTATACCCCTGCAGCCACACACCCTATCTGCCCTCTACTGATCAGCATTTACATACACAATAATTCAGTGCTTGTGCAACTGTGCAAACAATAACACTAGATAGCACTGTTTCTTTTAAGATCTTCTGTACAGATCTCTGCTTGAAACATAATCCTGACCTAACCATGCCCTCCTCTTCTAGAAATGGGATGGTATTTGAAAATATGATGGTACAATGAAAGCCTGTGAAGCTGAGAATGGGGACATTTAAGCTGAAGTGTTTGATCTTTGCACTCAGAGTTAAGCATCATTTAGACAGCCAAGTGACTTAATTTTCAGAAGGGCAGACTGACTGCAAATGTGCTGGGTAATTAACATCCCAACAGTCCATTTAAGTAACTTAATAATGTTATCCCTGATTTACTGAGTAGGTCTCTGGCTCGCAAATCAGAGGCCAGGAGATCCCAGAGCACGTAACTCCCCCTCCAGCACTTCTCTTCATTAAGCAGTGAGTCGAGTTTAAACATCTACAGATATTTTGTGGATAAAATGGGTAACCTCTCGCAGCAGGTGGGGTCAAAACACAGGCACGCCCTCACCAGGGACTTCCTAAATGATATCAGATCTGCCCACACCATTCCCTGAGCAACTTCCCAGGTTTTGACTGTCTCACAGAGAGAGTAAAATCCTGCCTCAACCCAGTAGTGGCAGTAATATGAACTCCCCACAGGGACAAAATTTTTGATCACACACTCAGAAAGATCTATGTGAACAATCCCCCTTTTAATGTTATTTCGGTATAAATTATGCACTACTCCTTTCCAGCCAACTTTTTTTTTTATCAGCAAAAGTTATTTGGTAAGGTTTTTGTTTTCATACTGAGTTTTGATTAAGGAGGAGGAAAAAAACGAGCTTCATTTCATTTTCACAGTATCTCTCGGCAGAGCAAGCACTCCTGTTTCTACTGTGGGATTTTGTTTTTCTCTACAGTATGTCTTGACAAATAGCCCTCTCTGATTACTGTGCTTGCACAAGATTTCATTATGGTTTTGATAACATGCCACAATCTTTAAGTTTCTGTTTGATATAAAGAGTCTGTCCCTGAACAGTAATCATGAGAGAGTGGGGAATATTGAGTGTTAGAGTTTCCATATTTTATGAGCTGCCAAAATAAATGATTTAGGGCAGAGAAGCCTGTATTAGTAGCAGATCTCCAGCTTCACTAAGGCAAGATACAGTGCTGATGAGTGGGCCAGCTTGTGGGAACTTATTTTTAGTTCCATTGTTATGACTTCAGTCTTCAGAGCCCAGATTCCCAGGTGGTATGAGTTGATCTGGTTGCATTGTCTTCTGTGCAACTGTGAGTTCTACATTCATTTATGATTCTCCCCATAGCCCATGTCTGTCTAAGCATCTGGTGCTGATGAGACAAGTCTCTTCCGGACATATCCAAAATTTTCATTTTACCACTGCCCAACATGAGCAGTGTTTTGATTATTTGCAGTGCTTCTTGGGGTCTTTCTGTTCCCTGCTATACTAATTCTGTATCTGACTGTAGAAGTGGTATCAGTCAAAGGGGAGTCAAGTTAGTTTTAAACTTTGGCTGGCTGCAAAGGAGGAGTAATACACCAAAGATCAAAGGGAAATATTTTCCAAGGACCTCTTCCAAGGGAACTCCTCTTGGATCAAAATATTCCAAGGGCCACACAGACTGAAAAAAGTCCCTCCAGAGGCCAGAACTGCCCATTTTCAAAATCTCTGTATTAACAGCTTCCAATTCTCTGTTTGAGCAAATTTCTCTGGTGGTTCCTGTTTCACTGTGTTGTTTATTATCTGTCTACTTGGGAAATCATATGTAGGTAGTGTTTCCCACCACGTTAATTTTATCTTGCATGTATCTTAAAAAGTAATGCTTAACTGCTGCCAAGGCTGTGGGAAATTGTGTTTCTGGGAAGTTACTGATTTAGGGTAAATATCCTGGTGACATTTGTCCAGTCAGTGGAGTTTCACTAGTAGTGAGTTGAAATTATAAGATATCCCCTCAGCAGCCTCATATGTTTTGGTTTTTTCCCCTTAACTGAGAATTTCAATACATCTGTAATCAAAGAGAAAAACCAGTTTGTAGTCATATCCAAATTCTGAGTAAAATGGGATTGAGCCAGTATATTGGACCTAAATTCCAGATTGTGACCAGACTTGTACTCTGCTACCTTCTCTCACAAAACAGAGTGCCTGAAGGACTTCAGTTTGCTGAAATCATTCCCAATTAGTCATGGTGATTCCCATTCTTTGCATAGTGAACTGATGAGTGAAGATCTTGCCAGGAAGGAAAGGATTTAGATTGCTCATTGTCATTGCTGTAAAGGATGTAGAATAAAATAATCAAGTGAAATCCTTTGTCTGCTATGTATTGTTCTAAGCAATAATTGTTTTAAACAAGTCACATTATCTTGGTGATCCACTTCACACACCTGTGCCCTCCCATTATTTTCAAATTACATTTTAGAAGATCTGTGCCTGTATTAGAAGAGGATACTGAGGTCATTTTTACATGACTTCATATTCTGAGAGGAATTTTTTTTCTGAACTTTCATTTGACCTTCCTAATATGTTGAAGGGGAAGGGAAGAAAAATAGTGAATCAGAGGATCAAGGAAATAGGGGAACCTCTCTGGAGGTCATCTAGAACAATATCGTGATTAAAGCAGGACTACAACAACAGTAGATCTGACCAGCTGAGGCCAACTCTAGCTGATTCTTGAAACCCTCTGAGGACAGACTTCCACCCAGATGTGGGTTCCAATGTTACACTGCTAACTTATGGAAGAATTCCTGATGTTCAAGATGAGCCTCCCAAGCTGCAGCACTTTACTCTTGCCCTTTGTTAAACCATCTCCTACTCCTGAGAGTAGTTTGGTCCCATTGCCTTTACAATTGTCCTTCAAAGAGTTGTAGCCTGCTGTTAAATCACCCCTTCACCTCCACATCACTGTTGAAAGGCAGGGCAGCTTCATCTGGCCTTCCTCTGGCCACATTGCTCCTAATGCAGTCCATTATGCAGTTTTCTGTGCTTGTGATCAGAGCACCCTCGTGTCCACTAGTCTGGTATTCCCTAAATGCCAAATGTCCTTTTCAAAAAGGCTTCTGTTCAGACAGTTTACTCACTGACTTGTGCTTGTTCCAGGTATAAATCTTTGCATTTATCCTGGCTAAATTTTGTGAGATTTCTCTTAGATTAATTTTCAAGTTTTTCAGGGTCTCTTTGACTTCAAAGTCCAGCTGTACAGTGTGTCAAACCCTGCCTTTTCTGCTTAATTAAGCATTGTCTACACATTTGACAAGGGTGGTTTCTGTCTCGTTATCCAGGTCATGGCAAAAGATGATGAAGAGCATCAGCCCTACTATCAGCTCCCAGGCTGCTCTGCTTCTTGCTGTCTGCCAAATTGATACTGAGACACTAATTAGAATGAGGTGCCTTGGCCAGTATTCAACCCATCTTGAAGACAGTTTGTCTAGCCGGTATTTCCTCAGCCTACACATGAAAACACTGTGTGGGATGGTGTCAACAGTTTTACAGAAGTCAGAGTGTAAAAGACACTCATTTCTTCATCAAAAGCACTTGAGCTGGTGGTGTGTGATCTGCTGATGTTGACTGCTCCTGATTACCTTCCTGTCCTTCAAGCTGGTGAAGCAATAACGCTAGTGTAGTGGTGGTGGTGGAAAGGATGGAAAGCTGCTCTGATGGAACAGGTCTCAGTCAAATGCTACACCAAAATATTTTACCACCCAGTGCAAATGGCTGTACATTAAACCAGTGGGGGTTTTGGTGGCAGCAAAAAATTTGTCTCCTGAGACTCTTCTTCCCCTTAGCAGAGCTTCATTGCTGCTGGAGGCTTTGTGTGTCTTGACTTGGAAAGCACATAGGTATGCAAGGATATAAGAACATTTATAACTTCATAAAAATATAGTTTTAGCAAATATAGTTTGTTCTTGGCACCAAATTAAGCTTTTTCTTACAACACCTGGTCTTTCCTGTATCATGCTCTTTTCTCCTATTCTGTTTGTCATGTTCCTTGATAAACTATTTAAAATATCGTTGTTATTAAGTACCACTCCTGGACACAAGTCAGGATGAATAGCTCATTTCACATCTCCCACAGTTGTTGTTTTAGGGTTTTCATAAACTCAGCTAGACATCAATGTATCAGTTACATTTGGGCCATATGTTCAAGACTTTCTTTAAAGCATTAGGAATAGCATCTCATATTTTATGCTGCTCAGTCTATTATAATGTAAAAAAAATAAATATGAAGGACAAAATTAAAAGGATTTTGGGTTTGGTCAGACTGAAACCTTTCAATTGACCCCAAATTAATTTCATCTAGCTCTTTCCCTTCAGAGAATTTTGAAATTTTCTAGTGGGGAAAAAAGCCAAGGTTTTAAATCCTTTGTGAAAAAGATTTTCATTCCCTGCAGAGCTGTAAAACTCAAGTAACAAACATGTACATGTTTTATCCCCTCCTAAATCACATGTCAGCTTCCTGCAGGCGAATGCCAGCAGTTCCTGTCAAAGGTATAAGGTATAAAACTATTCTGGTAGGAGCTGAGCTTCAGAGACTTCCTGGCTAACGTGGAGATTGTAAAAAAATCCAAAATAGATTGGGAAGGAAGGCTGCATTCATGTGAAACATGGAAGCTCTGCTCCAAGATCAGAGGTGATTTTAAAGGGTCAGGATCCTCTGGATTATTAGAAAGGCCTTAGGCTTTTCTTTGGAGAGATACAGCTTGAAGAAGAGAGTGTTAAGGTCATAAAAATTACTCCAGTTATAGGATTCTTCAGCTGGAGCTTTCTGAAAACTTTAAGAAAAAAGTATGTGTCCTCCCTGGAGCTCACACAAGAACTATGAGAGGATAATGGATAAAGTGAGAAATGATCATTCTTCAGGAAAACAACCCAAGCCATTTCAGAGAAGAAACTGAAGCCACAATGATAATAAATGACTAAATAATATTTGGTTATCTGTGCCAACTGTGTGAATATGTCCCTAGTTTAGATGAGTGTAAGTCAGAAGATGTGCAGAATGAGAAAGATTTTCTGCAGGATTAGTCCTTAAAATAGACAGAGATACTCATTAAAGTAAGTAAATGAAGGTTATATTCAGTGCTTCACTCACAGTCACAGCAGATGCAAATAACAGATAAACACTTATCTGATGTATCTTCTGGCCTGTGCTGGATTTTTCTTTGCAGATTCTTATTATTTTGATTTTTAGGAAGTTAAAAATTCCAAAGAAGTGCACACAGTGATGAATATTATTTTGGAGACTATTCTATAAATAATCTATAAAATATTTTTATCAGTGAGGGAGCTTTTCCGATCTTAATCCTAAGGAATTTTTAACCTAAAATATAGTATCTGCAGTAAATATAAACTGATTTTTTTAATACTTTAAAATCCTCTGTGACTTCATTATTTTTTTTAGCCTGTAAACCTGGATTTACATTTATTTCATCTGACATATACAAACGTTTGGCCTTGGTACCAAAGGTCAAGTAAGTTACCTATGTTGGCTGCAGAACAAGGTCATCCATGGGTGAAGTGGCTGGGCTTCCAGAAATCTGCACCCTGGCTTACCTCACAGCAGCTTCACCAGTAACTTGAGCCTGTTTCTTTGAGAAATTAATGGAAGCCACTGAATCAAAGAAAGAAGTTAAAAGCTTAACTCACAAACTTTAAAATTATTTTAATTAATTTAATATAACTTACCTTTTATCCGTATTATATTTTTCCTTTTATAAAAAACCTATATTTAAAAATTAATATTTAATAGCAATTACATAAGTGTTATTTTTTAATGTACACTTCTATGCACACTTTTTGTCTGGGTGGATATTCCTTTTCTTCACCTGGATTCTTTAAAAATCTTGCAGACTTCTTTGTGTGTCCTCAGTACAAGGCATTATAAGCCTAATGAAGGCTCCAGCCCTTGATGGTTTGCTGCTGCTTGGCAGTGCAACCCTGATGCTAACATCCATTTGTTTAAAATCAGTTACATAAAGTGGAGGACACTGTTACTGGTAATTCCTGGAGTTGCATTAATGAAACAATCTTTTCCGGAACCGCTGAGTCTTTTTGAGCAACAAAACTTCACAGAATCTTCAGAGCTGCAGAAAGATGGTTCTCACACTATGAAATTAGGAGCAGTGTTCAAAAGTTTGATAGTAATAAACTGGCAGATACAATTAATTGTTGATAAATGAACCATCATAAACCTACAGAAAGCAGTGTTGATTACACCTATGAGATCAAATAATGTCTACCCCTCTCAGACTCACAATGCCAATTTAGGTCTTCCTATTACAGACAGTAACTTGCCATTTGGTAATTTTCAAATAAAGACAAGATTCCATGGAATCTAGTTTGAATAGGAGCTGTGGCCTGTAGGTGGTCATAGCCATCAAGATGATCAGGCTGTTTAGGAAAATGTTGAGAAGTCAGCAAATGTAAGGTCTGAACACGAAGGTCTTCGTGGCCAATTAAAATACACATCTGTCATGTTTAATTCCAATATAATCAAGGAAAAAGATTACTATCTTCCCAACTGAGGTGTTTTTAACATCATTTGGACACACATAGTATTTCCAATTCATTTCAGACTCATGTGATATCTAATCTACATCATCTTTCCTAGGTTTCTGTCAGAATTGTTGAATTCTTGGTTAATTATCAACGTTTGTATGATTTTCTTTCCGTATTATGACTTTTTTCTTTTTCAGTTTTCTTGTCTTTTATTCTGTTAGGTCTCTCTAAACATTTTCTGTCCTCAAAAAAAATGCCAGCCTTCCCAAACAACCCCTGGAGTGCATACCCATTTTAACACCGTGTGAAAACCCAGTGACATTTAAGTGCCTTACTTGCTCTCAGCTGGACATGTGCTTAGCAGTGGTGCTGAACTGGGGTTTTAGTGCTAATCTCTAGACAAATCCTTCTTCTTGGAGCTTGCTGAGCTGGAAAAAGATATTTCTGCCACCAAGTGCGTCTCACCCCTCCCTCCTTGGCTCTGGCCAGAGGTCCCCCTCTCTGCAGCAGCACTGACAGAGCTGGGGCTCCTGTCCCAACTTTGGGAAGTGCCTGTAGGAACAGTTCAGCCCAACACCAAATTCTGCTGATGCTGATGGTGGCAAACACCTCCACCAGAGCCACTGTCTGGACAGGGGCTGCCTCCCACATCCCAGTTCCCTTTCCTTCAGGAACCATCGTAGAGGTGAAACTGGGAAAAAGCCTGAACACTTGCAGAGCTCAGTATAAAAGTGATTTAAGTGTGTGTGCCAGGAAACACTTCATTATGATTGTAGGTGTTATCCAAAGAGGGCTAGTGTGTTTAGCATTTTAGATTTTCTACCCTATAACACAGGGCATGAGGTTTATGCTGCACATGTTTAAGTCAGAAAAGGTGTTATAAGCAGGAAAATGGGGAAAGAAATTAAAGAACAAAAAGATTGCTCAGTGTATTTGAGTTCATAAATACCTTCTCCAAAGTAATATCTTCTAGAAGATGAATCAGAAAAATATTATTTGCTGTTCTGTAAGCCAATAGAGGAAAAGTGATTCATTCAACATGACTGAAACGTTAGACATTTTTAGGATGGTCAGCAAACATCCTGCTCCCATATACTCAGTATCACACAGCCATTGGCAGAACAAAAATGGAAAAGTAAGGTATGTTTATTCTGGGGACAACTCGTATTTTTTCCAACAGTTCTTCCTACTGTAAGTGAACCTGCATTTATTTAGGGCCAGGCACATCACTGTAAATTATCTCCCACAATGCAGGAGATGGAGCAGATTAATATGGAAAGCTTTTATTTTTAAAACAACAACAAATGGCCACAATAAAAAACAAAAAGTTCTCATTATAAACCGGAATGATGAATAAGTTGCACACACATAGGATCCCCTTCCAAGAAAGGAAGGTCAAATAGTTAAAAGAATGTTGAAACTTTGACTGTGATCTATGTGATTGCTCAATATTTCTCTCATCAGTTGTTATAAACATATATATAAGGATGAAAAGCTCATTTAAGGAAGGAAGGATAGGCTGCTGGAAATGGCGCAGCCTTTGAATTTAGGAGTAGTGCTGTCTAACTCATCTTTCCTCTCTCTGTCTAAACTTGGGAAAAAATTGTTTCAGGTCAACCCAAAATTACTTTTTTGTTAGTTTTGCCAGAACAAAAATGAAAGAAAAGGTATTTCAATTCTGATCAAATTAAACACACACTGCTTGATTTAAAATGCCTCGTTTAGCTTGTAGTTATTTTTTTCTTCATTTCAATTTTACATTAGATTCAAATAGGCTTACTCTCAAAGTGTGTCAACGTGAAAAATCTGAACATTCTTTTTTTTTTCCCAAAACCGTGTGAAAAAATTCTTATTTCTACCTCCAAATTTATTTTCAATTTATATAATATTTTAGCTTTATATCACAAATTTCCTTCATCAGGAAAGTCTTTTAGAACTTTTTGGTGTCCTAGGAACATGACAAAAATTAAATAGGTAGATAGTTCAATATTTTCAAAAGAGAAGGAATTAGGCAGATACGTGTAATAAGTAATTAATAACCAGATCCAACAATATCTTTCAATTAAGAAGATTTTTTTAAGCAACATGTCAATATCGGTTTGAAATGCGAATTCTCCAAAGTCACTAGCCTCTGAATGTCTGGAGAGTTCTGCAGCCACAATGAATGAAACACATTTATAACTGCAGAGGATGAGGGCTTCTTTCTTTTTTAGAGCTATCTCTGTTAAGTAAGCTCCTTGCATACATTTGATGTCACCTCTATCTTTCTGCCATTTTCATGATGAAAAGAGGTAGCAAATATAATAAATGTGTCTTGGAAACAGGCAGAGCTGCCCTGCCAACATGGTACTAATTTGTTTCCAATCTAGTGGCAAATTATTCTCTCAAATTATTCTCTTCCAAAAAAGGNAACGTTTATCTCAGAGAGAGAAAAGAGACAGAAAAAAAATTAATAAATATTTTGCAGAAGGTGAACTTAGAGGTCCTGTCACAAATTCTGAACAAATTACAGGGAAGCAGAACCAGCTGGTGGAGGAATACTGCTGCAGCAAACAGCTCCTGGCCTGACTGGCCAGAACTCTGCAGTTCCCAGCTTTACTGTGCAAAATACCTTGGCAAAATAATAGGCAGAATGTGTTGCATTTATTCAAGAAAAACAAGAGATGATCCAAGGTACTTTATGAGGGAATCTGAAGTGGACCCTGGGGACATACAGGTCACTCTGTGTGCTCAGAAAAGCTCAGCACAAGTTTGCTAAAGCTTATGAGGGGGTATGGAAGGAAGAGTGGTCTGTGAGAAAGGGAGGCTATGACACAAATCTTACTGATACAGGAAGAACAGTAGTTCGGGCAGAGCTTACAGCTCTTGTCTGCTACAACACCAAAATCCAGTGATTGCGTGTGGTTTAGCATGGGTGATGTTATTTTACTTTAGTTTTGGTTTTAATTCACTATTTCAAATTACCCATAAGAAGAAGCCTAGCCACCATCTCCTTCTGAGAGAGGGAGATTTTTTCCAGAGGGCTCTCCCAAGGGATGTAACCCTGCAGGGGCAGCTCTGGGGAGAAAACTCACCATGGTATGAAAGTGGCAAGGAGCTGGATGTATCCATTACTTATTCATTCTGTTCTCTCTGGCCAACCTCTGAGCCTTTAAACCTTTTCTTTGTTCATTAAATGTTGCCAATGTAAGTTTTGGAAGGATGGGTTAGCATTTGCTCATAACATCAGCATGACTGATCCCTAGCTTGGATGGAGCTCAGATTCTACCAAAACCTGATTCTTAAGTAATGTTTTTCACTTTATATAGAACATAGAATGTAAATGAAGTGAAAGAAGGTAAGTGAGAGTGAAGGGGGAAGGTTGCAGTAGTGGAAGGATCTTAGCTGTGAATAACTGACTTTTTCAAGCTTAAATATTGAGTAATTAAGGATTCTTGAGAATTTCAGGTTTAAAAGAGATGGCTTTCAAGGAAAGATGAAGTAGCTCAACCAGACAGAAATTGTTGTCTCACTGCAGAACTTGTCTGGCAAGATGTTGTGACCTGTTGTCTGTGGGAAACCAGATTCAATCCCCCAAATGATCCCTCATAGTCCTCACATGTGTCTACATACTACAGCTCCATTTACAGTTAATGGGTAGTTAGCAATTTTTTCATATGCTATCAATAAAAGGCTAATCAGTCCTTGTAGTAAGGGATTCTATAACAGCTTCTATTTATGGACTGTCTCTGCCATGGCTTGTAAATCCTTTGTTTAAGGAGTCTTAGTATAAAGTGTTGCAATGACAATAATAATCTAAATGTGCAACCAATTCTGCCTCCTCTGCTGCCAGCAATGCTGATAATGAGCTAACAGAAGCACTGCTATTATTGCAATGAAGCCTGCAGGGAGAAAAACCCTAAAGGCTTTTATTAGCAACACCAAGACATGCTGCTGTTTCATTCCAAACCAAAATGAATCACCTTTTCTATTTCTGGATTGGAACAGGCATTGCCTGCATTGCAATACTTTGCACAGTATGGCATAAAAGTGCTGCCTCTACTATTAGTAAACTCCAAGTATTCCTGGAGTCCTAGCTAGGCAGTTTACATATTCTATTTTATTTTTACAAAATGGGATATATAAACTTGGGGACTTCAAATAAGACATCTTGGCATACCCTTGTCTTTCTAAACATGTGCAATGCTTTGGAAAAAATGTGTATTTACAGCACTGGAAAATAAAATCCATTGTGCCAGGTAAAAGAGTGGTACCATGACAGCACCACCAACAACATCACCTCTACTTTGGAGTAGCTATTTCTTAAGAAAGGGAGATTCTTATTCAGTGTTTAACCTATATGTTGAGGCAGCAAGAAAGATTCTCAGGTAAAAGGATAAAATTGAGAAGACTCGAATTTTCATTTTGGAATATATTACTGATGTAAAATATCTGATTGGATCCTTCACTCATTTCATAAATGCTGTAAATAACACAGAGGTAATTCAAGTCTCTGTTTGCTATAAATTTAGATTCAGAACGAAGATATAAGTTAAACACTGTTTAAGTGGTGTCTTGTGCATGCTCTCTTGAAAAAATCAGAAGCCATATTTATCACAGTACCTCACGGTCACAGTTCCCCTTGGCTCACATGGAAGCTATTAATTGCCCGACACCTCTGAAAACCAGGTCTGAATTGTCTCCATCTGGGACTCAACAGATGAATAAATACATACAGTACCAAATAAGAAGTGACCATGAAAACCTTGGCCTCTCAAAGAGAAAATCACAGTAGTTTATCCCCATGCCTCAGCTGCACACCTTAAAAACAAACCACAGAAATCTTAAAAACAAGACTGGGGTGGGCAGAGACCTTGCTGCTGGCTTTTTTGGTGCTGTTGAAGCAGAGCCAACAGAGCAGCACAAGAAATCTTCAAGAAGCCAAAGAGTTATTAATTACTATTATATTTCCGTGCTAATGCTGGTAATCTTAAGTAACTGTTTGTGAGAATGTTTCAGCCTGGCTGAATCCAGAAGTATTGTGTAGATGCAGTAACTGTCAAGAATATGAGCTGTGGAACAACAAAAGCCACCTGCATTGCTCATGAAAGTCTGGAACCAAAGCACCGGAAAGACATGGTTACATGCCAAGAAAAGAAAAATCCATTCTATATGTTCTACATATGGACCGAGGCATGAGGCCCATAAAGATGAAAAGCTGCCGCTAATTTTAGTGGGATGTTTCTATGACTAATGGGCCGTGTCAGTTATAAGTCCTCTGGACACACCACAGTGCCTGCTCGGAACTGAAGGAGAGTTGTTTGACTCCCAGATGGATACCCTGGAAAACTGGCATTCCCATGAACCATCGTGTACCTTTCAAATAATGCTGTAGCAATGGTGATGAAAATAAAACACAGTCAGATCCTGTGCTTTCATGGCTGGAGGCAGCAATCAGCAGATCGTCACATTGCCAGAGCTGACTTCATCTGCTCTTTGGCAAATCTGTGCAGCAAATCTGAAACCCAGGTATTATTATTTTCAGTCAAAATTCCAGCAACTGACATCTCTTGCTACTTTTCAAGTAGCCCCTAGTGACTCGCCAACACTAAAGGACTTTGCCATATTTGCAGGAGCACAGCCACTAAAAATAGTCAAGCATGTGCCTACAAGATGGCTTAGTCTGTGCAGGGTTATAAAACACACACTGGACATGTGATTTGCTTTGCTGTCGTATTTTCTGAGTTGTGAGCAGCAAGCTGCCAAAATAGAATTCATTTAGTGATTTTTTTCAGAGCTGTAAGCTTACAACTGATTTTTCTGTTCTTAATTTATGTCATGGAGTCTCAACAGCAATTTAATTTGAAGCCTCAGAGTAGGGGAAAGCCAGCTACTGATGTCTGCAGGCTGGTTGAATGTGTGCTGGCAGAGGACTGGAGTCAGAAGCTGTGTTGGTAACTGCTTCAAAGAAATGGCTGCTCAAACTTCAGACCGTGTGAGCATTTTGCTTCAGCAGGTGACATAAGAACTGGAGCAGAAGTCTAGATATGCAGATGCTGTACCTGAGAGTTATGTGGCCAACTTGGTATAAACAAGCAACAAAATACTGCAGTGATTGAAAAAAGTCACAAGAACATTTTCACTTTCAGAGAAATAGTTCATGTTTTTCCAGGTTTATGCTTGGAAATGTGGAAAGGGGCTCAAACACTTTTATTTAGAAAATATGCAGCAAAAGTTCAGTTTGAAAGAAGGTGACTGTTAAGAAATGTTTTATGTCCTTCCTTCCTTCCTTCCTTCCTTCCTTCCTTCCTTCCTTCCTCTGGCTATAATGATATGTGGTGGTGTTTTTTTACCAAAACATGAGCAGGAGAAAATACCACTGTCACAGATGTACTCACATACTTCTAAAAACTGAGATGTGTCTCTAAAAAGTGTTGCGCCTTGCAATCACCTGAAACAAAAACAATTTGTCCTCCTGTGTATAGAGTTTGGAAATGGTTGCTTCCAAATCCACAAAAGCTATTGACAAGAGAGCACTGTGATAATGTGGTCCCTGTGATTTCAGGTATTAATGTACCCTTTCTTACATATAATGAATTAGCAAGGCACATCAGAGTTAATTTTAATGTTGTTTGTTAAATTTTATCATACATATCAATTTTGATAGTAGCTTTTCACAAAAAAAATACCATACTTGAGAACTTCAACTCAAACAGCAATGTGGGAATCCTAANAAAAAACAACAAAAAACCAAAGGAAACCTCAAAAAAATCAAGAAACCTAAATCCTATATGCTAAATAGAATTTTTCTGCTACTCAAAAGAGTCCCTGGTGAAGCCCCTGTGCCTGCCCCTGAGCAGCCACTGGGGCAGAAATTGCCCTCAGAGGCAGCGCTAGTATCAGCTGAAGCAAATTCCTGTGTTACTCTAGAAGTCAAGAAACACTACCAATAAAAAGTAGCTGATGAACTAACCTACATTTTTGAGCATCTAAAAGTTTCCTTTTTATGGTTATGTGTGCATCACTTTACTTTTTCTCCATATTTTCATTCCAGCTCTTTTCTTCCACTACGTGAAACTTCCCAACAGGTCAGATATTCCTCAAAATAGCTCTTCCACACAAAAATCAGAACCCTTGCTCTTTCTGCAAGATGTCAGCATACCGCAGGGTATTCTATGTGAATTTTTCCTGACTGTGGTTTTGGAAAAAAAATAAAACTAAGAAGTAAGAGGTATTTTCAAACATCTACTAGTTCCAGTGGCTCTATGGGAGGGGGAATCCTATCAATCCCCATAGACTTACAGGGATCCAGGTGGAGCAGCAGATCCTACACAAATTCAGGGTCAACTGGGAATTTATAATTCTCAGCACCATGCTCCTTCCTTTTCTGCCTTAGCTCCAAAAGAAGATCCCTTCTCAGCAAAGCCAGTCTTCTGCCTCATTTCTTTCCCTTCCAATATCTAGGAATTGCCTACTCCTGTGCCCTTAGGAGGTGGTCCTTAAAAAGCAACCAACACTGAGGGACCCCAGCCCCTTCAAACGCGTTTTCTCAGAAGACCTTACTCACTAATCCCCTGCACAGTCTAATTCCCTCTCCTTGTGTCCAGGGTGGAAGTTTTGCTGGCATTTCTCCCGTCAACATATTTTAAACTCAAGCACTTCATAGTTGCTGTGGCCAAAACGGCCATGAATCACTTCACTTATGAGACCTTCTCTGTTAACAAGATAGAAATCAAGGAGGGCATCTTTCCTAGTCTCTTCCAAGCCAAAACATTCCATGATTCTATGATTCCATGGCCTTTAAAGAAAAAAACCCAAGGTCACTTGCTAGATTGCATTCCCTAGTCAGGGCGGAAGGACTCCTAATTTTCTGTTTACTGTGTAGGCACCTAAATCTGAAGTAGTCATTCTGGGTCCTCTTTATAGCCCACAGAGATGAAATAGGTGCAGTTCTGAAGGGAACAATTCCATTTTAATATCTACCTGTCAGCTGAATCACCTGGTACCCTAGAACTATTTACTCCCACCCACTGGGCACAAAGGGGGTGCAGAGTGACCAGCCCTGCTGTAAACCTTCAGGCCACAGGTGGCTACCTGGAGCTTGATGGATGTTGATATCTCACACCATGTCCAGATGTGATGAGTGGGGCACAGAGAACATGGGAACCTCTGCTTTAGTCTCTGCTTGCAAAACTTTGCTCCTGCTGCTGTTTCCTACTCTGTGATTTTTTTTTTTGGCCCAATGTATCATGGGGATGAAATGCAGCCAATTCTTTACTTTGAGGACAGACACAGGGAAACCTAAGGAGCTACTGCTAAAGTCCCAAAGACAGCCCATAGTTATTTGCTTAATTTTCATTTGAAGCCTTCACATTTGCAGGCAGATACAGGGTGCAGGTTGTTCACAAAACACCATTTTCAGCGTGCTGTGAGAAGACAAGAATAATATAATGGCTATTACTTGCTTCTATTTCTTATTTATTAATGTGCCTGACCCATGGGCTCTCTTCCTCCCACCATACCCAATTTATGTGCTTATAACATATTCATGGAAACCCAAAGTGTATCATTTGCTGCCAGCCAGCCTACACTGAGTAAGTACAAAAAGGAGACTACATTACAGTGTGGGAAGTGTGGTATCACAAATGTGTACAAAAGTAAACGCTCACCTCATAATTCATGTGTGAAGGAACAAATATGACACAGCTAAGATTTTCATTGTTAATTTTTTGCGAGCACATTTTAATTGTTAACAGGCAGGAGCGGTGGCTATGTGTGGTCCCACTCCCATCTTCCACTTTTGGCGGTTGGAGGGTGTTGGTGAGGAATTTGAGCAGTTCTTGATGCTCCATAAGCAGTCACAGAGATGGAGCTTGCCAGCTCCCTTCCAGCTGCAACCACAGACCTGATGTTTCTCAAGGCAGCAACCCTGCCTCCTCAGAGTCAACAGAAAATGTCTGATCAGACCAGAGCCCACTTCTCTGGTGTGTTATGACAAATCTCGTGGCTTATCAGCTACAAACGTGGTCCCACTTCTGTCAGCCAGGGAGTTGCCCACGTTGTCTTTGATGAAGAGGATTGAAATAGATGTTTCTTGTTAAAAAAGCCTGCTTTGATTCTGCTCTAAGTGTCTCATACAGTGAGTTTTCCAATTAAACATCAGAATCATAATGTACCATAGGCATTGGTACATTAGTAATTGTAGTTGCAGATGTTTCTGACTTTCAGAAAAGATTTCCTTATGTCTTGTAATATTGCATACTCAGTGTGAAAAACAAACCCTTTACTATTTTTTTTTGCGTGTGTATGGGGGGCAGAAATGTCCTTTAGTTTCAGCTTAAGACGTTTTTGTTTGTTTGTTTTGCAGTGAAGTCAAAACCTTTCAAGTTTTGTTTGTTTGTTTGTTTTGTTTTGTTTTGTTTTTTTAAGGAGAAGAAGAAGAATATAGAATTAAAAAGATATTTTCCCACTTTTACAAGGCTAGTAGTGATGGCTGGGAATTTTAATGGCATTTTTTAGCCAGGAGATAAAACTAAAAGCTAAAAAAGAGATTTTCTCTTCAGTGGTTGCCTCTGATTTTTGAAGAGCCAGCCCAATTAGCTCTAACCTGACCAATAACTACACAAATAGCTTTGAGAAAGCTGACAGAGCCTTGGCTGTCACATTGAAATACACTTATGAACACATTCTGGCTTCTTGTGGTTTTATGGTTTTCAGCAATAAGCCTGTTGAATTCTGTTACATTTTTGTAAATTAAACAAAAAATTAGCAAAATACTTTTCTTTCTTAATGTCAAAAAGATATAATAATCAGAATGTAATCTGATGTGATGTGGCAGTATGAAGCCAGTCTTCCAGAAAATTGATTCCAGCAAGCAGTAGTCCTGGGAATGGCTTCTACCCACCCCTCCATTCTCCAGCTGATGTCAAAGCCTTTTCAAGATTTAAATGAAGAAATTTCAAACACAGTGCTCTTTTTTTCCTTTTCAATTCTTTCACTCCTCTCTCTGCTTTAAATGAAACTAAATCCATCACTGAAAAAAAAAATGAAGAAAAGCAAAAGTAAATAATATTTGATGTCCCTGTTGTACACATCAGAGATTTTAATGGAAGCTGTGAAAAACCTTTCCCTTTTCAATTTTTGCTCATGGGAGTGGTGAATACATTTAAAGTCCTGAACAGCAGCAGCCTGGTTGTAGGCCACATGCCCACAGGACTTTTCTGAATGAAAAGAAAGAACAAAAAAAAACCCCAAACCAGTTAAAAGGAGAGATAAGTATTATCTGAAGCACAGATGCCAGTGCACAAGCTGACTTCACACCTGAATTATCCTGACAGACATCCTCCGTCTGTGAAAACCACAAATAGGATATGACAAATGCTTGGCATGTATTGAAGTGACTCAGAAACAACAATATGGCCAGAGTTTGATGTTCCTAACATGAGAGATGATTTACAGAGAACTGTACTGTTGAGAATCAGGTATCTTCTTCCACCTTGGTGGGAAAGCCTCCATTCAAATCACATTTAGTCCATGGTCTGTGTTTTTTGGACCAAAAGGGAGAACTTGAGAAAGAACAACCATCTCTTGAAAGCCTGCAGATGTATAGTCACCACAGTTATAACTGCTTTAAGCTGAGGTTCTTTATTAAAGAGAAAACAAGGGCAAAGGTGTGTGAAGGGAGCGTTTACACATTCTTCCTTGAAAAAGTTCATCATGTTTATAAAAGAAAGGCAGAGCCTTGTGGAGTGTGTGTCTTGGAGATTCTGTTTTATATGCTTATCCAAATGCCTACAGTTATGGTACATCTATGTACTTTGATTTCATCCGCATTCATAGAGAAGCTAGCTATCATCCACAGGACTGGAAAACATAGCTAAGTGGAACCAGGACTGTTCCTTGACATAGCTCAGGATGTTTTGAAAAGGCTGAAGTACTGCCATCTTCACAGCTGAAATGCACAGGTGGTTCACTATACATATATATATATATAAAATATTATATAATATATATATATAAAATATTATATTATATATATAAATAGATATAATATTATAATATAGATAATATATAATATTATATATATAAATATATATATATGTATGTATATTATGAGCAGAATGCTCTGGGGGAATACATTTAGATGCATTAAAATGTCTGTTTCAATGTTAATGAAAGCAATTTTCACATCCACTGGAACATATTGCCATATATGCGAGAAATTTTTTGGGGAAATCTGCGTGAGCAACTTATACCTCATGTTTAAAACCATCTATAGAAGTCTTAATTATATTTGCAATATTTACGCTTCATATCATGCTTACTGGGAGTATTAGACATTGAATTGACAAGGAAAACATTTGACAATGAGAAAATCAGAAATTTACAGAATTAAGTATGGCAGACCAGAATCTACATGGTCAATATTTTCTGTCTTATTTGGCCTGAGTTTTGGTTGAGCCACATTGATACGCAGCGAAAAAAATGAAGCAATTGTACCTAGACATGAAGGCAGATCTCCTTACACATATTAACAAATAACTTGTACCAGAATATATTCTAGAGAAGTCTGGGTACCTCATTATTCTCTGAAAAGCCACTTCTTTAAAACTAATTTAAATGTTACTGTACTGAACCTGTGTGCAACAGAATCAGAATGGCATGAACGACATCATTATTGTCTGAGTGTCCCTCTTCTCCTTCTTCTGTAGTTACTGTCTGTGGAAAACTCTGCCTTGCCCCCATTTTGAGGACTCACCTATGCTTCATACCCACCGAACATTGCTGAGGCTCAAAAATTACCAGATGCTAGCCAAGGACAGTGACCAAGGTGGCTGCTGTTACCTGTGCCGGGGGTTTTCTTTGGTCTGCAGGCAGGTAGCAGAGGAAAATGACAACCCAAGAGGAGGCAGAGCTCTTGCAGGCAGCATCTACCCTAACGCGGGCCTGCAAATGGAGTTCAGCTCACCTGGCATCTCCACTAAACTCCGGATCTCTGCAAAGTTTCTGCATCTCTGCAAAGTTTCTGCGATGCACGGTGGGGAGAACTGCAGTTACAGGGTGTGATTGCACGGGCCTGTTGGGTTCTGAGGGTGCCTGTCCATCCTCATCCACAGCCCGAGAGAGCTCATGGGGGTCTCTTAGGGCCGCAGCTGGTGGGGGGCAGGGCTGGAGCTCCGCGGCCGCCCCGGTGTCCGCTGCGTGTCCCGCAGGGAACAACGCTGCAGCCCTGGAAGGAGCTCGGCGGGGTAACGGGAAAAAGCTCGTCGGCTGAGCTTCCAGAGGCAGCTTCCTCCTGCTGGTAGGCAGGAGGCGCCATTACACAGCTTGTGAGGGGGAAGGAGCGAGCAGGCAGCCGGGCCAGGGGCGTCCGTGGCTGCCAAGCCCCGGCCGGGACCCGCGGCCCTGCCCGGGGCAGCACCGCCGGCAGCTCACACGCTCCGGTCAGCCCCTCCCGCTCCAAAGAGCAGCTGTTTCCCAGCTCCTGGCCGCGGAGGAGCAGGAGGCCACAGCCCGCAGCAGCGCAGCCTGTCCCGCTGTCTGCCAGGTGCGCCCCGGCCGCGGCTCCCTCAGCCCCGGGCCCGTTCCGCCCGGCGGGGGCGTCCGCGGCGGCCCCTGGGCAAAGGATTCGAGCAGATCAGCAAACTGCTACTGATCATGGCAAACGCATCGATATGCTACCTAATGTGTGCTTGTAGTGTTTGAAGTCCTTTATCGCAGGGGATAATTCTGATATTAGCACAGGTCTTTCCCCCGGCAAAACGCAACTGAATGCGGCACAGCTGAGCTGGGGTGGGATTCTGTCCACTGTGCTCCAGGGCTCCAGCGCCTCTTCTGCCTCCTGGGTAACTTGTCTCTCTTTCCTATTCTTTCCATTTCTCAGGTAAATGAATTAAATGGAAACGTGCCCTTTCCTTCTCGAAATAACAAAAACAGCAGCAAAAAAAAAGCTCTAACAATGAAACACACCACCACCACAGCAAAACAAACAAACACAACAAAAAGAAAAACAAAACGAAAACTCAAAACCTGTGTTTTCATTAAGACGTCAAAACCTTTTGGTTAGAAAATTTGGAAAATATATATTTGAGGGGTTCTTTTTAAAAATTCATATAGTATGTCTCAGGGAGGGGAAAGGAAGAACAGATGAGAAAAAGAAAAAAAAAGAGAAAAATACGAGGGAGGAAGAAAAAAGGCTGAATGGAGAGAAAAAAAAGAAAAAGGAACAAAGAAAAAAGGAAAAAGGAAAGAAGAGAAAAGAAAATAAAAAGCTGGTATTTCCTGCAAAACTTTGTTTAAAATGAGAAGTAATTTTCAGCTGAAAATAGTTCAACAGCAGCAATAAAAAAGTAACTGTAGCAAGTAGTTAAGCCACACAAATAAATTTACTCACCTGCATGGCATGATTTCCTTGTCTGAGAAAAGTTTATGAACTGCTCATGTGTCAGTAGGATGGATTCCTGGTAAAGAACTGATTTATTTCAGTGAGTAATCCTAACAAATTGGGTATAAGATCAGAATAGGTGTCTGGCTTCAGTGATTCCTGATTTACATCATTAGCCAGCGGAACTGAACTCTGACATTTCTCCTTAAACATGCTTAGTATTAAATGAAACCGGCTTGTTTGACCTAATGTTGTTCGCTGCTCCACGGAGATAATATTAAACTCTGCCCTAACATGTATGTACATTAACCCTGATGATCCTAAAGGGGAGCTGAACTTGTGTATGTGTCAGAGGGCAGAATTTACCCCTGTACTTACAATAACCAGAATTTTCAATTATATGTCTGGCACATGATAGATTTTAAATTGATTTCTGAATAAAAGCAAGCACTTTACTGGCTTTAGCACTCAGCCAAGCCAATTGGAAAGAATGTGTAAACTTTACCTTTTGCCTACTCCATCTGCCTGTGCCTTGAGAGTTGCCTTTGCATAAACCTTACTTGGGTATTTGTTATCTACTCTACAGGCACACTGTGATCTTTACTTTCCTTTCAACCACAGCCACCATCGAGTCTAATAAGAACTGGCATTATGTTGAGTTTTTGTAAAATAATACTGGAGTTGAGGCTTATGTTTAGGGTTGACTGTAAAAAGCAGCCAAAGCTATGTTCTGAAGAAGCTCAGGAAGGCACAACACGGATGAGAGGATTTCAGGGGTACCGGACAAGTCACTCCTTCGGCTGCCTGGTAGCAAAAGTCTTTGGTGTGAAGGACTGGAGGACTTGCAGGGGGTATGTTTTGCTCAGTGAAGTTTCTCTCTGGCCGATGGCTCCGAGCTCCTCGAGGGTTTCGGGAGGCTGCGGGCTCTCCGCTGGCCCCCGGAGGGAGCTGCAGGCTGCCGCAAGCTCCGCTCGCCGGGCCGGGCACCGGGCACGGAACGGGGATGGGGACGGTGCGGGTAAATCACCGCTTGACTAAACAGCCCGCGGTGGGAAAACAGCAATCCAAAAACCGACGAGGAATTCAAGGTCTTTTTCCACCTACAGCTGAGAATGTGTTTGATAAGCAACACCTAAAACATGTTAGGAAGGAGACAGTTTGTTTGCTTGAGTGTGACTTTCTTGGCAGCAGGATTTCTCCCTAATTTATAACCATTATGTAAACTTCTGACTTCCAGATTCACACTGTGAAAATATTCAAGATGAACTAATCAGGGTGGAAATCTGAAATTGTTTCTGCATGGTTTATATCCCCCATCTGGCAGCACAGAACAAACAGTACGACCCTGATGGTGTTTACATGAGTTACCTTGTTGGAGGAAATGATCGTACTAAGAAAATTGTCCTTGCTCAAGAAATGTAACAACTTGTTGGCCTGAACAGGGCTTTATAGTTTTTAAATCTCCTTTTTTTTTTTCTTTTTTTTTTTTTCTTCATTGTATGTGCTTGAGGAGGAGGAAGCTAATAACTGTAAATTAGAGCTTTCACACCACATCTGCCTTTTAACTATGCGATGAATTTTGGTTAAATGTTCAAAAGTTACAGTCGGTCCCTTTGATTACTCTCTATCGAGAGCAGTATTGAGGAACATTCTGAGCAATCCAGATTATCATTCTCATTACCTATTAAGACATTCAATGTGACTCTTTCCCTCCCTAAAAAATTTGGCTGTCAGCAGTTTCAAGTGGCTGTGTAAATGCAGTGTGCTCGGTCAAAAAGCATAAACTGCTCCGTGATTCTCATTTTGCTGCACCCTTAAGTGGAGTTGCACTATAGCAAAGTTTATTACAGCCAGTTTTCATGGTATTTGATTGGATTTGCAGTTCTGTCAGTCACCAAGGTTTTCTTTTAGGAAGAGTTAGTGAATACAATATTCTCTCTCTCTATATGGAGAGAATATATATAGTATAGTTTGACAAATACTAATAATTATAATAAGACAAATTTGTCTCTGTGAGCTATGAAGTTTTCAGCAACTTTAGAAGAGAAATTTTGTTTCAGTCATTGCCTTGCAGTGCAGAATATTTTACATGTTTGTAGCAGAGTCTGAATCTGCATCCAGAAGTGTTGCAGAAAAAAATATAAACACATAACATTATACCGTGAGAATTCATAACCCTAAAAGGCAATTGCTTTCATTACAGAATGGTCATTTAAGTTAGAGTTGTTGCACAAAGTTATCATGGGGAAGACAGCATGTCTTTTGTTTAAACCTAAAATAAATGAGGTCTTGTGTAGTGAACCGTTTAAATTTTTTGGCTCTAGTTTGTATTATTCTGTAGTTTTCAGTTGGCCTTCTAGTGATCACTGTGAATTAATGGGATATGACTCTGTCATGTGAGCTTTCCAAAAAAATGATGGAATTACATTAAATTTATTTTACTATGAATTCCATCTATGTTCTCCCAGAAAAATTCCTGGACACAAATAATTTTAAAAACAACAAAACTGGCTTGTCTTTCAGGCTGAAAATTATTTTCCAAACACTTAAATTCATAATTAAAAAGTGGGTTTTCTTTCATCCTAATATAAGGAGCCAAGAAAATGCATACTTTGCGTTAAAATGTTGGCAGTTTTTATACAGTTATTTCTTAGTCCAAATCAAATTTATATGCTAAATGATTTACATTGAAATTGTTTTATGTTTCTTAGCTTGAAGGTTTAAGATGATTTGAAGGAAAACAACATATCCAATATCCCAAAATGACTTTGCATTAAGACCTGGTTACTAAATAAAATATATATTTAATTTGGATTTTTTTTTACTTTTCTTTTTTTTAATGAAAGAAGTGTTTTGTGTTGAAAGGAGCTGCCGCTGTATAAGGCAGTGAAAGAAGTGGATCCTATAGCAAAGCAAAAGTACCATTGACTCTTAAGGAAACAGAATTAAGGTCAAATTTTATAAAGAAAAAAGGGGAGATTTTAGACATACGAAAGAAAAACTTATTTCCTGAATGCATTGTAGTGCTAGAGAGATCCTAAGGGTGTTTGAACATGACAAACTTTAGGAACTGGGAGACGTGCAAGGACGTTGTGAGCATTTTAAATAAAACATATCCAGTTAATTTAAAAGATCAAGTTACGTATTACTCAATAAAATGCAAGGAAGTAAAAAGAAAAGATTTCATTTTGGAAGTACTTTTCGCCTTGTTCATAGGTCTTATGTGAAGAGTGCAGTTTTTTCTTTTTAATCACTTTTTTTTTTTTTTTTTTCAGACAGCTGAATTGTGAAATTTCAAGGACTATTTTAAAGTGCAGTTACCAAATATATTTTCGATTTGTTGACATGATTGCTCTTATCATTACTTACAGGAAATATAAATTCTAAGGGAAGAGAAAACCTGGAGAATGTTGAATAACATCTACAATAATATGGTCGAATGAGTGTTAATTTCAAATCCTTTACATGATGAAAAAAAAAAGAAAAAAGTGAAGGTAAACTGCTGTTTAACAGCTTCCCACTGTTATATAAACTTTCAAACAACCATGAAATGTAGGTCTCTGGACATCACTTAAAAGAACCACAAATAAACAGAGGGTCGTACCACACTTCTGTTCCCTAATGTGTAACTAAAAGGTTTAGCTAAGAACAGAAAGTGTCTAAAACTCCTTCTTGTTTATCTACTGCCTTGTGTACCATAAACACAAATAAGCAAAGCCGGGCTGGAGAGGGGAGGTAGGATGCTGCCTGCCTGTGAATTAGGCACAGAGGAGGTAAAAAGCCTGTTAATGTCTCTGGAGGGTCATCTTACCTTTGTGTGTGCAGCAGACTAGGACATTTACGTAGCAAAGAATCACCTACTTAAAATATAAGGACGCTGCACTTAACACTCCTGTGCCAGAACATCTCTGGGGACTTGTATATCTTTCATGGAAATTTGCTGAAGTGTAACTGTTTGGCAATTACTTGGGACTTAGAATAATGGTGTCCTTTTAACAGAGCAAAACACTAACGGGGTGGTTGTATCTAATGTACCTCCAGCCTGCAAGGCTGCATCCTTTTCGGACTTGCTGTCAACAGGACCAGAAATTTGTAGTGGTCCTAAATCATACAAAATTCCTCTGAAATTGAGGGTGGCCCTGTATAAGCTGGAATTTCCTCCTGTGAGGAAGTGTTGGTACCTCTGTTGTTACTGGTGCTGGATTTGCTGAGCTGGGGAGAAAGGTCTGCTCCTGGGGAGAAACCCAGCTCTGGGTGATGCCACAAACCCACTACCAGAAAAAAAAAAAAAGTAATCATCTCTTAGCTGCACTGGTGTAAACTAAGAGTTATAAAAATTATCCAGAAGTATACAGAGGCAGAAGGATTTATTTTCTCCAAAGATAATGCTTGCAATACTCTTATCCTTTGACACCAAAACACTTTAAATAAAACAATGCAAATTAAACTTGGAAAGGTAATTTTCTTTTAGTCTTGCTTCAAAACTGTCCTAACTTTCCATATCCCTCATAAAAAAGAAATAAAATTCTCTCCTTTGAGGATTTAATTTTTGCTTTTGTTTTAGTAAATAAAATGTTTAAACAGCACAGTGATGAGCAAAAGCATAAATCCAATAGTCCACTGAATGTAGCATGTTTAGGAGAAAAGTGGGGCCTCTCGTTCAGACAGAGTAATTAATATCTATTGGGGTATAGACTTCCTTGAAGTATTCATTATGTGAAATCAGGTACTTAACATGTGCAGCAATTAAGTTGATATATATGTGTATATTATTTATTTATTTGTGTAAAGTGTGTGTGATAAATTACCAGTATGTGGACATACTTTGAAACCTGTTCCTAATCTCAGTGCTGGTCATGTAACCTAAGAAGGAATGAAAACGTAGGCTCGAGCGATGATGGTTATACAACACCCCAACAAGAGCAAGATATAACACAAATGTCATTACAGCCCAGGGCTGCACACAAAGTGTTCTGACCACTCACAGGTTTCATTCGGGTGGTAAAAAAAAGTCTGTGTGTGCATGTGTGTGTGCGTGTGTGTGTGTGTGTGTGTGTGTAGCAAGGATTAATCAAAGGATCCATATGCTCCCTTTGTTCCCATTTACAGGAACATTTCATGGCAGCAGCTCGCTGGTGGCATTTCCAGAGCAATGTGGTAGGTTGGAGACTATGCAAAGGGTTACAAGCTGTAGAATGAAGTCAACAGCCTGCAAGCGACCCAATAATAATGCAATTTGCAGAAGGAATATGTACAGGAACAGAAAGGAAAAAATATATTCCCCATCTGGGCAGTTATTGAACATTTTTGACCGTGGAACACGCAAAGTGGGGTGGAGCAGAGATTTTCCTGGCTTGCCTTTCACATCAATCAGTTTGTTGGGAATTGTGCACAGCAAACACAGTTGTGCCACTCTGAAAAAGACAATGGATCAGAGAAACAGCAACAACATTTTTCCAAAATGAATGGTGGTTCTAGGGTCTCATTGGACATACTTTGAAGCTGTCACACTTTCAGGAAGCGCTGAAGCCTATTCTCTGAAACTCAGGCCCGCTCAGTCAACCGAGGGCAAAACACATTGTGTTTAGGAAGGCTCTGAGTGAAGGGACATGAAAATCTTCATCCAAGATAATTGCGTTCAGGGGATTTCTGTCACTGCAGTAAACAACTGTGGGAATTCAAATCCACTGTTCTTATTATTTATGTAAGTGATCTTCACCCAAAATGGAGAAACAGCACATCATTGAAAACAGCAAAAAATGTTTAAATTACAGATACCTTTCACAAATTAAAAGCATTTCAAGGAATGTGCTGATCTCACATCTTTTCAGTAAGAAGTAATAACATACATTGCCACTTTTTATTCATGAACATGATTTTCAAATATTCAGGTTATACAGTATTGGAGATCTGCCACTGAAATGACTTTGTGTTGACTGTTGAATGGTAAGTGAAAGGCTTAGGGTCCAAAATGGTACTTTTCACTTCTCAAATACTCTACAAAGGTTTTTGTGGGTTCTCAAGACTATAATGGAGTTTCACTTTCTTGAAATTCAAGATATTTTTTCTGATCAAAAATAGAAAAAAACCCTAAACCTAACCAGACCAAAAAACCCTCTAAACCCAAAAACCAGCGTAAGAATGTTCATGTCTAATTTAGAAGACTATATTAGCCCAGGGCTAGCACTGGACGTTGTTGGATTTTCAGTTGAAGTTTTTTTCAAGGAAAAGTCAATTCTGTCAACATTTTTTAGTTGTTAAAAAGAAGCCAGCAAAGAAAGAAATTATTCTAAGTATCAAGGTTTCTTTTCAAAAAGAAAAGCCCCAGTTGTCTGCTTTTGCTCTTTTCTTCCTTTTTTTTTTAGAAACTGAAAGCAGTCAAACCTCAGTTTTATGATCAATAAAAAACTGAGAAAATGGGAGAAAACGTTTATCTTTCAAAAATGTCATCAATACATTTAATTATTACTGGAAGCTAAAGTCTCCGAGTGCCTGAATATTTTTCTTTTCCTTTCTTTACTTTTACATACTTCTGAGTGTGTGTGTGCATATCTGCCTTCACAAGGCTGTAAATTGTGATTAATCTCCCAATCTATCACCAGGATTGAATTACACTTTGTACTGTGCTGCAAGACTAATTAATTTAATAGTCTTATGTAAGTGCAGTCTAGATGTGGTGGTTTTGAGCCTTCTCACACATTTTGAAACTCCGAACTGAATCTGAAACTTTTTAGGTTCATGTTCTGGACAAGCCTGAGAACGTGCCAGCTCTGGCTGCTTGGGCTGTGCACTCTCAGCTCTGCCAGACATTATTTGGGTTAGTCAAGCAGAAGGACAAGCACACATGTTCCTTCCTCACCCATCCTCTCAATCCCATGCAAATGCCCCGTTCTTAAGAAATGATTTCTCGACTATATTGCTATAACTAACCTAAATAACTTTTCAGCTTACTGTATTCTCCTCATGGTCCAGACACCTTCAGTTCTTTGAGCTTTGAGAATGGTTGGGCCAGAAGCAGTAACTGTTCCTCTGGTCTATTATATCACTGTAGTTGTTTTATGCGCCAAAACTTAAAGGAGCTTAAAATAGTGCAGTGACTTGTGAAAGGTTCTTCCTCATCAACTCAGAGAAGTCACCAGAGAGGCAGAGGTAGAAATAAACTGAGCCCAGAGTATATTTTACTGAACTATTCCTATGCAAGCAATGAAAAAGTCATAATATTGGAATAGTAAAGTTCTTTACTCAGGGAAGGAATTAAATTCCTCTTTCCATGCAAAAATGTGCACATGCACATCTGACCTTATTTTTTGTAACACAGATGTATATTTTCTCCATGTCCTGATATGCATTTCCAAAATGACAGAGCTGGTTTTGTACATATTCTGTTCTGTATTTTCTAACATTGCTGTTGGCTTCCTGCCCATGGTGGATGTCTATTTGCACTGCTGGTTTTGACTGTGCAACTCTTTTTTTTTCCCCTTCTAATTTACATAACATGAGCTTTTACTCAGCTAGAAATTGTGGCCTGGGTTTTTCCACAGGCCTGAAACTCATGAAGCAAAGAGGAAGTTCATGAAGTGAAGACAAAAGTGGAGCTTCCAGACCAGACCAGTGGATTTCTTCACCCGCTGTACATAGCTTAAAGCACAAGACAATGAGTTGGATTCTGAAGGTATCCTAAGCAAGCTTGGAAGGATTCCCAATTTCCCTGAAAGCTAAATTAGCTCCCTCTCACTTCATGGTGAGACCACTGTCACCTAAAGCAATGGGATACCACTGCCTGGGTTATCTCAGCTGAATCAGTCAACAGCGTTACAATTTTGACATTTGAGAGAAACAGTTGTAAGATTTTAATGAGAGCAGACACTTACCACCCCCAAGTAGCCAAATGGGCTAAAAATATCCCTTGTTTTGGTATTCCTAGGTTCCCTGAGGTTAGTGATATGTTTAATTTGCTGTCCGTTTGAATACAGGAACTCCCTTGACAGATTCTTGACAGTGGAGAGTTTTGAGTAAGGTTTGAATCAAGTAACATTCCCACTCAATCCCCTTCTTTAGCTGTCCTCAACAGTATACTGCTCATATTTTGCTCATAAAATGAGCGGCAATAAAGATTCCAAGATCTGACAGGTTCTCTGTTGTTTTTTTTTTTTAAAAATAGAACAATTCCTCAAGAATTTTTTTCCTGTTAATTTATTCTGCTTAAGGCAAAAAAACCCTTAACAAACAACCAAACAAACAACCCTTCTCAAAACAAAACGTCAACAAAACCCTACAAATGGAAGAATATTTTATAGCACTACTGAAGTTTTCTTTTTAAGATTCTCTAACTCTCTTACATTCCTTCCTTACTTATGGCTTTGTGCCCTTTGCTTAGAAAAATATTCAGAAGCCCATGATGAATGACAACATGCTGACTGTGGGAATTATGGCAAAATGTGGGCCTTCATTGCTTGCTCCATGTTAGGAGCTGTACTGGCAGCAGCTACACTGCTGAAGATGTAATTGGTTCTGAGACCAGCAGCTTCTGGGAGGTGAATGTAGGTCATTTGCACATCAACTTTGTTCTAGTAGATCATGTATTGAACATCTAGAGGAAGGGTTACAGAGGAAAGAAAAAGTGCTATTTTAATTTACATTAAACTTGCTTCCCTTGCATGAGATGCATCTTACCTTTTATATGGAAAATGTATACCGCAAGCATTCTTTTCTCATTCCTACCTGGGATGCTCCAGAGCCACTTTTTCTACTAATGGTCCAGCTGATTAACCTTGTTAGTTAAAACATCCCTGTTTACTTTAGCAAAATGAAAGCTTGCTTTGTCAGTGGACTAAAGATCCAGGAAAGTGTCCTCAACCTTGGTCTACAATTTCTTTTGGGAAGGTTGAACAGCAGAGAAGCTGGATGGAGACCAGCCCTCCCCAGGCGGAGACACAATTATTCGAGAGGAAACGTGGACAACAGACAGAGCCCAGTCTTTCCAGCTAAACAGTCCTGTGATTCCATATGACAGAGAAGAATTAACACAGAGCAGTGAAGATCTGGAGAGCAATGGGCTGAGTAGTCCCTGAACTGAAAGCAAGGTTCGGCACTCTGACAAATGCCATGGTGTCTTTATCAGGTGCTTTGCACAGCACCGCCCTGTGCAGTGTGCGTGCACCTCACAGTTCTGCACCCCATCCACTGCTCAGCCAGTGTGAGCCCTAGAGAGAGGGTCTGCACACGGTGTGGGAGTTCCTGGAGGTACCTCAAACAATTGTGCAGCACTCAAGCATATTTGTGTAGAAGCTCTCTGATGTCTACAGGTCAACCACTATTTGCAGTCAGGAATTTATGCACAAGGTTTTGGTATTCCCACCCAGTCAGCTACAAAACATTCTGGAGTTTTAAGTGCTTTTAAAAACCCACATCTTTTAAAGTTTTTAAAGTGGAGCTTTATGTGGAGGGAAAACCCCTTCTGGATATTTCTGCTACTCTTTTCTTTCACAGATTTCCTTTCACTTGGTAGGATTTCTGGGAAGAGGCATCCAGAAATACAGTGTTCCTGCGCTATGGTGTCTTAGTCATACAGGCTAAGTTTATGCTACAGGGCAAACAGTGCAAGTGCCTGTTCTCTGACCATAGGACCAGCTGACATTGTCATGACATTTACATATCATTAAGTTTTCTTTATTTCAAAGATGTGAACTATTTCAATCTACCTGATGGGTCATAAGAGGTCATTCTCCCATATTAAGTTCTGCACTGTACCAGGAAATTGGGAAATGCTAGGTGATTTTAACAAAACCATATCATGGACCATTCTTACAGTTTAACCATGTAAGTGGCAGAGTTGCAGTGCCCAGAATATTCCCTGGCATAGTCATAAAACAGGATTATCATGTACATAACTGGCAATATGATGTCTTCTGGCTTGCAAGCCAGAATTTATTTTTGGCACTTCAGTTCCTGTGTATTAGAATTATATTTGAGATTAAGACTAAAAGAAGAAGGCAAATTAACAGACTGTTTATCCATTTTCAGTATTCACATATTCTGGGTAAGAAATTAGAGGTTGCCCTTTTCATTATTTGAGGTTTAATTTATGTTCTGAAGTTTAGTTGATCTGCGCTATTTCATTTTTCATTTTAAAACAGACCCAAAGACCCTGACTCTCTTTAAAAGGAAGAACATTAGCTTGTGGTATTGCTGTACAAAAAGTAAACAGCCAGTTTTATGAGGAAAACATCTTTGGGATGCATAACTATCATATGCCAAAGACCGAATGTGGGATGCAGTGTGTGACAAACATGCAAAATGAGGGACACACAAAAACTATTCATCCAGCAAATTTAAAATGTGGTGGGATCCAGTCCTGTAGTATAAATAAGCCTTGTTCTAACCTCAAAATAATGATTCTTTATTTGTGATATAAATGGCTGTCAACAAAAATATTGTGGTATAACCACATTTGTGTGGAAAGCAGGAATCTGAGTCTAAAACTAGACGCTGGAAAGGGATGTCTAAATATATGAGATATATGTATGTGTATATATATATAATACTTATTTCTTTCTTGATATTGTTCACGAAAGTCTTTGTTTAGCAGTGGCAACTGATTCTTTTACTATTATATCACATATTTTCATCAACTCCTCACTAGAATAAACTGGATGTCAATCTGAAATCAACCTGCCAAAGAGAAAATGAGGGACGTGAAAGGCCATTCTGATTTCCACCAGTAGAGAGCTAAGACTTTCCTTATTCCTTTTTTTTTCTTTTTTCTCTATCTTGATTTTTTCCCTCCTTCTCATTTTAATACAAGATAGCACTTAAAATTCCCATCAGCAAAATGCAAATAAAAACTGATAAACAAGTTATTTTTTACAAAGCTTATTTAATGGTTATTCAGTGTTATGAATGCTACTGTACCTAGTTGCTTGACTAAAGGAAGTCAATCAATTGGAAGACTTATTTATGTGCCTGAAACCTTGCTGTAAATTGGAACTTGTAAGGAAGTGCTAATGCAGCCTCTGTTGTGAGATAAGAGTGAAAGTGTGGTTAGTCATGGAGCTAACAAGCAATTTCTGTTGCTGTTTTTTACTAAGTTTATGGATTAAAATCCATTAGATGTGGTAGTAATGACCTGCTTCTAATCCAGACAGGTTTTATAGTTGTTAGCACCTCTGACTTTAGTGAAACAATTCCAGGATCAATCTGATGCAAATGAGAAGAAAATCAGGCTGCAAATGCTGCAGTTCTAATGAAACGCTTTTCCCTGATCCTGTCTCTGACCTCCCATACTTTATCTTCCAAAGATCAGCTTTGTGGTGTTAATTATGGGGTAAGTAAGCAGTTACTTCCTAGAGCAAATCAGCAAAAGTCCAGGTTTGCTCTAGAGGTCCCAAAGATCAGAGCTCTGTGTTTCTTCAGGTTTCAATTTACCAGGCTCAAAACACTTAAAAGCACAAGGAGGAGAGGCAGGGGAGTGATCAGTTTACAAGTGACCTGGGAGTTCACAGTCTCCATCCCGTGAAATTACAGCCCATATAATAGGTCTTGTGCAGACAAAACCGCAACAAATTAACTCTAGCATCTTTGCTGGGAGGAGAAAAACACCTCTGCGTTATCAGCAATTCCCAAGTCGTCCTTCACTGCAGCTCCAAACTCTTTCTTTCCTGGAGAAATGTTTTGGACATGACACAAACTTTGCTATTCTGCCAAGAAGGTGAACAGCATTTACCAGTGTGCCTTAGTCTGAGTCAGAATTCAAACCCCAGCCCTTCAAGAAGTGACGAGCACCAAGGACGTGTCTTACATGTGTAGTTACACTGAACCTCGTCACTCTCTATCTGGTACCACTCAACTGAGTTCCCACCAAGTTTTCATGGTCAGAAAATTCTTCTGTGACTGGTATGAATTTAATGACATGCACAAGTAAGTGTTTGAAAGACAGTGTAGGGTGAGCAGTGTGTTTTGTCATCACACATCATCGTGTGCTTGACGCCATCTTATAGGTGGGTCTGGGAATGTATACCTCTCTACACTCTGTCGACCTACACCAAAACCATGAGTGTAATGACTGGACATATCTAGAGGAAATTGACTGAGACAGGTCAGAAGCATTGGCCTCTAACAAAAAGAATGTGCTTAAAAATGAAAGAGTGCTATCTGCAAAAGTGGCAACATTTTTGTTAAGACTTTCAGAAAATATTTTCTCAAGTCATATTCATTTTTCTGCTACCCCACATTTATTTTTGCAGATGTCAAGACTGAAAAAATGTTTTATGATTTTACTGTGAAATCTGCCAACTTTGCAAAACCAGGCAGCTTTAATTCTGGGGTTGAAAATTTACTGTTAGTTCCAGCACTGAATCCCATTACTTCTTTTCAATAAACTTGTATTTGTAGCTAGGGTGTGCTGCAACAATCCTGAAGTTAGACTGCAAGCCAAGATTCAAGGCCATTAAATTCATCTCTCCAAGAAAAGTGCATTCAAAGGTGTGCGTAATCTGTAAAGAGGAATTTAAACAAAGACCCTGGAGATGAGAGCATGTTGCCCTCTCTGAGATTAGCAGTTCTTTCTAGGCCCTCACCTACTTGTGCAATATCCTTGGCAAGGTTCCAGAGCATAACTTATCTCTATATAAAAATACCATATAAATGACATTAGGAATATGTTTTGGTGGGGCTCTGTGCCAAAGATCAAAGTTTGTGTGGTGCTTCTGTGTGTTTGGGGAGCAAAATGGAAACTAATTCTATTTAGAAATTCATTAAGGCCCAAAATAACTCAGAAGAGCCTAATTATTGCTGCATTTCTCTGGAGTTACACCAGTCTGTAGAAGCAGTGAGGTGAGCAGAAGGCGGAGATGCACAAAGGAGAAGTTGCCCTTTTATGCAGGTATTGAGAACCGGAAATATCTTGGAAATAGTGACCACAACTGTGTATATGCAGTGAATGTGCTTATCTCAAATTAACTAATTATTACAACTAGATGATGTTTTTGTACTCCAGACAATTGAGCAGAGTGGTTTGATAGTCAGTTATGTAGGTTTTGTGACTTCTTAATATCTGTACATGTAGACACTAAAGAGTATGCATGCTGTCAAAAGTCCCAAAGCCACTGGAGAAGAGGTTAAGTTTGTACTTCGGCATGTAAAACAGTCATCTGCTTCTGTGAGGAAGCCTTTGTCTGCCTGTAGGAGAAATTTAGAGATGGGGTAGGGGAGAGAAACTTTGCTAATGAAACCAGAACAGGATATCTCTGATATGATGGTCATGCTGTGCCTGAGCTAATTAGGGATAAGGCATAGATGGCAGAATTCTCCTTTGGACAGAGAGGAAGATCAAGGTTGCTTGGGAAATAAGTCCAGTGGATGACACTCCTGATATGTTGCAAGCAAATGGAACAGTCAGCAAACTTTAGAGATGATATTCTCACTCTGCAATACTCTCAACACAGGCTTAAATCTATGTCCTAGTGGATACTGTGTGAGACTTGGTTAGCAGGCAATGGTGAAGAGTCCTCCTGCCAGCTGAGGCACAGCCCTACAGGATTCCCTCATGCTCCTTGGTGCCTTGAGAGGGCATTTCTGCCAACTCTGGCTTGTACCCGGATGTTGAGAAATAGTTGGAGACACTTCCTCAAACTGCCCTTGATTATTTCAGTCTGCAAAATAGAGCTGAACATCATATGCTAGCTCACCTTGGACCTTAGGAGCCCTAAGGACTTAAACCCCTGATATTGAGGGAATTGCAACCTTGTTTTAGGGCTGTAAATTTTTGCAGTGTCTGTAAGTTAGAGTTCAGATCCAGAATGCTGACCTGAGCTTGACATGCAATATAAATGTATCCTATGATGGGTTTATAACATCCTGAAGTCTGTTGTGGTTGTGGATCCAGACTGCAGACTTTTTAGCTGTATCCTAAGGTTTCATTTTCACCAGCAAATTAAACAGGGCACAGGCACAGACACTAAAACTCCATTATCTGTAATGTTAAATGGTGCCTTGCCTGATTTTGACTCAAGATAACTAGCACTCTCCCTGATGATTCCCAGGTGTGGTTTGAGGTTAATGTATGGGATAAAGATATTCTCGATGCTGAGTCTGAGTGTGGCCACCTAATTTTGGAGGTAAAGATAGATAACCATATCATGCTAAGTAAGCTTCAGGGTCACAGTATCATTTATTTTTCTAGTATAGATTTTCTATAGAGGCTCTGAGAGGAACCCATTCTTACATGGCCTGGACCCCAAGCTGATGGAGGGGCAGTTGTGCAGCTTGGGAGAAGATAGAAAGCCTTCCCATGGGAAGGGTGCAAGGAGTGTTTCCATACATACATGCCCTAAGGCAAACTTTACACTGGAAATACAGAACAACAATATGATGAGGATGTTTGCATGGAAAAGTCTAAAGTGAGTTACTGCCTACTAGCTTCTCAAGGCAAATTCTCTGAGGCATACCCAGAAGCTGATTGCAAGGATAGGTGTGTATTAAACTTTATTTTCTAATCAGTTGCAGAGCACATGCTCTTGATGGTACACTTTTCCCTGTAAAATCTTGTAAAGACTGAGCTGTAGTCTGTGCTTCAGCAAGAAAATACACCAAGGGACATGAAGAGAAAAGGAGTCAATGAAAGCAAATCAGTATTTCATAATCCATTATAAAATATTGTATTTCTGTCTAACGTAGCCTGCAGTTGTTATCGCAAATTTGGATCCCTTGGCTGTCACTACTAGAAACTCATCTCTCTCAACACTACTAGAAATTCACCTCTCTCAAACATTAAAATTGAAAAGAACAAATGTAATCTGCTTCAGAGAAACTATTACGATCAAAAAAAAAACCAGAGAGAGAATAAAGTCTTCTGCTACTGATGCTGTTTCTTCTCTAGCGCCTCTAATTCAAGAGCTTGACTCTAAATCAGGATTGAAAATCTACTAAAATCTGAATATCTGCTTAGGCTGAGAGAAAGAATTTGAATGTACTGACACTTCAAAGACAAGCTTGTTTCTTTCAAAATGCTTCCATGGCTTCAATTTCATAATTTTTAACAGACCACTGCTATAATTACTTACGCAATTGGTTTGACAAATTTTTTTATCTGCTTTACAGCTCTTCTTGACTTGTCCTTGCTTACAGTGTAATCATGCTTTGTCATAAATATGCAGAAAACAAAGGATCTTCTGTAAAATGTTCTTTCTTTAGTTTAGCAATTTTACTTTTTCTTTACATTGTATGAACCTTCTCATTTGGCTGTGGAAAAAAGTCTTCTCTATCTGTATTTTGACATGCAAATATTTAAAATAAAAATGGTTCAAGGCAGCTGTCACATACTTTATAAAAATATTAGTTCAGGTTACACATATTTAGAGCACTGAAAACACGGGATATGAGAACTGAATTGAGAAAGAACGTTTTAATTGTAAACTAGTGGTATAGAAATTTTAAACAATAGTAATGAGACCCAGGATATAGACATCTTGAATTCTGCAACCCCTATTAAGCAAAGTACAGCCAGACGCAACAGTTAAAAATATGTAACCACACAAGTTCCCCATTTGCCCTCTTTTATTTGCTCTGTGTTTTCAATTTGTAATGACAATTTTGTATCAGAACAATAAACCAAGGGGATCATCTTTCTTTTGCCAGCTGTGACCCAAATGACTACATTTGACTGTCCCACGAATGGAAACTGACAAATGAGACTTCAAAAGACTTCCCATTGCCAAGCTTAACAAAATTCTGCTATCTTTTAACCAAATATTTATGTATTACATGACTGTGCTTTATTATATTTATGTATTACATGGCTGTGTCGTATTAAATTTAAGTTTCCTCTGATCAGCGATACTCTCTTTCAGTGTCATTTGTAATATTTGGTTTCAATTAATATACATGGGATTGAAAGAAATGCACAAAACCTTGTTTATTTTCCAGCAGTTGATGGTAACTGATTAAATCATTGCACATGGCATGGTCTCCATCCCCTGTTTGCTGTACTAGGCAGCTGGCAAGCCGCACCTGTCAGCCTAGGAGAGAATCTCATAAAGCTGCCAGTAAAACAGTGTAGCTGAATACACATCTGCTAATAAATTCTTTTCATCATATCCTAATCAAACAGCATATGTAGTTTATGGCCTTGCTAATAAAGGGTTTGAAATATCTGCCTGTGAACTTGATTTTATCAATGTCAGCCGGCATGACCAGTTTTTATGTACTCCGCTGCTCAGTGGAGAGCTGTGTGGTGGAACAGCCGATGCACAGGAAAAGGGGAAGGAACATAGGTTGTTATCATAAACAGTGGTCAAATCCAGCCTTTTCTTAATCCTCTTTGTACATTAATGGAAGTGCTTCACAGCCTGCTTTGCCAATCATTCTGCTCCTGACTCCAGCTGCCACGTGCAGATACTTCCCCAGTGGTTCACATGGGCAATATTCTAATAATGTCTACGGTAATACAAAAAGTGTGAATGACAATTTGAATGTAAAGGTGTCTATGTCCAGGCGTCTGGTTGGGTGACTGCAGATTAAAATATCAAATAATGATTGACTTTTTTTAGCTAGAGTTTAAGAACCAGGATGTTAAAATGGTGTATTGGCTTATGGGACTGGCTTGAAGATATTGAATAAATAATGTCTTTTCACAGGATTATCCATTGATAGTAATCAAGGGTAGCTATGAATAAAATAATTGTAGCTGAAATGAGCATTTGTGAGACAGATTTTGGCATTCAGACTGGAACAGACCTCATCCAGTGTCGCTATTCCGACTGATTTTCCTACTGGAACAGTGTTTTTCCTCTACAGAAGCCATTGCTGCTCTCATGTGTCAGCTCAGTTTGCCACCTAACATATTCTTCCTCCTTGGTGTTTCAGAGGTTTACAGCAAAAGTATATTTCATAGGCAAATCATCATCCTGTGGAATTGCTAGCCCAACTGCATTAACTTCTGGAGTGTCCTCAGAAGCTGTACAAAACAGTAGTGATTTCTTTTCCTTACCAGTCCAAATGATCTCTTGCAAGTGTCCAGCACAGTTTGTTCTTTGCTCTGGTTATTTATGCTATCCTACAGCTCAGCCAAATGTTTCAACATCAGATTTTATCTTCCATATTGATCTGGCAAAGTGTCTTCCTTAACAGCTCCATGCATTTTTAGGGTTTCTGAAGATGTATTGCACATTATGTAGCCAGATATTGCACTTTTCTGTTGTTAACTACAGACATGCACTACTTTTACTCTTTATCTCTTGTGCAATTCCATTGCTTTGTAAAAGAGCAATGCTACTTTTATGTGTTCTAATTGGTGTTCTTCTTCAGTGTCTTCCTAATCCTTCTGAAAGACTTCCTAAAATGTGCAATGAATTTTGAAGACAGGAGTTGAATGTAAGTGCACTTTTTTTGTTTCAAGAGCCCCATGGCTCCTTTGCACTCTAGTCCATGCACACCTGATGCCTCTGTTACCTTTTCTTTGGCACGACTGAGTTGTGCAACATGGTGATATCCACTCTGGCTTATTTTATTTTCCTGGATATCCAACACTGTCCTTCTGGTCTGCACATCTTGCTCCTCTTGTGTGGATCTGGTATCCATGTGAACTACAATAAGTGGAAATTCCTCAGTATTCTTCAGGATATCCTTTGCTTTTTTAGTCACACAAATCTTTAAAAACTTTTAAAATATGAAAGGCAATCACACAGATGATTCAAATATGACTGTAATTTTTTTGTGTCACCTTCCCTTCTTTTTTTGTTTCTTTCTGTTTATGGTACATTGTCATCAGCAGGAAGTTTCACTCACCTTGCCTCATTGTTTTTGAATCTCTGGACTATAGATAAACCATAGGACTGTTATCTTCTGTGTATCTAGCTATAAAGAACCTAAAGAGGAAGGAAAGGAAAAAAAGTCAAGACATTGGTAATGTCACAACACATCCTCTCTGAACTAGAAAACACCATTTTCCTGCCTTTGCAAAAAAACTTCGTGTGGAGTATAAAACTGGGAAATACAAAGTTCATAAATGTTATTGCTGTTTCAAAAGAAAAAACACCTGCACCTCCCGTAGTACCATAGTATTACATCCTGAGTGTACATATTTTTAATGCAATTTCCACATGAAAGATTTTGTAATATCTTTAGAAATAAATGTATTTAATATACAGTATCAATATCTAGTTATTCTTTAAAAGAACCTGGTGTGTTTTATATGTCTGAGCTATTAACAACCCCTTTGCCATTACATTAAGACTGACAGAGGATGTCAGCGGAGAGTTACTCAGTGCTTTCTGTACTCTCAGCAAATTTTCCTCGAAAATCAGCCTTTGTCAGCAAGAATAATTCATAATAGTGTTTCATCGATCCTAAAAAATGTTTTTGTTTATTCATGATGTTTAAAGCACTGACAGTTTTTATTTCCACATTTCTTTGAGCAAGGAAAGCACTGTTTCCTGAGGTGATTTGCAGCACTCCAAAAGGATACATGCCTGAAGCACCTGATAGAAGAGAGCTTCCATTAACAGAAAGATGATTTTTGGTGCATAAGCAGCTGATTTAGGCATAGAAATTACCTTTTAAAGATGTAAATTTCCCATAGCAATCTCTCTGCCCCATCAGCATTCTCCTGATCTGTTTTTTTAAGCTCAGACAGATGTTTAACATATGATTCCCCTGCAGAAAAGCACCCAGCTGACAGTTTAGAATTTAAGATTAAATCTGCACATCCTGGGTCCAAGAAGGACAATTTTATGATGCTGTCTCAGATAAGAGTCCTCTTCAGGCAAGTGTATATCCCATAATCACCTCTCAGGTTGAAAACAAGTAGTCCCTTCACATTTTGGTAGCTTAAATTAGAGAAGCTTTGGACAGGCCTAGAGGATTACACTTGACTAGTGAGATAGTTTCCTAGAAAAGCTTGAGCATAAACTGTGAAGCCTTTGACTGGAGTCTGAGCACAACCTCTAAGCAGTTTGTGGCATGTACAGCATGCTCATGGCTTAAACATATTGACTGCAAAGATCTGGGTATTTATGGAGAAGGTGACATCAAAGAAACAATTCTGGAATGACTACTTACACCCCAGTTGGTGTTTATAGAGATGGGGAGATGCTCAACCAATCTTGAACACGAGGCTTCTCTTAAAGCCAGAAATGAAGCCTGTGAATTCAGGCAATGTAATGTTGGTGATTTTTAAGCAGCAATCTAAGGATTTCCACATAGGTTATAAGCAGTCAACAAAGAACTGAGGAAAATATTGAACATTGATTGTTTGGATAGAAGCCGAAGGAATGAATTTCAGCAATAATCTCTGAATGGGGAAAAGTTCTACTGGATAGCTATAGCTTATTTCTTTTATACATCCTTGTAGAATCATAAAACAGATTGCAGATTCCTAGCTGATACAGGATAAATTCTCATTTTAGTGCTACACTTTGCTGCAGAAACCATTTCTAGGCAGCAAAACATTACAAAAATGTACTCAATGGGTATGGGATTGAAACAGACCTTTTTAATTATTTAGGCTGTCACATAAAACGGCCAGTGGCCACTATTTAGAATGCTTTTAAATTTCATGACCAGGGGCTGTACAATGCATTAATCTCAAACCTGGGAATATAATCCCTCCTGGGCCAGTATTTGGCTGTAATACTTTAAGCAGATATGTGCAATTTTGTAATCAAAGCCAAACAAATATGAACTCTGACCAGAGGTATTCTGAAGTAGTTTTTATTTACAACTTCTGAAAAGAGTTTTCTGCCACAACACTCATTTTACTTTTCAGCTCGTGAAATAATCAGCAGATAAAGGCAAAGACTTCCAAAGAAGGGGGTAAATATATTTAATGAGTAAATATTGTATTATTAAAAGAAATGTGTCATACTTAGTTTCTGCACACAAAGCAAAACTGGCAGAACTGGACAGAGATCTTTTATTTAACTGTAGGGTTTCTAACTTTTACAAGCACAGAATGTGGTTTTGTGTCTGCCAGAATTTTTAGACATATACAACAAGCTACTCTTTGCAGTAGAGAAAAATGTTGAAAAAGAATCCATCTTTATCTTTAGAAATCTGTGATGAAAAAATGATAATATTGTAGCAGGTGAGTCTGGGAAGAACAGAAGAAGTGATCTTATCTCTCCATTTGACCCAAGAAAAGATCAAGCAGACCTAAACCATTCCTGGCATGTTTGTCTAACCTGTTCTTACAACCTGTCAACAAGAAAAACAGCACCAGTTGCCAGGCGAGCTATTCCAGGGCTTAACTCTTCTCACCGTCAGAAAGTTCTTTCCACTGTCTAACCTAATTGTCCCTTCCTGCAATTTAAACATACTGTTTTTCTTCCTCTTCTCAGGGGATCTGAAGAACAGACAATTCTGTTCCTCTTTGCAACAACCTTTTACTTGCTTCAAGCAGCAGCCCTCTTCCCCAGGCTGTCTATGCTACGTACTGGGTCACCTCCAGGATCTATTCTGGAGCTGAGAAATTAGGTGTCTTCTTGAACAACCTGTGGCTCATTTTTTAGATAGTCTGAGGATTGATCCAGCGAATCAGTCAAGCGTCCAACATCTATTCACAAAACCAGGGTTTTCAACCTATACTCACCCCGCTGGACATTGCAAACTTTTTCCCTCACGCTGCATTCTTCTGCCCACAATCTACACCCATGCTGTCACTGTGAAGAAAATATTAAATATGACAGATGGCAAAGCACACGTTCTTCACATCTAGGGCAAGCAGAAAAGGTATGCCCTCTTAAAGAATACCAAAATTTCACTCCCAAAGTTGGGCCACTTGGGGGCAGGAGGAGATCTAGCCCTTGTGGCAGGGCAGCTCAGGCTACCCTGGGCTGAGGTGAGAAAGGACATGAGAGGAAAGAAAAGGACTGTGAGAATATCCTGAGCTGCTGACAGGGATGTGGCAGGGCAGCCACAGCTGTGAGCCTCCAGTGGGAAGACTGCGATAGACAAACTTTGTGCAGATCATGTGAGGTCAGCGCTTTGGTTTGTGCCAAATCCATGGGGCAAGTACTAAGCCAGGCTTTGCTCCAAAGGGCTTCAGTGTGTGGACACAATCAGTTCACATTACCAGGAATGCACAAAAGCATAAGCCAATTGTTAGAAACTAGGAATGGAATAGGGGATTTTAAAGTGTGAGATTGGTGTGCTGCTCTATAAATTCACAAAAACTGGACTAGTTGTGCACGGTCCTGCAATCACTCAAATATAACAGCAGCACTGAAAAAGGTCTAGGCAAAGGCAGGAGCATCGATAAACTTCTTTCTGAAGGCTGAAGAAATGGGGACTCCCAGGTCTGGGAAAGCAATGACAGGGGAGCAGTCATGGAAAAGTTGATCCAGCCTGGAGTGATGCTGAGGAGGCCATAAGGCTTGATTGCTTAGCAGGAGCTAGAAGGAAGGCATAAAACCAGGCAGGAAGCTCATTCACTTGGGGTGCAATTAAGTGGTGGAGTTCCTTGGCATAGGATACTGTATATAGCAAAATTTAAGAGGAGAAACAGACAAATTAAAGCAAAAGAAACCTGCTGAGCTCAGAAAGTCCCTAAATTATGAGCACTTGGAGGTAATGCAGTTTTACTAGCCACTTACCTTATTATGCTCTTGTCTTGGCACTTGCTTTTGTATTTGTCCTTTGGTCTAGGTGGGCTTTTTGTTAGATGCAGTACAACCACTTTAAAGTAGGAAAACTGTGGATGTGAGTCATTCTGGGCCAGTGACCTTTCCAACAAGGAGATCATAAAGCAATCAGAGAGTCAGTAGGGACACTGCCACAAAGTTGTTTCTCCAACATTTGTGTCTTCCTACCACCCATTCAACCCTTCCATCCTGCTGTCCTCACCATAGCCACCTGTGTCCCCAGCAGCACACTACTAACAGCTGGCATTGCTCTTTGCCCTTGCTCAGCAACAGCTGTTTTCAGGTAGCCTCATTTTTTGGACTGGCTTTGTGGTCCCTCATCTTTTTCAGAGATATTCTTAGGATTTCCCACCTAAGGGCAGAGTTCATGATTTCTGTATTACTATATTATTTCTTGTACACAAAGACTAAACCTGTGCTGTCAGGAAAACGGTTCAGGGCCTGATTTCTGGACCTGAGGGCAGATGGCATGGCATGGATCACACCCATACATCTAACCCCTTTCTCTGTAACACAAATTAGCCATATCCGAAGAATCTATTGGGATTTATATGCTCACCTCAAACTGGGCTCAGCTGCCATTTGGGGAAGTGGTAGCTGGCATAAGACCAAAGGTGTGGTAACAATTTAAGCATATTGACAGTCACATTTCAGAGCTTGGGTTTTCTCTGGGGCACTACCATGGCAGCATTTTAAATTTGGAACTGGATTTCAGAAAAAAAAAGTATTCTTAAGTCTGATCATGATTCAGATGGGAGTGCCACATACTTATGAGAAACCTCCAGAGATGTCCCATTGTAGACAATTTGGCAGAAACAGTTGCTCCAGAAGAAAATTTTCTCTTTGACCATGGATAGTGTACAGTTCACATCTGTTCTAGATAGGATCTTAGGTCATATTTCATCTTGGACTGTAAAGCCATTCTCTAGCAATACACTGATTTAGATAATGCTCCGTCCATTCTCTGCTTCATGTCTCTTACAGAGGAAAGAAAATACATGTGAAAAAATTTTGTCTGCTCAGTATGACTGCAATTATGGTTTTAGAGTTTGGCATAATATTTATACCTTTTTTGTTCTATATAAAAAAACCTAATGGCAGCACACAGAAATATATTTTGAACTTTGAGAGATGTTAAAGTGTGTGTTAGATCATGAATTAGTTAACCAATAAATTTCCAGTTTTTCATTCATTTTACAATTGTATTTTGAGCAATCTCTAAAAATATGATCTAAAAAAAAGACATACTGAGATTTTTTTTCCCAATTGTCTCATAGCAATGAAGTCAACAAATGAAGTGATTTTTGGGAGAAAGTTTATTTTTTGCTTTTAGTGCATTAATATTTTCATTATTTTCAGTAAGGCTAAATAGATTCTCCAAGTTACATACATATATATATATAACACATTAATTATTGCACACGGTTAAGGTATAATGTCCAAGCTGAATCTTACTCTTTTCAGACATTCCATAAGTGCCTCTTCTAAGAGTTTAATCATTTTCATTGCTTGTCTGATGTTCTCCTTTAAGTTAATAGTCTATCTAGAAGTGTTATACACTTTTCAGTGTTAAATGTGCTTTGGTATTAAAAGGTTTCTTAGCAAAAATAAAAACTTCAGTAATAACTATTTAATGAGAAAATTTGGTCCAAGCATTGTACACGTTAGCTGTTCTTAAATCACTACAGAAATGAGTTTGGACTGTAGCTTTTTGTTTCAATATAAGTTGGTGAGCAACCAAATTATAATCAACATCAATAAAGTGCACAGGCTAGAACAGTAAAAAAACTGTTGAAACAAAATGGTTCATGTCAGTTGAAACAAGGAGATAGATTCCCATGTGGCTCATAAAGAAAAGGAAAATGGCCCTAATGAACAGTACAGTGAATCCAACCCTCTAGTTCTTCCTGAGGCAAATCTTCCCTTGACTTCAAGCCATGTTGTTTGTGTAAAAGTTGACCAGGACTGGTGGGAGATTTTGCTTATTTCCAAACACAAACTCCTTCAGTTTTCACGAGCCCTTTAACTATGTGTGTGTTCGTCTGCCTGCTCCCAGTGACTGGGGCTTGTTGTCCAGGAAGAGTTCTATTTAATTCTTAAGTTTTCTTCTGTTGTTGGAAATATTTATTCTACCTTGTTTTAATGTGGAGTTCAAAGCAAGCAGGAAAACATCCCACAATTCAGAATCACAGCAAGTTCTTATTTCACACTGGAGATCATTTTGTTCTGTGTTCTCCTGCTGGGGCTGGATTACTGGGTGGCAATGAGATGTTGGGCCTTTAGCAAATACAGGCATTCAATTCCCTGTCTTTAATTCCCTTTTGAAAACCTATTTTTGAAATGTAGGGAAAGCATAGTTTTATATTGTTTGGTTTAAATTACATCTCATGCTGAAAAAGAAATGGAAGACAAAATCTAAATAAATGTATGTAAAAAGCTAGACATTAATCACAGAAGAAATAACGTAAACCTCTACCTCACCTAATCCAAGCAGAAATCCAGGCAATGCCTTTCATGTTGAACTAGATGCATTGCTCAGGAGTCATCAGAATGCCTTCTTGACACTTAGACACAAAACTTAGGATTCACCTAAGTGAATACATGCTTTTTCACTGGAAATCTCTAATCAGAGCTAGTTTTTCAAACTCCCTTTATAGTCTCTTTTTGTTCCCCTTACAACATCTCTTTTGCAGTAGAGAGAAAGAGGAACCTCTCAGGACTAATCACATACTAAGGCAGGTTTGTAGAACAGGTGAGATAAATCCAGCCCTCAGCGTGTCTTTTGGCTCTGAAGCAATCCTGCACAGGCTACCTGAGGTTCAGATACCTAAACTGTAGGCAACTAAAGTTAAATTACTTGTATCCTACAGAAAGTGTTTAAGTGCAGAAGAAATAATTGGACAATTTAATATGTTAAGTTGAGCAAAAATCTGTGACCAAAGAATAGCTTTTGTTTGGCTGAAGCACATCTTTCTGAATGGCAGCCAATATTATTATGAAGAGAAGGAGAATTCACTACTTTCCCTTGTAGATTCTTTTCCTGACTAATCTCCTTCACGGCTGAAAAATGTGCCCTATTTCCAAACTAAACTTGTCTGGTTTTAGCCTGTATCTACTGATTCTCTTCAGGCTTTTTTGCTTTGGTTTAAAAGTCCTTTAAATGTTCTGAGTTTTTTCTAATGAATGTATGTGCATACATATTCAAGCCACCCTTAAATCAGCTATAATCTAAATAGATTGAGGATTTCCAGTGCCCCACTGTAAAGCATTTCTCCATCCTGAAATAATTTTTAAGGTCCTTTCTGCATATTTTCAATTTTTCAGCTTTTTTTCCTCCCCAAATATGGACACCAGATGTGTATGCAATATTCTGGTATCAACCTCATCAATATTACACACAGAGGAAAAATCATCACCCTGCTTGTATTTGCTACCCAGTTTACACAACAAAAGGTTCACATATTTTTAGAATTACATTAGGAATTGCTTATCTCTAAAAATTCATTTTAGAACTGCTGCAGAAGCTTGGCAGTATTACCTGGTTAGTGGAAATTGTCTCACCTGGCTAAATAAGTCAGCTAATTTTGTGTATCATTATACATTCTTCAACCAGTTTTTTGCATCTGTCATTCACAACTACCTTCTACCACTATTTTAGGAATATTTTACATTGCATGTGGTCAAGCTTCAGCCTTGAGAGCTGAGACTAGGGGTAGAAGTGTACCCCATGACTGGTTACTTTAGGAAACTCTCAGCCCATCTTAACCATATAAATTTATTGCTTTATAAGCTTTTTTTTTTCTTCCTTTTTTTATTTTTTTTTTAACTGGTATTGATGTCCAGCAACTTTCCTAATTCAAACTTTTTGTATATTGGCTCAGGATTTGTACTTTTTTTAGTCTTCTGGAATTTCACCAGTATTTCAACATTTTTTCAAGAGTAACATTTAGTGATTCATCTGACTCCTATGGAAAATAAGGGCACTTGAATTCAAGCTACTCTGCCTACTGATTTAAAAATATTTAGAAGACTTTGCCTAAATTCCTCCTTGCTACTTGAAGGACTGAAAAAATCCTGATCATCTTCATGTGAAATGATTAAATGAACCTGTTTCTCTACAAGGCAATATTTACTGAAACCTTACCCTTCTCTATGATTACTAACAGATTTAATATCCTTATCTAATGTCAGAGTTATATCACTTCTAGCACTTTTTTATCTTTAATAAAACTTTTAAAGTTATTGCTCTTTTTCATGTAGACAGGAATTATTTTCTTATGCTTTTAGTTTCTCATATTAATGATTTCATTTTGTTGATAATTTCTCATTTTTACTTCTAACTAAACCTGCCTTTTTTATTTTCACATTATACATTGCTTTTATATTCACAGTTTCCACAAAATGATGTTGGGCTTTTAGCCAAAGTTTGTTCTTTCTTGATTGTGAAATTGGAGGGGTTTAGCCATTTAATAAACTCTTCTAAAAGAACGTCCAAGTTTCATTCAAAGTTCTCTGCTTACATTTCAGTTTCCAGGAATTTTGCTCATAACATTCCTCACCTTTTAGAAATTATGCCTTTTAAAAGCAGAAAATGTGCCATTTATTGGGAATTGTCTTTCTTTACATTCTTAGAGGAGTGTAGATCATGATTGCTTGTCTCTAGGCTGTCACCATCCTTCAGTCTAGAGACCATATTTGGTCTCAAAGACTAATTCACCTGTATTGAACACCAAAAAGCTGTATTTAAGACAACAAAGGAAAAGATTGTCATAGGCAACCTCTTTAGATGAATAACCAAATATTAATTTTTTAAGGCTCTCATTCTTTTCAGCTGTTTGAACTGAACTTCCAATATTCTTGTTCCAAGTTGGAGCTTACACATAGCAAGATGAATTATTTTGTTGGGTTGTATAAGTTACTTTGGAAACAATTAAAATTATTGAGAGTTTTGTCACCTGTATTTTAATAGACCCCATCCCGAATAGATATTGCACAAACTAAACTGTTTTTTTTTTCATTTAACTGCTTAGATTTAGGCATACAGAATAACACCAATCCTTTATGCCTGATAAAGTGATAAGCTCTCTTAAAAGCACCTAGAGCTGCAGTGAACCTTGGAAAACAAGCCCCCTAAAGCTTGTAAGTTTTATTACCATTTTCCAGGTGGGCTCATAAGGAAAAGGGAGGCCTTAAAATGATGGAAATAGTGAAAACACACTCAAGGGTAATTCAGAAATTTGAAAGCAGAGTAGCCAATACAAATGTCATGCAAGGCAGAACAACAGTCATGCATTTCACTGAAATATGAAATTTTAACTTTTACTGCATGCATCTTTGAGGAGACATGACAAGCAGGGCAAGTGCAGAGACAGAGGTAGCAAGAATGCTAAAGAGGGAGGAAAGTATATGGTTATTCAAAATTCAGGCCAGATTGTGTTTTGTATTTTGAGTCTATGAATCTCTTAATTAGTTGTTGTTTTTTTTTTTACAAAGTCTTGTACCAGGGTTTAAAAGATGAGTGGAACATGCAGCTTCATTTTTAAAAGGTGTTTATTCAATTTTCTTATTCCAAAGTCTGTGCGCTGCCTGACACCCAGTTTAACGTGCTGGAAAACACGGCTGCCAAGAACACCAGGCTTAGTGCTCAAGGTCTTTTAAAAGTTTTTAGTCTAATTAACTCTTAAAATGTACTATATTTACAGTTTTGCACCATTAATTACTAATTCTAGATATGCAATTTCTACATCACATACATTCTACCAATGTCTCTGTGTCATCATCACAGCAGAAGATGGAGTCAAAGGAGAAGAAGAACTTAAGACGCCGTCCAAAATTCTTTATTTTGCTCTTATCTACTTCCATTCTAAAAATCCAAAAACTACAAATTTTCATCTTGTGACAAACTAAACTACTATCTATTTTAAATCTTCATTGTTTTCAATTCATCCATAAGTGTTGGAAGTTTTTCCCATGGACTAAGGTCAAAGGCAATTCTTTCCTGGGGTCCCAGCCAGGGTCTCAGACTCTCCAGGGCAATTTGAGGGGTTTTCCTCGTGCCCTGGACTCAAACAATTGTGGATTTGCTATCAGTTATGGAAGAAAACAAATTTGTAAATAGAAAACTTGGTTTATATAATGAAGCTGTGACTTTTCCTTCCTCCCCTCCATCTGAGAGGGAAGACAGTGAGTATTGAGAAATTGCAAAGTGTTTTTTAAAGCAGGATGTTCAGACGTCCTTCTGCAGCTGTGAGATGATTTCTTGGGCCTGAGTCATATTTCCACCTCTTCCTGAGTATGAATTCCTATGGATAACCAGAATACAGCCAGTAATTAAATCCCAGCCTCCAAGAGAAGGTGTCCCACACAGGAACTGAAGCGTAGGTGTGCTCCACTGCTCTGTGTGTGTGATATCCACTGATAGTCCAGAAAACAAAATGAAGAGTGTATAATCTTCTTTCAGTTAAACTGTTTGTGCAATCCTCATTATCTAATATCTGGCTGATACCCTGTCCTGAATATTAGATACTCATTCCCCACTAAAGATCCCAAAGTTATGGGGAAAGACCTGAGGTGTGGAGGGGTGAGTAAATTATTTCAGGTCTACATAAGAAATCTTCTTTTGAAAAGAATTTGAGTCTTCTGAGTCCTGATTTCTTATGTACAGGTGGTAGCATACAGGTCCATTTTTAGCAAATATAGCAAGCTGCCCTGCTCTGCTTGCTCCAATTTTGTGATTAAACATGCAGAATTAAATCAAAAGCTTCCTGGCTATGGCAGGTCCCATATGTAGGTCATCTTAGGAGGTTTCTGAAGGACCACACCTACTGTAGGGGCTTGGTAGTTCTGCAAACAGCCTTGCTCCCTACTCAGGAGAGGAATAAAGTGCAAAGATGGTGGTTTAGATTAGTTTAATGGTACCAACGCATGAGGCACACATGTCACAGGGTCTGACTTCATCCCCATGTTGATATGTGTATAGATCTCCCAAGGGAGACCCTTAGAGAACAAGAAGAAAGAAGAATGAAACATTCTAAAAAAATGCAAACAATCCAATGGAGGAGAATCAGTTTCTAAAAGGAAAATATTTAAGAACATTTTGTCCCCAAAAAGTTTCAGTTTTCATGTATTCTGTTTCATTATGAGATCTGGAAGAAACTGACAAGGAAGAAAAGATAAACTGCAAAATGTGTTGTAGGCACAAAAAGTCACTGCACTTTGATGTGTTTTTTATGGTTCCCTCTAAGAGATTTTAGTGTGTAAATAATGTAGCTGAGATCACCCAGAGTAAAGTAAACCTTTTCCATCAGATGCTCTGATTTCCTTCAAGAGCTGTTTGTGTATGCATGTGTGTGTGTTCCCATATAGCTGAGAATAGTCAGTGATTCCAGACACATTGAAACAGTACTTGAGAATTATTTCTGAGCCCCCTGGAGTGTTTGGTGCTTTGTAAAACAGAGGAAATCGTAACTGCTATTTCTAAAGAATTTTGTTGTATTTTCTAAATTATAGAAATGGAGAAACCCAGTTGCTTTAGGGGCTGGGGAAAAGAGATACAACTTTGTTATCATCATAGAGTTATTCCCCATCTAAGTCCTATGGGAATCAGATACAAAGATGTCATGTTTGAAAGTGATGGTTTTAACATTTGCTTCAGCATCTTACCCTGACTTGGTCAGCTATAATGAAAGAGGAAAACCACAAATATGATATCCAGAAGAGATGCTGTTGCTGTTCTACTGATCTGATTGGGAAGGGCTGTTTTGGCACACAGCCTTGGTTATATCAATTACCACAAAACTCAGAAGGTATTTGGCATCCCTCAATAAGTGGCAAAGAAACATTGTTTCTTTGTGACCACTTCTGTCCACAAGCCACACTCTAATGATCCAGCACAAACTTTTAGGAACATTGACAGTTCTACTTTGCTCTTTCCTGACCTCTGTGGAATATTTGACACCACAAAGGGTTTGGCAATAAGTTATCAAGTGGTAATTCTTAGGGAAATGGTATGTTCCCCCAGCACAACCTATCTTTATTCTGGGAGTAAACTGTCATTTCCATTAATGTCAGTCAGAAATGTTGAGGGAAGACCTACATTTTATATTTCATAGCTGACTTTCCTGAGCTTCCGAAGTAATGCAGTGTGTGCTTGTTTGCAACAGGGCTAAGTGCTTGCTTGGATTAGTGTTGATTAGGTCTGTTGGTCTGAGGTTAGACCACAATTCTTTCACAAATGGAAATATTTTTTGGTCATCTTTCCCCACCCACAAAGGGCACTTTCTTGAAGAAGGATTTTCTGGGTGGGTAGAGAACCTGTCATTCACCACTCTTCAACAGAACTGTCGCTGTTTGCCATCACCCCTTCTTCGTTCAAGTCAGTGCTGTCAGTTACATTAGTTGTTTTCTCAGCATAGTTTTACCCAATAAAGGAAAACGAGTAAACAAATTGGAAGCATGTTAAGCAATCTCTCTCTTTTCCCTTCAGTAAAGCATAATGGAACAATTGTGAAAATAAAACTGTCATTTTTATAGACCTCAGGCCAACATAGTTCTCAAGTGCATCAGATTCTGTGGTATGTGGTTCCACATCCTTGTGGCTGCAGCCTGTCCTATTGCATGGCCAACACAATGTTCAGTTCCTTGACCAGAGAAGGTGACAGTGCTCAACATCAGCACCTGCTATGGGAACTAGACACCACGAGCTTCTACTCTCTGTCAGCTGTGCTGGCTGCTTCTAGTACTTCTATGACTTCAAAGCCCTATTTTTGAACAAAGTGTTATGCTGTAGAACAACATTTTTTCACTCTCTGATAAATTACTCCCCTCATGTGGAGTGGGAAGGGAACCTCCTCATGCAGCAACAAGGCAGACTGTAACCACAGAGTATCAAGACTCAACAAGTCATGATTTTGACCTCAGCTCAGAGTCTTTCTAAGGGGGGTGTTACAGGGCAGTTTCCATGGTGAATCACACATAGGACTGAAAAGTTTGAACTTGGTGCATCAGCAGCATCAGCAGACATTTATGTGGAACAAGAATGGATAAATTGTCGCCTCCTCTAATGTCTGACCAGTCTAACACCAGTGCCCTTGAAATATAGTGAAAGATACATTTATGGACTCTTTTTGGTTGCACATGGCAGAGCCCTTTGAAAATGTTTTTTTCTCTCAGACTCAAGCAGTATCCTTTGACTAAGTTTTAAAATACAAGCTATACTGACTTCATTATGGAAACTCTTATAGTCTGTAGCTGGATGCTGGTGGTGAAAAAGCACTAACTGCTTTGGCACGTGCTAGGTGGACTGGGAGCTGTGAGATACATTATCCAATCAAACATTTTCATCTGGTCAACTGACACCCCACAGTGCTATAGCTGAGCTAATAAACAAGGCATTATCTTTATATTTGTCATTCACTACTCTTAACAATAATGAATGAATTAATTGCTCCTGATTAGCCAGTTTGTAATCAGCAGTGAAGTAAAAATGAGGATATAAATGGTTATCATGCAATTTCATGCTTAGTTTTGTATTATCATTTGGCAGAATGCTATGTACCAATTTAAAACAGCTGGTCCAAGTGAGCTAAACTAGTTTAATATCCGGGATATATCACCAAGGGGATTACTTATTAAATTATAGGAAGTGATATTAGATTTCAATAGTGGTTTATTATTCAAAATTGTTTTGCCTTACAACAAATTGTAGTTTTTGACCTCAAAGTTTGTATCTTCATTTTAATATTGTGGTAGTTTATTAGAATCATAAATATTAAGATATAAAAGTTTATTATCCCAAAATTTCAACAGAGACTCGTTGGGAACTAATATTCCCAAATGCTTTTTTGATGACAGTAAAATGTTCTGTAAGATAAGTGAAAACTTTTATTTAACAGTTCAGCTACAATGCTGTTTCTCTGTTACAAAAAAAAGACTACACCATTTCATTAGGAGCAAACTGCATCATTGCATCTTCATGTAAGGTCTCTTTTTAAAATAGTAGGTCCAAATTCTCACTTCCTACTTGGTTATTGCCACCGATTTTGATGTAATTGCTCCTGATTTGCACTTATTTGAGAGAGATCAATAACAAATTCCAATCTTGTTGAGTAACAAGAAGAAAATATGGTTTCTGGTTTCCTCACAAAATTTGCATAATTTTTTGCTGAATATGTCTTCTGAAAGATAGGAAGGTAAGGAAGAATGCAGACCTAAATGAGTAAACTGACAAACTAAAGGGAATGTTTTTTTCTAAAACTGAGTAATCTCTTGTGGGCCTCATCATTCCTGCAGCCAGTCCCATACTGCGGTGTGCACTCTTGGAGAGCAGCTGTACCGTACACATTTACTTTGTGCTGGGTAGATTGCAGAACAATTTCTCAGTGAATCAGAGTGAAAAATATTCAATACATTTGGCTTAAGTCTTGTCTGCTCTGTGACTTGTTAGTTTCCCTGCACAGGATTCATCTGACTGGATGAAGATGTCTATAACACAAGGGTTTTTTCTTTCTCAAGAATTCACCCTAAACTCCCCTTCCATAGATGAGACAAACAGGCATTTCTGGGATATGAGTCAGCTCACAGTCATTTAATATAGGCCAGAGGAATTGTGTTCCAAAATTGCTGACTTATTTTCATGGGCGATGCAGGCAATCTATAATGACTTGCTCACATAGAGTTATCTAAAATGTTGACATTAAAACTGTGTAAGCTCTATCTCACTGCAAGACCATAACCTATCCTTTGGGTGAAAAAAAATGCAAACTACCTCCTTTCTCAGCTCTCAGGATATGATCTCAAGACTGAAAGTGATTTAGCAGTTTACTGGAGAATGTAATCAAATATGATAGGCTCGGCCAAGTTAATCTCTTCCCAGAAGGTAGGACAGCTTCTCTGTATGGTGCTGCTCTACACTGTGCAGAGGCATGGACTGTTCAGCAATAACAAATGACTCATGACACTGTGGGACACTGCTCAGTTGGCTCCCACTGGGAATATTTACTCATCAGCAGCCCCTCTGCAAAATTCAGTTCATAGCATTGGTGGTTGAAGATGCTACATTCCAGAGAGGAAAAGACATGACCACCCTGTAGACAGCAACGCTGGATTTTGATCTCCTCTGCACTGAATTTATGGGCAATATTAAGATGCTCAGTTCTGGAGACAGTTCCAGTACATAACGGTACTGGATAAAACATAGTGATTTGTAGTGCAGGCTTTGTCACACAGTGAGATGAGTGATGCAGTTGGACACAAAGTTGTATTTTTTTCGCCACCTTCCTTTAACCTCCTTGGTGAGGAGATGCTATGAAGCAGACATGTCTCTACACTTACCATTTTGCAAGTGAAATTTCTCTTCATTTCAGTAGGCATAGCAAAACTCTCTGGCCTTTACTACTTTGCTTTGAGTACAAAACATTTCCACTGAGCACTGGTTTATGTATGCTGAAACTATGATGTCTTTCTGGTAAGGGGAGACTGAAGGTTTGACTTGTCTTTTTAGCCAAGTACCACAGCAATAACTGATATTAATAAGGACAAGAAGTTGGGAGTGATGGTGCTTTTTTATCTGTGAAGCTTCACAGAACAGAGCAAGTGGAACAACTCCTTTGCTTATATTTTTAAAAGGTCAGATTCCAGGCCTGTTATTCATGGTTTATACTACTGAACAGAATCTTCTGTATGAAATCTGAGCAATATTCACATATAACATTGCATGCTAGCTGGGGCCCAAACCCCCTTCTGTCCACAGCCTCTTGCACTTGAAATGATTTGTGCTTTAAACTTGGGCTGTTTGGAACCATCCAACTAATATAGAGATTTTGTGTCCATGTGAAAAAACACCTAACTATGCAACAATTTAAAGGCTGGACATCTTCTAGTACCCACCTGTAAGTTCCCAAACTGGCTTGGAACAGGGGAATTCTGTAGTTGTTCTCCAGGAAATCATCAGTGAGCAGTCCAGTGCACTGCAAAAAGGAGAATTATGGAAAGTGTTACCTTAGGTGTGTGCAGTAACAGTTAAGAAGAAACAGTGCTTTATGGCTAGAGGAAGGGGGATCTGAATGCACTAATTCTGGTGCTGGTCTTCTATAGGTCTGTCATGAAAACATATCCTCTGTGTGAATTTAGCTAAGAATCGGTGGGGTTTTAACAAATAAGAAACTTCTGACTTTTCTTACTTGTTTTGGTAATATATTTTAAGCATGACTTCCTTTCTTTCATCCTCACAGTAACCCTCATAAAATATTCTTTTTTCGGCCTGTCCCTATCTTCTGATTCCTCAACCTATGATTCATTGTCTGGGAGATCTGCTGGGAATATTGAGTCAGGTTCTCTTCTTCTTTAAGCCAGGATGACTTGCACTGCTACTGGATGTACTACTAGCACATATGGCAAAAACACCTGCTCCAAATTCTGAAGTTCCCTGAAACATCTCTGGCTTACACTTTGAACTGCTTTTCAACTAATCCCTTCCTTTAAAGAGGTAGAGAAGAAGATGACAGTGGTTCTTTGATGTTTTAAAACAGTACCACTGCTAGGTTTTTTTCTGGCAATTACAGAAGCAGGTTTTTTTGTAGTGGGTCCATAGCTTTGAAATACTTCGAGCATGGCTTTGTAGTAAATTTGAGCTCTGAATGTGCATTTTCATCACAAAACTATTAAATGTAATTGATCTTTATTTTTACATTTTTCTTTTTTCCATGATTTTCATAATGTTTTAATTATAAGCCTGATGTATATTGTTACTACAATATGAGTAAAGATGAGGATATTAGAAGAAACAGCAGAAGAGAACATACAATAAATGTGAGGCAATGTGGAAAATTATCAGGATACGTTTTTCATTAGATAAATGGTAATTATACTTTTATGCATGAACATGTATAAATGGCATTAAGGACTTCAAAAGATGATACTTCTGACAGCCAGCACTGCAAACTCAAGCTGAAACATGGGAGACAAGCATTGTTTTAGTTTTCACCCTTTCATCATAAGAACTAATAAAAATATTCCATAATCAGTACATAACTGGAATCTTCAATGACACTCGAAGCAAAAGGGAATCCTTCTTGCTCCCCACATAGACTCATTGTCTTTCTGCTGCTGACAGCAGATATGATCTGAAGATATAGTTGAGGCTTGATATGTCACATATCAGATTTGCATTGCTGTTTTTCAGACAACTTTGAATAGTGGGAGTTTCCAACTAAACCCAAGAAAGCAAATCACCTAGATTTTAGTTAGCTATTTGTTTCAGAATAGTTCAAGTTTTCAGATCTGTATGTATTTTTTTCAATCCTCTCTCAATTTGAAGAGTTATTAAAATCGCAAAAAGCATCCAGTTTTCCTTATGCATTGTATTTGGAAATTTACATGGAGTCTGACACCATGGATAATGCAAACAACTGAAAAAAGCCCTAATGCTACACAATTCAATAAGCAAAAGAAAATCATCTATCCATGCATTCCCAGAATGTTGGGGTGTAGGTGGCTTTCACAGGGAATTACATGTCAGAAACATCACGGAAAAAAGATTGGTATGGAGTCTGGAAGTTTTTCTCAAGCAAGGAATTATCAAAACATTGGGCAGATGGTTTGACAGTTGAGGTATAGTATCTTCATATAAAAATGAGAGTTACACCTGCTTTTCTTCTATATATCTTCTACAAACAGGAATCAAGGGACCATTAGTTGCAGTCTGTGGGGAAAATGTCATTTTGACCACTGTGAGATTGTGAAGAAGGGCAAAAATCAGGGGCTCTTGCTGTATAAATAACCAGCTGAGATCTGAAACAGATTCATAGCCATCGAAGAGCAGCCATGGATGAAATCACATCTCACATGCTTGCTAGTGTAAGAAAGGGGAGCCTGGTAATTTTATACAGGCTTTCCCATCCTCCCCACTACTTGGCTTGCAACATGCAATGAACTCTTTTTTTCTTGTCAAGTATGCAGTTCCCTCCTTTGCAAAGGACATGAAATAAAGCATTGCTATGTTGTTTGAACTTAAAGCAGTAAAAAGATAGCAAACTTCACAATAACTAAGGTTGGTCATTCTGGCCTTGATTCAACAGTGCACTTAAATATGTGCTCAAGATCATCCCCATTAAGCAGACCACTTAAGCACATTCTTAATTTTTAACATATGTATAAGTGCTTTTCCGAGTAATGACAGATTTAAGCACATGCTTGTGTGTCATACTGGACTGGGGCTAAAATCAGCACATATTAGTTCTTTCCAACAAATCAAAGCATCTGTTTCAAAAATAACAATGGGTACTTCATAGCAAACAGCTGTCTTCATCTACAAAGTGTTTCAACCCAAGGCATGACTTGATGTGCATAATAAGACAAATACTTTTTAAGATGGACTCAAGTTTTCAGAAAGGTATTGGTCCTTTCTAAAGATGAAAGACGAAAAAAAAAGGTTGTTGCATCTTTTGTGTCTGTAATTTTTTTTTAATAAGAATAAGAATAAGAAAAAGAATATATGGATATAAGTGCAGGCTTAAGGAAAAAAATATCACAGTTTGGATTTCATGTCACTTCAGTGCTGTATTTAGAACATCTAGAATTTCAGTTTGCCAAAACATTTCCAAAGCTATGGCTATTTTCATTTTTCCACGGACAAAGGTTTACATATTTTTAGTGTCAATTCACTTTAATAAATAGGCACCCTTTAAAAAGCTGTACAATAGAGGGAATAATAGTTGTAACGCAAATCATCTAGGGATTAAGGACTAATAATATAACACCACTCATCCCAAAGTATTCCTAAACACTGGAATGACTTTCTAAAAAGATATCAGTCCTGAATCACTCACTCTTTCCCTTTTGGGATAAGCCACAGTAATGATTTATCAAGGCATAGCATTACATTTAAGAACAGAAGGAGAAGGATATTATCGTTGACTACAACAAAAGAGAGAATTTTACGTACTGTAGACAGAATAATTACCCAAATTGGAATTGGCCAGGGCAGAGGAAAAAAAATGGAGGAGGTGAACAGAAGGTCAAAATGAAGAAATGGGTGACTTCTAGAGAGCCATTTGTCACCTAAAGGGGAGAGGAGGAGGGGAGAAAGAAGCAGAGAAGAATTATGATTCTCTGTGGAAATCAAAGCAAAAAGTATGCATTCCTGCCTTCAACATTGTTGTTTGGTAATACAAGGTTGTGGGGAGCTTGACAGAGAGCCAGAAATAAGTTTCTTTTACCCAGAGAGACAAGACAGATATATCTGGGAAAAAGGCTTGGGAGCCCTGTAACATGCTGAACTTGAGCCAAATATTATTGGAAAGGACCTGGGAGAAAAGAGAAACTCCAGGCACGGCACTGGCTTTCTTTGTTGGAAAGACCAGATCTTTTTCTGTGTGATTTGAGATGTTGTTATATATATGAGCATGCATGTGTGTGTGTGTTTGTGCAGGGGGGAGGTATTTTGCTTTTACAGGAGCAGCACTTTACCAGAAGTGAGATCATCTGAGTCTTTGGCCATCTCCAGACTTAGGGGTCAGCATAAATTTCTCTGTAAGCAGCTCAGGACATGCATTTGTTTGACTTCAAAGCCCACAATGGCATCACGATGTTGACTGAAGACTACTGCTGCTACTGAACTATCCATATACACGTATGATTTGAAATGTCTCGCATCCACCTGACAGGGCATTGCAGAGCAAAGACCACTGGGTTGAACTACAAAGGTCAAACTATACTGTTAGAAGATTAAACAGGAGGTTCTCTTTGGGCAGAAAGACCTGTTTTTCTGTCTACTAAAGTAGATTCAGCAATTAAAAGGTCTATAACAATTATTCTGTAGGTTCATTGTTATCACACAGAACAAAAAGGTACAGATGAAAGATCTAAATGTTATGCACATTGCGTATCTTGCATTCATGGCTATGTAGATTATATTTGAGCCCCCATTTACTGAAGATGAATAATTTATCATTCTAAGTAGAGTAGGAATTTGGAAATCTAATTTTGCAAATTCTTCCATTCCAAAATATGCTTTCATTTTAATCCATTTGAAAGCAGCCATAACAAAAATGGTTTGAGTCAGTGAAATGTTGTGTTTTGATAACAGAGAGATATTTTGCTTCAACCTTTTTTATTACATCAGATAACATTCATTTAAAAATGAAAAATCATTTAAAATGAAACATTCCTTTCTGCTTGTTTTCCAAATTCTTCTTAACCTTTTTTCCCCCTCTAAATATAAATTAATCAGCTCGATATGGCCAAATATGAATCAAGAGTTTAATGAAACTTCACATACTGACACAAAAATGGGACTTTGATATGAGAATAAAAGAACACCTCTTTTACTTAATATGAGGAACCCTTGACAGAGAAAAAGTAAAGCCTCCTAAGACTGTGAGATAGCTGTACACGCCTATGGGCAGGAATGCTGAAGAAGTTTGAACTTAAATGCTCTACCATTAGAATTATCTTACTTCCTTACCTGATAAAGACATTTAAAAGAAAAAAAATCCACAAGTTTTTCTTGACAGATTTAGTCTGAAGCATATGTAATATACAAACACATAATAGATACTCTGGCTATTGTCACCTGCTTCTAATTTTCATCACAATACTGTGCAGCTCTGGCTTTTGTGGCTTCTTTGCTCCTTTACTTCTAATTTGTGTCATTTTGCATGCTACTAATCCCATCTGAACCCTTTGACTTGTAGTATGGCATTGTGTGTACTTATAATTTGCAGGATTATTCTTACAGCTGTTTGGCTCCATTGATATGTTTCTGAATAAAGCCTGGTCTTACACCTAGCAGCATTGTTGAGGTTTCTGCTAACATCCAGCATATCTTCATAAATAACTATCCCTATCTATCTCAAGCTTGAACTGCAGAAAGAATATCTTGCACTAAAGAAACAAAAAGTACACTGGGTTGGATAGGCAGGTTATAAAAATGTTTTATATTATTTCAGTGAAGGAATCTCCCTAATCCTGTTATCTTCAAACTAAAGGCATATTTTTAAAGTTACAGCAACTCTGACTAAACTATTTTGCAAGTGTCCTATAGACATGTATTAAGAAGCTTGATGTGCTCAATCTGCATAATTGCTCATCATGCCATGATGTATCCTAGGAATTTGTGTGAGTTTCATTCCCTACCTGTCTCTGGAATTCTTTTCTCCCTGAAAAAAGGAATGCAAATAAGTCAGCCTCTGTGGAATGAATTCTTTCCAGAGACTGAAAGGTATTTCTCTTGCCAAGTGGTTTCCCTACCATCCCTGTTGTTTGTAGGAGATCCTATGAAAAAGAACACTTTGCTCATAGTGATCAAATGTCCAGTGCCAAGCCTTTGTTATCAAAATGACAGCTAAGAGCATACATCCTATGCAGTCATTCATACTTAGTTACCATCCTGACTTTTCACAGGCTTATTCATACACATTTGTTTTAAAAAAATGCATTGACTAGAACTTAATTTTTGTTGTGTTAACATTAACCTGGAGGTTTAGAATCCTGCCTGCATTACACATACAGCAATGATGTGGTGACAGGGAGAAAGCCAGACACGTTGAATTTGTACCAAGGCCTGTACAGCCAAGCTTTGCAGTTCCCTGAAGCTGCATTAACTCTAACACAAATTCACTGGACTGCAGTTACATCTTCTCTATTTGTGCCTATTTCTATTTAATAGTGGTAGGATTTGGCCTGTGGATTTGAAGCCAATTTGCACAGCCTTGCTAATCCATGCTGTAAAAATATTTTATCATTGAAAACTGTGTGGTTATGGTAAAACCAACCAGTGTGAACAGTTAGATTTCCAAAATATGCTGGCCACTTTTTTTTGGTTTTTTGAGTATGGTTTTTGGTTTGTTTTTTTTAGTATGGACTGATGAAATATTCATTGAAATTTGCAGTAGCAACCAAGAAAATTTTGTTCTTGCACTTTATCTGGGTCCTATTAGCATTTGATTAGTCACTAGAGTCATAACCTCCGAGTCCACCTGAGCTCTTTCTATTCAGTCTGTACTGACCCATGAGAACAATTGCAGCCTGCCAATTAGGATTTCTAGGTTATCCAGGCATCCTTCTACATCATGAATTTAGTGATATAGAAGTGAAACTGTTACTGTTTCACCATGGTTTTGTTTATAATGGGTTATTTCCTGTATATTTGTGACAATTAATAGTCTCGGATTTAACACAAAATTGACATGTAAATCAAAAAAGTAAAGAAAGAGGTATAGGGCTGAAAAGTGAAGAGAGGAAAGACTACTGTAAGAAATATGCCATGTTTTAGATAAAATTTCTTGTAGAACAATTTTCAGGCGACCAATATTCACAAGATGGTATTTGTCTAAATGCTGCTTCCTGGCAATGTTAATCATGGAAATAATAAATGTCTTCAGTGGGTTGTTTGTTCTACAGAAGCTTTCTCATGAATGACACACATAAATTGGGTTTGGACAACTGTATAAGGCAGTGTTGGAAGGAGCAGTTTTTGACAGAAGAAAGCAGAAACTCACCTCTTTTTAAGCCTGTGGTGGAGAGGTGGCAGAAGTTAACAGTGAAAAAGACTTCAACATAGTCCTGATAGAATATTAAAGGGAAAAAAGCAGACATCCTGCCTTACTTATACCTACTGATCTCTTTGCAGAGGTCTTGTTTACATAATTATTGTTTCTTCACCAATCAGCAAAAACTGAGAGCACAACACTTGTGTTCCATTGAATGAAGTGAATAAATTTCTCAGAAGCTGGCGAACAGAGTTACTTTAACTGGATTTCTGATATACCTTAGAACCTTGCCAAGCTCGTCACAGGCTGAACACAAGATGTCTTACATGTGCCCCTGTGATGCCCATGGATTCTTCAGCTTAGCTTCTGAAACTAAGAAAAAATCCCATGTAAAAGGTCTGTCAGCTTCTACATGGGCAAAATTAGAGTTGACAAGTTTCTTTCTCCTTTCTCAATAGCAATGAGCACCATCATTCAACAAGTTCCTAGTGCACATTTTTTCAGTGATGTGGCCGTACTTTCTTGGGTTTCTTTGTGCCTCTGGATCCTGCCTGTTTTGCTCCATGTGACAGGTCAAACTTCACAGATTAAGCCATGGGCTTCCAGTCAGTCAAGGCACCAGGCTTGTAGGAAGACTTATTTTAAATGAGAACTAGATCACCTGTAAATAATGAGAGAAACTGGTGAGCCTCTCCTTAGGGGCTCAACCAATGAACACGAAGAGTCACTGGTATTCTCCTGAGGTGCACGACAGGCTTGCAGAAGAGGCTGAAAACTCCTGGCTTATTAAGACAAACCCTGAAAGAGGCTGGGAAGTGCAATCCCCAAATATTTTCCCCAGTGAATTCTTCAGCAGATGTACAGATGGTATTTTGACACAATCTGAACCACAAGACTTGGAAGTAAACTTGGCACTACTGTGTAAAAAATGAAATCTCTCCTTTTATGTTTGCCTAACATTTCACTGTGATATATGGATAATGAGTGTTATGAGTAAAAAATTTTTTTACAAATTATTACTACAACTCAGGATAAGATTTTTGTGCCTACACTTCTTTGGCATTGACATTGAGATCAAAGAAGAGGGGAGAAAACTAATGAAAAGTTATATGAATTATATGAGACAAAGATATATAAAGACATTTTCAAGAAGACCTGAAAGGTCTGATTCTGATCTAAAAGCTTAGATTTTAATTACTCAATTAATAATCTAGGTAACAGTTTTGGTAACAGTTTTATTTACCCCATAAACTGTTATTCATTGCAGACAGGACTTATTCTTAAAATATTTAAAATGAGTCATCTATGTCTAAATCAAGCATACAGTTCATCTGGCAAGTCTTGAGTACTTTTATTACATTCTTGGTACCATACTATTTTACTATTAATATAATTAAAACTGTAAATACAGATAAAATTTTTAAAGTTTCATGGGTTTTGCATTTTCATTTGTTGAAGCTTCTCAAAGCATTCACAAAAATAAGATCAAGAAATTTTGAGCATTAGTCCTATATTAACAAGTAAGTTAGGTACTTCCAAGTGAGAAGTGGCAAGTGAATTTTTTTACCCCTACGCCTATATTGTGAAATCTATATTGTTACAATTTCTTTAAAGTCTCACTACTGCAGGAAATTAAAATAATTTTAGAAAAGAAAAAATGGTATAAAAAAGTTGTAGAAAAAATCTTCCCACTTTGAAAAAATCAGGTCTTAAAATGAAATAAATTATAGAAATACCTTTGCATTTTCCCTGATGGGTAATAGCAACATGTAACAGTCAGTATATCAAGGTTCTATGCATTGGTTCCAACAAAAGCAGGAGATATCTAAGATAGCTAAGTAAATATCTGAGTGAGAATAGAAGGGAAAACAAAAGCATACAAATATGTTTGTTCCAGAAGGAATGGGGGTTTTTTTTGGTTTTTTTTTTCCTGGATGGTTCATTCCAGAAGTGGAAATATTTGAACTAAGTCATACTAGCGATGACCATAACTCTAGTGTCTTTTCTGCAATTTATTATAAATTCTTTTTGGGAAAGGAAAAGTTTTGTGTATTTTTAAAAGTCAAAACATGGCTTTAAATATTCATATTTTCTGAAAGAAAGCATATTGCTTTTCTATTGAGTCATGCTATGGGAATAGAACCCAGACCATGCTGTTGGGATTCCTACAAGAACTTTCAGTTGCTTGTGCATATTGTATAATCTGAGAATCAAGGGACTCAGCTGCAGTTAATTTTCATTTGCTGTTTGTATATAAATGCTTTTAGTACTTAAACTAAATTCAGATCAATTAAACTAATGTTGTTTGACATAATATTCCTTGTTCCAAAATCAATATCCCTTCATTTGACAGACTTATTCTTGAATTCAGGATGTTTATTATTCTTAAAGCTTACCTATAGACCTGGTTTTTGTCTTTGATGATGTAAACCAGTTCTTCCTTATGTATCATGAGCCAGAGTATAATGGGGTTCAAATTTCTCTGGTAAATATCTTTAATTGTAAGATCATGTCTGTTAACCTCTTGCCGTAGTGCTAACTTCCTATCCTTTCTTTTGTCTTTGCTATTATTTCTTTGAGACCATATTCTCCCAAGGAAGATAGTTTTTATAGTATCCTGCTACTGAGGATGTCTTTTGTCTGAGATTGTGGTATTTGGTGATGAATGACCCTCCACCTAGTTTCAGAGGATGAAGTCTTCCAATTTCATTTCAATCAGCAGATTCCATAGAAGTCCACCATCAAAAAATCTTTCTCCAGACTGGGTCTGATATCGTTGGTGTCACTGCCTGGAGACGTAGGAGGGAGGAAGGGGAACTTCAGGGAAGCACACACTCTTTCAGAGTTCATTGCCTAACACTGAGGAAGGTGCAAAGTGCTGGTTCCCTGAGTTTCACAGTGATCCAGGGCTGAAGTGAGCCATGGAGTCAAGGCAATGCTTGCTCTCCACTGCTTGGATCACAAACCCATTCACAGTTAGGAAAGCCCTTGAAGGAAAAATCTGTAACACCAGGGGTGGCACTTTCTTGTCCTCCCAAGAATAAAGCACAAATCACAATTCGCCACTCAGTTGTGTATTTCTGCAGATAGTAATAGCCTTCAAGAGCTTGCCTGCATAATGTCTGGCTAAGGATTGAAAGGAGTCCTTACAATTTGGTCCACCAGGAGTATTTTTCTTAAGCTTTAATTCTGAGAGGACAGAGCAGTGCTCATGCCCTTCAGATCCTCTTTACCCTCCCGCTGCAATACTTATAAATCTTGTGATTTTGTTTTGTCTGGCCCTTGTCCAAAAACAGACCTGTCGAATGAAAGGCAGCTTTGGGATAATTTATCAATGTAACAGTGGGAATAGTGGGCTGAACAGTAGTTTTGTGCTGTTACCAAGTGAAACCACCATGAGCAGTTACCTAATTGGAATAATATGGCACATGTTCCCATAATTGCTCTCCTTTGATAACTTTACTTAGGTCATGTTTTCTTACTTAATTATCATTAGAAAAATATCTAATGAAGGTAACAAGGACTAAGGGTTGCAAAAAAAAAATGTGTATAGGCTGCAGTGTGCCATTTTCAGACACAAATATTTTCTTTACATTAATGGTAATAGAAATGATATAACTTGGCATCAACTGCAAATGTAATCAACAGCTATGGTTCCCAGGTATTTATTATGACTGAAGGTCAGAGTGGAAGAGGGGTTATTAATGAGACTTAAGGCAAACTGTCTCAGTTATGCTGCTGGAGGGCAGAGTCCTGACCTCGTCCTCCTCTGCAGCCCCCCCGACCTCCAGATGCAGATGAGAAATTAAATCCTACTGCTTCAGGTAGATCCTCTCAGACAGTCAATCCCTGAAAAAAAAAAAAAAAAGAAATGGGTATTTTTCCATGCTTAGAACAAGAATGAAGATAGCATGACTGCTGATAAATTACATCATACTTCTGGGAGACATGTGAGAGAACATTACTGTTCTGGGCAACACATGCAGAAAAAAACCCAAACTTTTCACCCTTCCACACTCTATTCTCTGGAGAATAGTTTAGGTTTTCTGACAGGGCATTTTATCTATGAGTTTTTCTACTGTTTTTCTTGAGTAAAAATCTATAGTTTAACCTACAAGGTCTTTAAAAGTATATTTTAAGCTGAAAGATACATTGATGAACTTATTGGTATGTATTAGGCTGGTATCTCTCACCTTACCTCAGGTGCCTAACAGTTAGAGGTCTTAGTCTGACCTGAAGACCTCAGACTCACTTTATAGTCAGAAGAAAAAAATGGGCATTCCCAGATTGCAATCCATCTTATTTGAGCTAAGTACACAAGACAGGTCAGATGAATTGTGGCCTGGATTTGCTTCCACTGAGTATAACAGGAAGCCAGGGTAACTAGCAGAGGTTTAATGTTGAACTTTTGGATGTCTACATTAAGGTAGATGAATTGCACTCTGAAGGTGCGCACGCCAATAAATTGAACAATAGAAAGGAGCATGCCCTGCCACTTTGCTGTCAGGCAAACAAGTTTGGATGGTACCTGGCTGCTTTAGACCTAGGAGTGCTACTGCTGTTCAAACAAGTCCTGGAGCGAGTTGAGGCCAGAGGCTGTTGTGAACAATTTGGATGTGGGTGCTTGGTGACTGAGGGCACAAGAATTCCCTGCAATGGATGCAGGCCGTTCCATGCTGGTTAGCTGGTTAGCAGTGCCAGAGCACAGCTGTGAGAGCATTTAATTTTATAGTATGGACACAGGCTTAATACCTACAGCAGTCAACTCCCATCAAACCTATTTTACCAGCTCCAGAAGTCCCACTTTCCTAGATTTCATGGGAACCAGTCTCTAAAGAGATATAGGGATAGAAATCCCTTCCTTCAGTTTCCAAGGGCCTCCAGAAGCCACAGAAATCTCTCTTCATAAAGCAGGCAACACTAATATTACTGATAGAAAATAACAAAAATGTAAGCAACTGTGTGACAACATCTAACTGAAACATTATGTTTTAAAGCCAAGATTCTGTTCCCACTGACTTCAAAGCTACAGGATTGGGCCTGAAATGTTTTGAGGGGTTTTTTTTGTTGTTTTTTTTGCAGAATGATAATGGCCAGGAGTGGAGTTATTTTTATTCTTTATGAGAAACAATAAATAAGAGACCATACTTACTTTTCACTGAAAATTTTGAAACAATCAGTTCACTTCAGGGAGAAAAAAAAAAAAAAAANNNAAAAAAAAAAAAAAAAAAGAAGCCCTCTGCACTGAATTATTTTTTTTCACTATGGCCATGAACACTTTCAAAGGAGCCTGACTCAGAACAGCTGATGCAGGATAAAGCCAAGCTACTAAAACATCTTTCCTCTCCTTACACATTTGGGGCCTGTACTTTCTTTGTATATTTTGTCACTGGGAAAGAAAACAGCTGTGCTCTTGAAATCCCCGTTTCTCTTTCCTGGTAGGTGAATTCTCTTTCATGCATTGTGTTTGACCCTACTAGTATATGTGAGGGAACCTGTTTTGTGATTAATAACCGTTTTTCTAAACTTGTTTATTGGCAAGGTGGTTTTCATTAACCAAGCTGGTAACTAGAATCAATTACACTAACTAAACAAAGCAGAGAGTAAAACTGTGGAAAGATGAAAATAATAATAACTAAAGACCATCACACACAAAAATTCTTCAGCAGAAATAACTAAAAAAAACTTTTACTCCCATCCTTCTTGCTATATAAATTATGTGAAAAAACAATTCTGTGTTGCTACTCTGCTGGTAGAATTCTAGAACAATTTAGATGGGGAAGGACCTCTAGAAGCTTCTAGCACAACCTAATAATAAAGGCAGCATCAGCTACGGGATCAGACTATATTTTATCCAGTCAGTTCCTGACAACTTCCAAGGACAGAGATTTCATTACCTCCCTTGACAGTCTGGTCGGCTGCTTCACTGTGCCCATGAGGACTGAGCTTGTCTTGTTTCAGTTCAGCTTTGTTCCTTCTCTCCTCACCATGTGCTCTTCGAAGGACTTGGCTCTGCCATCTCTTCAAACCCTTGCTCAGGGTCAGCCAGACCCTTTAGTTTGGTGTTTGCACACTTAAGGAGACTGCTCTCCAACATCTCCAGCAGGTCACCAGGGAAAACACTGAACAGGACAGTGACAAATCCCTGCAGTGCTCCACTGGTTCCCATCCTAAAGACAGAGTATGGCCCTTTAAACCATTATCCTCTAGGCCCAGGCATTATACCACACTTCAACCACCTGGTTATCCATCAGAACAGAGCATGGCATCCTAGCTGGAATGCTAAAACCCCAGCTAAAATCCAAGAACATCCAAAACTCTTACCTCATCTATTTACTCTTCACTGAAGAAAACCAGATTGTTAGGCTTGATTTTTTTTCAGTAAATCTGTGCTGATTTTACAAGTTGTATCTTGTCCTTTACATGCCATGGATTCCATGAAGACTTGCTTAACGATTTTCCTAGCGACCAAAATGAGACAGCAATTTGTAGTCCTTGAATAACCCTCTTGCACTTAGCTTTGAAAGTGTGCACAGTATTTACCTTCCTGTAATCTTTGGGGTCCTCCCCCTATCACCATGACATTTCAGAGATGATAGGGAGTGATCTTGCTCTGACATTGGCTGTCACTCTCAGACACAGCCTATGTGGACCCAAGGACCACAGGGATGGAGTTGTCTTGCCAGAGTACCTGATTTGATCCTCATTCATTGCTTGTACCTCCTGTGCCTTCCTGTAACCAAAAAACCTTGGGAAACTCTCCAGGTGAAGACTGAGACAAAGGCAGCATTGATCCACCTCAGCTTTATCCATGGCTGCTGTCCCTGAGCCACCTCCCCCATTTAGCAACAGTGTCATATTTGGTTTTCATTCAGCTTTTTACTATTCAAGGTTCAACTCTAAGTGAGCTTTGACTTACCTGACACCATTGCTGCATTCCTGGACAGCTGTGAAAATTTTCCTTTGTGGCACATCAGTCCCTGTTTCCATGTTGCCCATCTAGATGTCAGCCAGATTAATGTTTCTCATTAGAACTGGAGTTTGTGATCTAAAGATTTGTTTTCCTTAGAAATTATGGAATTTCACCAAATAGGATCTGGTGGAAAGATTTTGCCTAGAAATTTCATTACAGAAATTAAATGATAACATGGACATTTAATTATGGTGCTAATAGCTATGAAAATTACTTATTTATCCTAACATTCTTGATGGATCTAAAACCACATCAGGTACAGGAATTTTTCAAGATAATTATGAAAATTTTTACTACAAAGAACTCAGGAATGCCTTATATTTTTTTGATGGCTCATTATTAAATATCAACAGTTTTGGTTGGAACAAATGGTATGGTTTTGTTTAGACTCATTGCTAAAGACCAGACTGCAGTATTCACTGTCACAGTGACTAGCTTAAATAAAAAGGTCTTGTTTCACTTAGATCAAAATGATTCTTCAAAAAGTAGCATAAAAAGTACTGGTAAATTCTCAATACAGTTGACAGCAAAGTTACTATTTCCCCTTCTTTCATTAGAAGGAAAAAAGAAAAACCACATATAAAAGGCATAAGTAGGATGTGTTTCATAGAGCAATTTGGCTCAGCAGCATGATGGTCCTTTTCTCCAGAAACCAATAAAAATGCTCTGAATTTAATTGATATTTAAATCTGGTCATACTTTTTAAGAGTTTTTCAAGAGCTTTTCAAGAATATGAAAACACTGCATCCCATTTGAGTGCAAACTTGGGTTATTGAAGGTCTATATAAAAATTGGAAATTATTTAGAACAAACTGTTCGGAGTTCTAAACCCATGACCTTTCCCTGACTGCCAGAAACAGAAAATAATATGACATTTTGAACTTCATGAAATATGATACCTTTTTCATTTTGCAAATGTAAGAGGATCTCTCACTACAGAAATATAGTTGTAATCTCTCTGCAATTTCAGGGTATAATCATTGTACTTATTATAACTGGGATATGTTAAATGCTTTTACTATAATCAAAGTAGGAAAAAACTTACAAGAAAATTCATGAAAGCTCTAAAGTGCCATTTAAATGTTGCCTACCTCCCAGTGTTTTCCATGTTCAAAGCTTGAAGTATTGTATTGTCTAGTAATCTTCTTACTTAGACAAATGCTTGTAGCCATGCCTAAATGGGTTTAAGTCCTAAAACCTACTTAATTGATGCTTATCCTATTTGGAGTTTTATAGTTCAATTATTGTCAGGCTTCTCTGGCACAAAAGATTTTTTTGGGATTTTTTGGGGGGGTTTTGTTGTTGTTGTTTTGGTGGGGTTTTTTGTTTTTTTTTTGTTTTTTGTTTGGTTTGGTTTGGTTTTTTGTGGTTTTCTTTGTTTGTTTTTGTTGTTTTTGTTGGGTTTGTTTTTTTGTTTTTGTTTTTGTTTTTGTTTTTGTTTTTGTTTTTGTTTCTTCTTAAACCCAATTAGCCTTTCCCTTCAGGACTAAACCTGTTTTTTTTTGATCTGGGTACCTTCTACCACTTTCTTTGATGGTGCCAAAGCCGTGTACAGGAGTGTTAGACAGTAGGCAGTATGGATCCAATCATTATGCTCCTGAGGTAAAGAAATGACATGTGTGACCACAAACCATGTTGTGCCATGCCTCAAGGCCAATCCTGGGTTTCTATCAGGGCTTCCTCACTAGTACAGAGATCCTTTCTTTCCTGGTCCAAACAAATCCTTATTCTTTAAGAGATGGAAGCAACAATTCTAGTAGTAATTTATGGATAACAACAGGGAAATATTTTAGGAGACAAGAGACCTGAACCCAGAGATCTTATGAAAAATGAAAATGTCAAAACAAGAAAAGAAAAGATCCCTCCCTGCATAGCATCTAACCCAGGTGGTACAGTACTGGGAAAAGGTAAATAAACATTTAGTCTGCCCAAGGAAAAATAAGTGTGGACAATATTCTTTGACAACTAAGAGAAACCTAGGGCCCAATAGTCCTACAAGTGTTTTGTGAGACTGAGTTTGTTAAATGGTCAGAGCTCAAGACATATTTGTGTCTGTCCCTCCCACAAGACAGTCATGACCTTCTCTCCCCCTTCCTGGCCTAGGTGACCTCCTATCCAGCCAGCTGGATTTTGCTGCTGTTCTTAAGTGTTTAACACTCCCATTTTGTCATTCAGAGAAGTCTTTGTACCAAGGGCAGGGTTCTGCTCTCTGAAAAGGATCACAGGTAGTAGAGGGGAAGTATTCCCAATGAATAATTTTAGCACCAAGGAGGATGGTAAAATAAGAGGAATCATCAGAACAGCAAAGTGAGCGAGTGCTCTAGTAAAAATAAGCCTTTCTATTTAAGTCAATCTTTGTCATTCCCTCCTTTATCTTCAAATAATCTAGTCATTCAAATAGGAAAAACTAAGCTTGGAGCAAACTCATTTAAATTTCTAGACGTGGAGAGATCTGCCTGTCTCTTTTCTTACATAATGTTTCATCTCCCAGTTCTTTGGCCAAGCTAGCTTTGTCCACACATTGGAAAACTCCCTCTCCAGTCCTTTCTTTGGTACCTAAAGGGACAGGTCATGACAATAACATTTTTGGCTCATCCATTCTGATACTAATATTCTGGGACAAGCCCAATTTATGGTCTGAAGGGAGACAAAATGAAATATTCCAAAATAGTTATTTGTGACCAATGCATCAACAAAAACCACTCTGGGTTATAATATACAGAAAACTCACTTCAGCACACTATGTCAGTCCATCTCTGTTCAGGAAACTACTTAACAACATGCTTAAATGATGTCTTTTCTTGGGATTCTTTTCTAAGTATTTTGTCTCAGGTGGGTTTTTAAAAATAGCTTCAAAATACTATCTTAACCACAGCTGCTATGCCAATAGAACACTTCTTCTATAAGGAACTGAATCTGAAGTGAACCCAGCTATATCTCTGTTCAGGAAACTAGTTAACAACTTGCTTAAATGATGTCTTTGCTTGGGATTCTTTTCTGAAAGAGACTCTTTTTTTGTCTCAGATGGGTTTTTAAAAATCACTTCAAAATACTATCCTAAACCACAGCTGCCGTATCAATAGAACACTTTTTCTATAAGGAACTGAATCTAAAGTGAACCCAGCTATATCTATTTAGAGAATATATATATGTATATGTATAAATACATTTTTAAAGTTGGTTATATATATACATACATTTTTAAGTTTGATAATGGACTTTCTTGTTTTTATCCATTCTAAATTTGCTTGTAAGTATATTAACGTTGCACTCCTCACGTGTATTAGAAAAATATCTGCTTTGTTTTCAGTGCTTAGTGTTAGCACCAAGGTGAAGGACATGCAAAAGAGTGACACCACAGTTTTAAATATGATGTCAAAATTGGTAATTGCATGAAATTTCCTTGCACTAAAGGGACTGTCAGGTCAAATTAGGTCCCAGATTTTGTTTTGATAAAGAAAAGCCTGTAAAAGTCTTAAAAATGAAACATTATCATGATTATTTGTTCAACATTCCAATGGGATTTTTTTTCCTTTTTTTTCTACCTTTTCTTTAAACAAGCATGGACCTACAGTATTCAACATTCAAACATCACACTGTTGTGTGGATCGCTGCTGCCCCATGAGAATCTAAATCTCTGAAATGAATTTAAAGAAATTGTAAAGCTTAGCACAACAAGACTGGTTTTGCTCTCAAAGTTAAGAAAAAGGGGTAAATAAACAACATAAAAGATAAGGCAAGGATATTCTCACATATAAAAGATAAATGGGAAAAGATTCATTAGAGCCTGTTTGGAGAAAGATGGATTTTTTTCTCTTGCTTTTTAATAGCAACTGATCTGTATTGAATACTAATACAATAAAAAAATTGCAAACACTGTTTGTGTCACAAAAATAGTCTGCTAAAAATAATATTTTTACCTAGACAGCTAATCTAAACAAAATTTAGATTAGTTTATAATAGATTCCAAAATAAAAGTCTGTCAGCAAATTAGAGTTGAAAAATGTAAATTTAAGACATTCAAACAGGTTGTGAAATTTTCATATGTGGAGGTTTGTAGCTGATGTTTAATAATAAATGTTCTGCTCTATTCATGAATACTTTATGGAAGTATGTTCTCTTTAGATTAAGAGGGGAAGAAAATGATTTGGAGCTTCTATACATCTGCCTGGAAGCCTGAATGTTGTCAAAAAAGATTAGACTTTTGTTCCTTCTTTTTTTTTTTTTTCCATAGAAACTTGAACAATGAAGAAAATTATGTAGTTAAAGCATTAAACAAATGAAGTTGGATAGGTTTAGGGATTTTTTAGCAATGTTGTAACTATCAGAAATAGATCTTTCATATTTTATTTAAAAAATTTATAGATAATTTTAAAAGTAATACTTTGGTAATGTCAATAATAATAAATATAGCAGTTCTTTAGAGGTGTAAATAGGAATATGCATAGATATCCTTGAAACAGCAACATACAGGGCATTTGAAATGGTGGTAAGTATCCTTGGTAATTAGATAATTCATATCTCTGTTCTTGAATGGACTGCCACGATTTGGCTTTGGGTTTGGGTTTGGTCTTCTGAATGATCTGAGATTTTATCACCTCTATGTTAGTAATCATTATTGTGAAATGGGTAGGATATTAAATTTGAACATTCAATTCCTTGTTTGCAGATAGAAATAAGGAGGTTTTAATACATTACACTTATTAGTACAAGTATTTTTACATGGGCCCAAAACTCAGCCATCCTAGAAAAATTTACTAAATGTAGCAGATTATTTCCTTTGTGACTTAATAAACTTTTTGTTTTATCCAAGATATTGAAGCAATATTCCCTTACTCTTCATAATATTGATGCAAAATGGAATCTCTTTTATGAAAGTATCTTTTCCTCACTGCATATTTATACATGGCTTAAAATACACACTCTAAATACATACAAACAGAAAAGTTTCATGTGAGCTATATGAGATTCATAAAGATTCTTTTCAAAGACTTTCTGATCAAGAGTCCCTCTCCAGTTTCCATGTAGGCCCCCTTCAGATACTGGAACACTGCTATCAGGTGAGCATAGAAGCAGACTTAGAGAATGCTTAAATGCTTCAAAAATCAAGGGAGAAAAATCACATTTTTTTATCCTTTGTCCTGCTTTAGTGAACTAGAGTAACCAAAAAGTAATTTGTTAATAAAACCAGACATAGTTTTATTTCAAAATATAGAGGCATCTACAAATTTGCATTACACTGGTAGCAAAGCAACTATGGGTACTTTGGTAGTAAACCAGAATGAAGACTTACATCTGTACCTCAGAAGAAAAATGCAATTATGTCTTTTTTGCTTTTAATGAGAGACAAAGAAGGGGAAAATCTCTTTTATCAACCTTTTCACAATGCTGTCTTTGAATTCTCAAAGTAGTACTTTGCCTGTATGGTCTTGCATCAGCTTAAGTCTAAACTCCCAGTTTAAAAATTAATAACAAAAACCTCCTTAAACAGACTTGGGCCTTATCCAGGGATTCAGAAGCTGTTTATTTCTTTTGAATGACATTAAAAGATGTTTTTATTTATAGCCTACCTACTGGTTCCAATCAGTCTGAAATGCTGGAGAAAAATAGGAGGAAATGATTGCCAAGAAGACATTTGCACTGAATTCCCCAAGTTATTCAGTGAAAGGGTCATTTATATTTTTATCCCTACTCCCATGTGTAGGACAGAGCTTCTGTCTTACAGGAGCAGACTAGAAGAGAGCGACTCTTTCCCTCTGGGATTCCATGTGTCCAGAGAACCAGTGATTTACCCCATGTTCATGTCTCAGTTCTCCCATGTGTCTCTAATGGGTTACTCCCTGGCAGTCTGTCCTGTGGCCTTGGCACATGTATTTTTCAGGTTGCATGACCAAGCCAAGCAAATTTGAATGCCTAAATTAAATTTAGCAGCTTAAAAGTCTTTTTCAAACTAAATCATACAACGATTGCAGGAGTTCTTCCTCACCCAGTGTCTATCCTCAATCACCTATGATATGTAGAAAGAGAATTTAAGTAGATTGGAAGAACATGCCAATACTTTCAGCATCATGTACAGAGGATGAACCTGACACATTACAGCATAAATGTAACTTGTGAGGTGTCCAGCACCTGTGATGAACAAAATCTAGGCTTGAGTTCTGTTCCTAAGAAGCTTCATTAAAATTGAATTCCTCTTTGTCATGCTGTTCATGGTAACTGTAGGCAATGTGAAACAATGCAAATATGCTCTAAGCCTCCCACCTTCCCCCTCTGTATGTACAGGTCAGGCTAAAATCTGGGTTTCATTAAGTTAAACACAATCTAAGTCTTGAGAAGAAGGGAAAGAAACACCTTGACCTTTTTCTTTTGGTACAAAGCAGACACCAATATACCAATATTATTTTAAAACCAATGAGGGTGCAGAGGTTTTATGAAACAGTAATATCTACATGTAATTGTCCTGACCATGTTAGAGCCTTTGAGTTTGCATGTTTATACTATGCATTTTTCCTCACTGCAAAACTGCAAGGGATTTCTCACATACACCATGCTACTCCAACATTTCAGACTTAATCCAGCCTTATTTACTATCTTTAACTCATTAAACACTCTCATTCTCTTTGTTCCTCTTCCACCTATTTTTCCAGTTATATGGTGCAAATTTCTGGAAGAGCTCAATGGGTTTTGTAGAAGATCAGGAGTTTTGAGCTTTGAGTCAATGTTTTAATGGGACTGATTTTGCCATTTCAGACTCTCAAAATAAAATCATGCTAATAAAGACTGAACCTCAAGTATGACAGGTGCATATTTGAAGCCCTGTGAAATCACTTAAATACAACAGAAACATTTTAGCCATGGTAGTGTATTTAAAGGAAATATTATATGTAGGGGTAAAAGTTTTAAAACTTGCTGGTTAATAAATTCATTACCTCTAACAGAAACCCTTATGTTTGATAGACATTTCTTACTTTCAGGAGTGACATGACCTCTCTCCAGGCATTAAGTTCCTACTGCAGCCTTGTGTTGACTTAATTTTAGGGAGTGTTTGCATGTGTAGCAAAATCAGACCTTTAAAAAGAAAATTCCTCTGCAAATATCTTTCATGTATTTAATTTCGACCACTGTGTCAACATTTCAGCAATCTCTGTTTAAAGAATGACATAGAAAAGCTTTCATTTCCCGTAGATCATAACAGCCATACTTATGAGAATAATAAAAAGATTGCTGACATTTGCAGTATTTTGTTTAATATTTATTTGTTTGTTTAGGTTGGTTAGTTGGTGGGAATTTGCTGCAGCTCGCTGCCTTGTGGGTTTCAGTTATCTAAAGGGCTTACATTCACAAAGCTTTCTGTACGTGGCAATTTGTCTTCTATTGAGGAGGATTAAAGAAGGATCAGTTGCAAGACAGTCTGCTGTTTATATTTACTCTATCTACATCAAAAAGTCTTCCTACCTTAGTGAAATCACAGCCTAGTGCCTGAGCTATTTGTGGATCTGTAACAAGTTTACCTGATATTAGGAGCAGATTGAATACAAACCACAGGTTGGAGCCTTTTTGTCTTCAATATTTGCCCTTTCCTTGTTGTCAGGAATCACCCATTGATTTCGAGAGCACAAACATATCTCGATGGTGAGAGTTAACCTCTTTTTCATGCTTGTTTACACACTCTGTTCAGTCCAAAAAGCCAGTTGCACTTTTCACCTTGGTCTACAAGTAGTCATGCAAACAAATGCCTCAAACCTGAGCAACACCCTTTTGTGTTCACCCTGTTTGCTTACCTCATGCTTGTGTTCCCTGCTCTGAGCTTGGCTGTGGATTCATTTTAGAGCTAAGACTCTGAGATCAAAGGGTCTGAAGGTACACTGAGAAAACACTAGTGAGCAAAAGGCTGGACTGACCTTTGTGTGCATCCTCTGTTTTCTGATACTCAAATCTTTTGTGTGCATATATGTGTGTGCGTGTTTACCTGTGTATACATATAGTAAATATGAGTACCACAACATTCTTTAATGCATTTAAATATGAGACTAATTCAGGTGTCCAGGGCTTGAATCCATTATAAACTATTTTGTATATGCAATTGACAAATCAAAAGACAAGATAATATTAATTATTGTCCCAGACAAACAAAGATATCCCTTTTTTTGTTTAACTTCTAAGTCAGGACACATTATTGAGGTGACAGTTCCCTTAATTTCATTGGCATGGGACTGAGGTCTTTAATATTTTATTTTTAGGAAGGAGCTCATAAGCCAGTCTGGCATTAAGAGAGTTCACAGGTTCCAGGAGCATAGAACAAACTATAGTTGTTAATATATTGTTAATGTTGTTAAAACACATGTAAATGTTTGTATGATAGCTTTTGGAAATTTTATATATAAAGATTTTTTCCCCAGGAACCAAGTTGGCAGAAGACATCTAGTTTCATTATAAGAGAGAACAAAACTCTATTAATGGTGTCCCATTTTTTTGTTGTCTGGTGCCTAAACCTTCACAGCACCATCCCAAGGAAGATCATTACCAATACATAGCTGTCCAGAAGTTAGGTGAGACAGTAGACATGTGGGCCTGTCTCCTTAGAAAAAGGGCATTTATCAAACAGTCAGCTTCAACTCTGAGCTTGACTCCACAAAACCAGACAATACAAGGAGGCTTGAAAGGTCTCTTAAGTGAACATAGATGATGTGAAATGAGCCTCAGCAATGACATATTATGCAGGTAGCTAAAAAACAATCATGCTTGCATAACCTACTCTCTGTGAGGTGGTTCTCCATCACCACAACAGATGCTTGGAAGATCACCAAAAGGTGTCCACAGCTTTTCAGTATTTCTCAAAATTTCAAATCCAAAGATGCCAATAAAGATGCAGACAAATCCTGGTGTGCTGAATATTTGACAGTGGTATGGTATATGGTTTTCTCTTAAATCAAACCTATTCCCACCAGTTTAATTTCTACCTCTGTGTTTTTTTTCTCCTTGCATAAGAAATCCATTGTGTGTCCAGAAATGGCATGTCTACCTGGTTTGGCCTCGGAAGCCTGGCATGTCCAAGCACACACCAGAAAAAGCTACTTACAGGAACTGGCAAGAGAGTCAGTGTCTTAGTTCACAGGCACACCTTTTGTTGTATGGATGTTATCCTGAGCCCTGGCTTTGCCTTGCTAGTGAAATAACATGGAGACACTATAAAACAAGGGAGCATTTTGTGCTACCTCTGCCACTCAGCTTTTGAATAGACACCCGGCACTGGAGCATGCTCACAGCTGTGCTGCATTCCAGGTTGCTTCATGTCATGAGGCAGCAGGGTGTAGGTTTTCCTGGTGGCTTCAAAGGGTGCACTGAGCTCCTTGTGACACCTGGGGCTTGTTAGGGTTTTCCTTCGGGCATTCCAGATGGAGCACTTCAGTGGTACTTTGGCATGCACTCTGAGGCCAGGACTGGTGTACCTACAACAGCAATTTACTTCAGGTCAGGAACAGGCTTCTGAAGTTAATCATCCAGTTAACCCCTCCAACTGCTTCTTGGATTGCATCATGGAGTGGTCTTGAATCACAGGAAATCTATACTTTTTGGGTCAACAGAAACCAAAAGGTGTTTTTTGGCATTGAATCTAACCTGCAGCAAGTGATAATGGGCTGAAATTTACAGTATTAAACCAGAGCTAGTTGAAAACCAAGCTCCTGAAGTGTATATAAAGGAGTTATTGCATCCTCAACTCTAACTTAAAAGATATGCTACCATCAAATCTTTCTAGCATGAATGTATAGGTATAGAAAGTTGGGAATTTGAACTCGAGAGTGCTGCTGGAGGCACTTTGTAATGGTCAATATTTCATAAACAATGTAAGAAATCATGATTTGAGCTTTCACAAACAGAGAAAAAGCTTTCTTCATAACCTCATTAAAAATATCAAGAGCTGCAACTATCCCATGTTGATTTTTGTGGTGATTGTTACTACAGAAGTGTGGTATTTCAGTAGGAACTCAATGATCCCATTGTGCGGAGCAGTGCACATGCACTGAATGACAAGATTTAATCCTTTTAGCTTCTAGGCTGAAAAGTGTAAAGCTTTTGTTAGTCTATGCCTTGAAGCACGAGAGTTTACTTGTTTCCACACTTTATTCCTACCGGTGACATTTGTGCTGGGCTATTGCAGGGTATTGTTCATTCTTCTGGAGAATGTACTTGATGCCATGGTTCATTCATAATGTTGCTGTTCAAGTGATGACTTGCCTGAGTGTTAACATGATAAAGCATGCTCTATCAATCTTAAGACCTTTACATCACCTTTTGGTGGCATGTCTAAAAAAAACCCAAAACCAAAACAAAATTGAACTGAATGTGATGCATGAATTCATTTCTTCTACGTTGCTGTGCCAAAGGCTAAATGAAGGTGAAGAATCATCAATGCAAATAGGTCTGAATGCATATAACACGATCTTTGTGCTGTGATCTCTTTTTGAAATCATGAATAATTATGAAATATTAGTCTTTGCACAAAGAAAATGTCTGTGTCACTCACAAGTTCCAAACACACTGAGTTTTGCATGATTACTATTGCAGATATTGGAATCCAGGCTAACTTTCACAATCTTTCAATTAGGCATAAGTGGGGAGTCTCATAAATTTTGAGCCTTTCTGAGATCTTGTTATGTTCCAACGACCGCTATCCGAATCCCACCTGCCAAGCGATGATAGAACCAGGCCTCAATTCCTAGCAGCTACTTAGGGCTCTTGATTTCTATTACAGATCTGTGTAGCTGACTTTGCCTTTTCACTCATTAACCTGGCAATAGCTCAGGAGATCTCTCTTCACAGTGATGTTAAGAATTTAGTGAAGAAGAAGATCTGAGAGATACTGAAGTCTTCTACATGGAACAATCATGCAGGACCCAGGAGAATATTTTTAAATATATGGAGTGACTTTGAACAAGTCCCTTGGCTGCATGACCTCCTTCACTTTTTCTATACTCTTTCTCTCATTCTCCCTCTTTCTTTTTCTTTTCTGTCCATTAGCACTGTCCTTGCTGTTAGCAGTGCTTAGAATTTGCTGTTGACTGATTTATAATTTCTTCACCTCAGAAAGGTAGTGCAGACTAAAAATGGTAGCTCTCCCCATGTTTTAACCCTCATTTTTTTCCTCAATGAAAATCTCAGATGTCTTAAAATTTAGATTTGTACCTCCCCCACAAAAAACACAAACAATTCCATAAACTTGTTTTGGGCTGGCTTTATGCTTCAGTCTTATGAACTAATTTGAATTATTTAAGAGTATTTGATTAGGTATAAAATGTAATCCTCTTCCTACTGGCAGCTGTGATCCACAGGTAATAATGTAAAGTCTATAAAGAATAAATTTTCAGGGAGAAAAAAGGGTCGTAGCAAGGGCATCTGCATGCATTGCTTATCCAGTTAGTGTTACTCCACATATAAGGTTTTTGGGTACATCTGATATTCCAGTGCCTCTAAAAACTTCTCTACTAGAAAATATAAATAAATGCTGGTGTCTTCTGTGACAGGAGTTTTGTTTTCTTAATATTACAACAGGAAAAGAAGCCAGCTGAAGACACTCCTAAGCAAAATGGATGCTTCCAATTCTTTTGAACAGAAATGTTGTTCAGGAATGATGGCAACTTGAAAATTATTATTTTTATGCTCATACCATTAGTCCCACAAAAGCATATGTACATATGTATTAATCATGACCAGAATTTGCTGGTATGTTGCAGCTCTGGTTTCTTTGAGTTAGGGGACCCATATTCCTGTAACATCCTTTAGAGTTTCAGAAATGGGAATATACAAATAAGTTTTTTGGGTTTTAAAAGAAAAAAAAGAAGAGTACTTGGAAGCAAAATATGGTAACATGGTGTACAGTAAAGTTGTTGTTGAAAACAAGTTTATCTCAAAGAAAGTAAAATGGAACTGAATGAGTCCTTACTGTGTGTAACATTTTAAATCATTAGAATTAAGCCCAGAAAAAGCAAGAGAAAAATTCAATATATGCTCAAAGATACCATCTGTATTATTAAAATATATGTATAATGAGGAGGCAGAAGAGAGACACAATAGAAATGTCTTTTATTATTATTATTATTATATTTTAATTACATTTTTCCACGGTCAATGTTTTTCAGTGACATTGTTGCAGTTTGCTTTGAGAACTTTTAGACATGCTTGACCTATAATAGGCACACTATAAAACTAATTTAATGTTTTACTACATTTGCCTTTGAACATGGGTCCTCTTCATTTTTTATGGTTAAGTGAAATGTGGAATGCTAAATTCCGGAGTTGGCAGATGTATGCTTTAGTAGTTATTCATTTCTACACCACAGATTTTGTTTCAAAGGAATAATTTCTGAGCTGGATTGTATCCATTTTTCTGGGTGTTGTTCTACCCCCCAGACTTGAGTAGACAATCTTATTCTTGATGCTCTCTTAAGAGTAACAGAAATTGCAACTTTATACTTGGAAAGTTAATTTTGTGAACTTTCTAAGCAAACTTTGCATAGGTACGTATAAAATCTTCCATTGTTTTTCTGAATATATGGTCTTCCAATATTTCTTCCTCAAAAAACCACAACACTTTGTTATGCTAATTCTGTAATGTTTTCCTGGAATTTTACCTTTCATTGCAGATGAAAAGGTTTTATTGATGGCAGAAAAAAAAATCTAAATACATTCTAGATTATAGGAATATTCAAAATCTTTTGTAGCAGTACAGATTGTAATAGATACAGAAGTTGCAGTAACCTGTGAGTAAAGTCTCTCCTCAAAATCTAAAAGAAATATTTTTGTAAGAGAACTAGTCAATAAACACCATGCTGAATCATGTATCTTTGATACTGCACAGTTAATAAGTGGAGGTTCCTGTTAAATAGTTTTCCTGGAATGGAAATCCCAATTAACTTACTGAGAGAAACAAAAGCAGTTAATAAAGAATATCTAAACCCACAACTATTTTATTTGATTTCTACTTTCTATGATTATTTTCTGTGGTGATTTTACCAAGTTGTAATTAACTTACCTATTTCACCCGGGAGCAGAAATTGAACAGATAAATAGAAATCTTCAACATGCTGAGTAATGGATGTTGCTGTCAAAGATTACATATATAATATAATATATTATATATATATTATAATATAATGTATAATGTATAATATATAATGTATTATATATATAATATATAATACATATATAATATAATTATATTACAAATATAATAATTGTAAAAATTGTCTGACATAATTCAAATAAATAATGGAATGCAAGTGGAAAAACATGTTGAAAATAATTTTGAGGGAGATCATCACGCAAAACTTCAATCATTTAGGTCAGACAATGGCACAACTAAATTTCCTTCCCAAGGTGGGGAGACAGATAAAGCAAGAAAGGCCCTGCCAATCAGTTCTTCTTTCTAAAATGGCCCAGGATGGAGTGCAGTTTCCATTTTGACCTTGAAAAGTCAGTGTATTTTAGAGTCCTTGTACTCCCAGTAGGTTTCAAAGGAAGCCTGTTAATGCAACATTCTTCAGAGGGAAGTTAGTGCTAGACTCTTACATGTCGCAAAGACAAATAGCTGCTGTCCTGTGGTAAATATTTTGGTTTTTTGAGAGGTGTTTATATGTTTCTTATGTTACTGTTGGTTTCGCTAGTAAATATTTCAATTGCTGTTATTTTTTTTTAATTCTTCTTGTTTTAATTCCTGCAGAAATGGTTCATTCGTATGTATTCTAAACCCTTCAGTCCTCACTGAAGGAATATCTCCTCTTCAGCTGAAGGCTATTTATTTAAAAATTAACTATTAAAAAATAAATTTTGCAGAATAGTATCTGACATTCTTCAGAGATATATTTTATTTTACAGATTAGCTCATTTATGCTGGACTTTTGAAATAGCATCTTTCTTCCTGTAGAAGGTAAAACTGAAGTCCTCTGTTGTTCCAACCCAGAGTAATGGCATCATCTCTATTTTCTTCTCCTGCCCATGAACTTCCATGTCTAGTAACACATTTTTCAAAATGAAGAGAAGTGATTGTCGTTTTAGAACCTGTGTTTATCCTTCTGTCTTTTCTCTGTAAAGCACCACTGTTTATCTTAGCTGTATTGTGTTTTCAGAGAAGAACAACAGCCAGACATTTCAGAGATTGGTATCGTACTGATAAATTGCCACAGACTGAGGAAAAGCTGCAGCAGAGCCATCATTTCTGCTTCACTCTGCAAGAAGGAACCACTCTGCAAAGGAACCACTCTGGCACTAGGACAAAATTCATGGCTAACACTAAGAAAACATAACATTTCCACCTCATTCAAGAGCATTCTCTTGGCCTCTGCTCTGCTGTCATTTGCTCACAACATAACACCAATTTTCATGCACTTTAAGTAAGAGCTGAGTGCAACAGCTTTAAAAGTACCAGTGCTGGTATTCAGCCATCACTACCTGTGTACACGTCAGCTTTTATAAAACTGGAGTAAGAAGTTGACAGCTAATGCATGTTACTTTGACAGGTCTGTAGTAGAAACAATTAAACTTTAGAAAGGGACAAAATGCTCTTTTGCTCCTAATAGTCTGGTCCTGCCAAACTGATTTTGGCTGCTTCATGCTCTTCTGTAACCACAAACCTGAGGAAATGTTCTCCTATGCCAGTACTGCAAATAGCATTTTTCCCCATTTTCTTTAGCTTGTTACATCAGTAGATCATTAACTACTTAAACTTGTATACATTATTTTTCTAGATTCAAAATGATACATTATTGATACATCATCTATTAAAATAACTCATTGTATCTTTAACTTTTTCAGCCTTTTACCTCTTTTGTCTCTTTGGCTTGTAAGTTTTTCTGAGCTGAGCTGTCTCCTAGTATATCAATGCAGAGAATTTAGCATAGAGGGATCTTAGAGCTCAGTTGTCATTCTGTGAATTCATGAATTAGAAAAAATAAGCACCAATATGACTTTACTACTCAGAAAATCTGAAAAGCTGCTGTTTTATAGAAGTTTTACCTGCAACAAGAGGTTTGTTGCACATTTGAGGAAGCACCCATAAAGTCTTAAGCATAATCACAAAATCCATTATAAAAACTGATCTATGTAGTTGTCACATTAATAAATCTTGCTTGCTCTCTCAGAGTTTTACATGTTCTTCTTTATAATGTAAAATCACTTAGTTCATTTGCAATAATCTAAATATTCTTCACCCCTTAAGTCCCCACACTAGTCCAGGAACAGTAACACTGATTAAAAGAAAATGAGGAAATGCCCTGGGAGAAATACCCTTTGGTGACCTTGTAGCAAGTTTGTATATGAAATTACATCAGAACTATGTATTTGACATGAATTGTACAAGCTATATATGCCTTTATCCCAAAAGACATCCATAAGGAAAGGAGCCTACATGTGCCAGTGCAATGAAAGTCTGGCTTTTGCTGTAATTACACAGCCATATACATATCACAATCTGTCTGGATTGGACTGAGCCAAGTAGGAAGGATGAAGTCCATGTAGGAGGGAGTCTGGAAACCCAGTCTTTAGTTTCAGTACTGTTTCTACTATGACATCTCATATCACCTTTCTGATGCTCTTATTTCTTCATTAGCTGCTGATGGTTTTGCCCTTGTTGATGGCAAACTCTGTGGGATAACATCCTCTAATTTGTTTAAGATGACCATGGGGATCAAGGAATTAATGATAAAATAGATGGAAAAAAAAAAAGAGCAGATAGTCACAGCAATACCTTAGGCAACAGAAACGTCTTTCCTGCAGTTGCTTTGCTTCTTATATCCACTGATGGGAGAAGCCAAAGCTCCAGGGCACAAGTGTATAAATACTGTGCAGGAAATTGTGTCATCATTCCTTCCCCCACAATAACAATGTGTTAGTCTGGGGCCAGCTCTTTGCCAGGCATTTGTCTGGGGTTTTCCAGTAGCAGCAGCTCGGCCTAAGGCTTGTTCTTTGGCAGGCTGTCCTGATGCTCTTTGGCACTACCCTTTTGCTGGTTTGGTTGGCTTCTGTGCAATAGAAATAAGCTTAGAGTTAGCCAACTGCTGAGGATCTGGCTTGTCTTTATTTCTTTCTGACATTTCCTCTGGTTTAAACAGAAAATGAAACACTAAATTGAGTTGGATTTCTAACACGGGCCTTGCATTTCGAGGGTCAATTGCCTGTGGGTAGTTTGAAGGCACTGCTTTGTTTTGAAGGGTGGGAAGTTGGAGTAGGAGGGATGAGGTCAACATGTGACATTGTCTCAGGTCTACAGAAGGGGATGGGTGTTATTCAGGAGCTCAAATGATCAGATCTTTTGAAGGCTGAGACTTTCAGTTTTATTAAAGACACATCATTAATAAGTGGTAATGTTCTTCTTTACCTGTCAGGGGCACTTAGTTGTTGCATCCATTAATCATGGTTGTGCAGTCAGGTATCCTGCTGTCCTCCTTCCTTTTCCTAATCTTCTATATGATGAGACTTTATAAAGCAGATCCAAGGCATAGCATGGGCAATTGTGAGGTTCAAATTACTCCTGGGGATTTACAGATTTCCTGCTCCCATCTAGCCTGCAGCTTGTGATCTTTCAGTATGGAAAGGCAAAAGCTTTATTTTTTTCTGTGCCCTTGCTCAATCCCTACCACTCTCAGTTTGCTCATGGGCATGGCGTTGCCCTAGTAATTCTGTTTCAATCGTTCTTCATATGGAAGAAGAAATTAAGTCACAGAAGGACATCTTTACCTATGGTAGCATGGTTGGTCTATAAAACTGCTAGGAATTCCCAGCTGAATGCAGCTACGCTGAAGAGAGCAGATTTGTTTTGGTTTGTTTTATTTTCATTCTTCTCCTTTTTAATGCTTATCCATAACATCAAGAAAATTATCTGAAACATGTTTTAAAGCAGACAGACAAAAACCAATACTTATCACATAGCAGCAGCAACATTGCATTTGTAAAATGCATCTAATAAAACTGAGATCTACTACTGTTTAAAAATGTGCAGGTCAACAAAGTTGACTTAGCCTTGATGAATTCTGCCTAGAGTGCTTGTAATTCGAAAGACATCAAGGCTGATTGCTTAACTATTGTTTTTCTGTGTAGTACTCTGTATTTTCCATGCAGAAATTAAAATATATGTCTGGAACTTAGTGATAGATGCATATACACTAATTCATACATGCACAAACATGTTAGAATTAGGAAAAAAAAAAGTGCTAAAGGCCTTTCTTTTCAGGAAAAAAACATCAAAAAGTTTTCATAAAAATAATTTTCTTTCAATTAAAGGAATTTTATTCCTTTGCATATGTGAGTCACAAATGCAAAAACAGTAATTCTCTTGATAATTTTTTTTCTGGTTTAGCATGGAAAAGTTACCAAAGAGATCTCATTTAAAATCACATAATTCAATCTGCTCATGATTGCAGGAGACTGGTGTCAGGATAATTTTCTTCACTTGATAACCCTTTCACCTTTAAATTTTTTTTTTCACTTCAGGCTGTCATGTCTTCTAGAAGTAAATGCATTTAACCTACTAATGCAAGATCAGTTTTAAATCCCTTGACAAAAAANAAAAAAAAAAAAAAAAAAAGAAAAAGAAAAAGAAAAGTAAACCCCCCACAATTTGCTGTATTTTGCATGCAATTTTCCAGTTAGAGAACTGCTTTTAGGCCGCATAAAAAAAACCTTTAAGGCTGTTTCAGAAATGATAATCATTCATATCTTTTACTGCTCAAAACTGAATCCCTCTTAAGGTGCTTAGCTAACAGTTACAAATCTTATTGGTTGTTTTAAGAGCCAAAGGAAAGTGAGCTCCCTTGATCAAAATCCCCACAGCACCTCAGTGTGAATTTTTCAACACTACATACCTGGATCAGGTAAATCTGTTCTTAAACCAGCTCTCCTAGGTGTCAGTATGGGATGTGAAGGTTTTGCATTTGGGGGAAATTCTTTGAAATCCAACAGCAGAAGCTGGATTTTGCTTTACACCTAAAACTTGTTCACAGTTATAGCTCACGGAATATGATTGCTGAAACTGAACTGGTGCATAAGGCAGTGATTTAGGACCAGACTGCTCAATATTCACTTTCTTTGTAATGCTTTCAGCTTTCAGAAGTGTGTATTCTGCTGCTTATAGCATCTTGCTGTGGAATATACAAGTATATAGCCTAGATAAGGGTTGTTGGTTTTTCCCTTCACTTTTGCCAAAGAAACGAGTGTACGCTACAGCAAGTGTGAATTCTTGGAGCACAGTTTTTCTATTTTTATGCCTGAAAGGTAACCTCATCTGTTATTTAATCTAGTTTCAGGTTATAAATCAGGAAATAATATATATGGGAAAGACATAAAGTCTGATTTTGCAGTTACTGGCACCCAGCCACTCAGCAGACACCCAGAATCCACCTGGATGGCAGCATCACTGCAACATAGGAGTATCACTCAAATCTCTTACCTCAGGAAAGGGTATATAAATAAACTCATATCTAAATGAGTTCTGGAGATAAAATAATAACCACGTATATACATGTATCCAGTAACACTAGATGCATCCCTTTGCATCTTACAGCAGAGTTTCTGAACATCAATATTTTTATTTCAGAAATCATTTCTTATACACAAATATAAAAAATCTGAAATAGTTTCCCCTTTGAAGGCAGATGGATGCCCTTATCAGAACCAAATGCAGAAATACAGTAAACAGCATTTTCTTTCTTCCTGTTAAAGAAAATAAAACAAAACAAAACAAAGCAAAACAAACAAACAAAAAAACCCACCCAAAAAACCCAAACAAAACAAAAACCCAATGCAACAAAAAAATTTCAGTGGAAGCATTTGGTGAGAGTTAAGCTCCTGCAATCAACAGACAAATAAATCCTCTCTGATTTTACCTGAAGGGTCAACATCAGATGTACACCGTTCCCTTCAAAGAAACTGAATTATTTCAAACTTCATCAAGCAGTATAAAAGAAAAATGATCCTTGGAAAATAATGAAATCTTTTCAGAAAAGCCTGAATTGGAAAAAGGAAAGAAGTCGAAGTAAAGTTCCAGGAAAGGCCAATCCCATTCAACACAAAAATCAAGTTATTAAATTTACTTCTACATTAGTTTTTAGTTTAATAAGAAACTTGTGATTTGAAGCCCACTTTTGCATATGCGTGGACCTGTCATCTACGATCTCCACTGAACACTCTTTCTCCCAGGAAACTGTGACATGAATATGTCATGGAAACAGAGAAACCTGCAGTCTAGGTTAAATTTAGACTTAAGGAGCATCATCTAACAGAGACCACTGCATGAGCAGCTTTAATAAACTTATCTGCTCCTATTACACTGAAGTAGTCACTGATAATAACATATGAAGATAGATTCAGACAAAACTAGTATTTTTCCTCCAAGTTTTTTGAAGAATGATGCCTGTCCAAGCTGAAATTGTCTCTTAATTCAGGACAATAGGGGTAAAAAACTTTAGCTGCTGAAACCCACTCTGTATTTTATGAACCCATGATAATCCATTGGGAACTGCCCAGAATTCACCCAGAGCTTGGTTATGCTCACACAGCTCTTCTTCTTTGTGTCCAGGTGTTTCTATAAGGTTCAACAGCACATTTGGGCTTTCCCTACCTTTTTTTTTTGTTTTTTTTAGAAGGTAGAAATAAGGCTGCTACAGTGTGTGAATTTTCTTTAAGCAGTTTTCAGAAAAAAATGGGCTGTTGAAAGGGAAGTAAATGAAGCAATGGTGTCAGATGAAGAGCAGTGCTGGGGGAAAAAGTCCTGATTTGAAGTAGAAGTGTGGACACCCCAGTTGGAAATGAAAGTGTAAGCAGTGCAAGCTGGTACTGTAGAGTGAAAATATAAGGAAATGAAGTGATGTGAGATTTTTGGCAGTGATCATGTTGTGAAGGGCTGTGAAGCTGAGTTCCTAGAGCCAACCTTTTCATGAATGGCTTTTAATTTCAGGTATCTGAGCTGAAAGAAAAAGAACACAACCAACCAAAATCCCAATTTGGAAGAAGGCCCAGTTATTCAGAAAGCTTTGAGGATCAACCCCTCTAAGTTTGGAGATGGCTGTGTAATAACTGAGAAACCTCAAATTATTTTGCTCCCTGAGTATAACAGGATGAATAGGACCTCTTGAGGCAATTTCACTGTTTATGAATTGGCATTGAAAGATCTGGAAATTTTAGGTCGCTGAAAAATACTATCACCCAGGCGCTGGAATTTATTGTCTTCAAAATACACTCTTTCACTAGAGAAAGAAGATTTTATAACCCTAAAAGTGTAGTATTTCCTTTCTGGTGCAGGTTTGACAGTGAGAGTCTTATCATTAGATAAGAGTTAGAGTAGCTACCATCCCACATTCTCCAAATAGAGCCAGATGGTTTGAGGACTTAGTGAAAAAACTCAATCTTCAATCAAACAAAGCAGTTTGCATCTTTATTGTACCATTTGTTTAGTATGCTGACATGAGATGCCTAACATCCTTAAATACCAGTATTTAGGCAGCTGCTTAATTAAATTCTCAAGGCTGCATTTTGATGGGGGTAATTCATTTTAAATGAACAACAAAACATAAGCCCTTTCTTGCCCTCCTTTTCTCTTAAGAGATAATTCTCTGTTATCAGTTGCTTCTGGCTCACCACAAATAACAGTGACAGCTTGAAATGAGTCACTGATCTCCACAACCCTCCTATCCCCTACAAATTGGTCTCAAAATCTGATGAAAAGTAACATAGGCGTTTTATTATAGCTTCAAAAGAAAAAAAGGAAAAAACACTTTTGGAGCCTTCGTATCACGCTCAAACACCAAAATCTATCCAGGAGCATACCCTTGTTTAGGAGTGGCAAGAGTTTTGCTGAAGAGATTTTATCTGTTTGCCGTTTTGGTTTTTTTAACTTAATGGAACAACAGTATTACTTCACAAAATGCTATTTCTTCTGAAATTTTTTGAATACTATAAAACTAACAATTTTGGTTTCTTTTACCTTATTAAAATCCATCTTTCCGCCTTTTTATATTTAAATAGCCGCTCTTGTTTTTCAAGGGTGTCATGATTAAAATTGTCAATGAGAACAAATCCATGGGCTGGGTGCAGTGTTTGCTGGACACGGGAAACACAGCAACAAGGAGATGCTCTGGCTCAAACCTGAACTCTGATTCAGCTCAGAAAAGACTTTTTCCTCAGATAGACATGTTCTTGTGCTCCTTATTGAGACATCCCTTTTTTTCTCTAGATGTTCCTGTTCATATGTAATCTAAAATAAGCACTTATATGTCTATTTTTGCTTCCCAGCCTGACAGCTCTGGAGATGCCATTCTATCCTATTTTCAGTGGACAAAAAATGATAAGGCAGAGGAAACTGATAAAACTTAGCAGTCGATCTGCTATTCATTATATACATATGTACATCTGTTTAATATCCATGTTTAGCAAATGTAAGAGGCACTTTCAAGTCAAATATGACTCCAGCATTAATAAAGCAGCTTAACAAACTTCAGGGGAGTTGTCATAGAAATAAATATGTTCTCTATTTTTATTATTTGAACTTCTTAGAGATAGGACTGTCTTTCATTTCAATTTCATACACTTGAATCACATTGTCAAATAATTTAAATAATTATAATTTTTTGATGAGATGGAATTATCAATCATGATATTGATTGCAAACATTTAAAGATGATTTATGTTTTCTAATAGAAGGTGCTCTACCCTGTAATATATTTGGCAAGATTATTCTTCATTTCCCATTGTGCTCTGTCCTGTGGTCACATCCCAGACAAAATTAGCTCCTACTGACTGCAGTGGCTTATCCAAGGAGCAACTAATCTTATCTGAATTTCACAAATACCTCAAATGGTAGCTTGTGACTTTGATTACTAGGAGAGTAGGCCTAATCAGATTCCTTTTCTTAAAACAGTGGTTCATTCAGATCCTTCACTTTGAGAGATCAAAGCTGTTTCTTCTCTCTATCTGCAGGGAAGCTCATTAGGAGGAGGTTGTCAGGGTTGTAATCATGCAACAGTTTTACTTCTGGGTTATAACACTTTTCCTTTCTTATCAGTCTGTGAGGTCTGAAGTGAGAGGAACAAAGTAGGTATCACTGACATAAGGTAGTTTTAATCCTTTCAGAAATAACTATGTTTTACTGGCTATTTTATTAATTTCTTCATTCTGAAAGTATTTTGCAAATGTATCTCAACTATACAGCCAGTTTAGAGGAGGTTTTATTTGGCTTCTAACATTTTTAAATCAGCAGCTATGTAAACAATTTAGTTTCAAATTAAAATTTCATTAGTTTGATTGCATCACATAGCTGCTTGCACGAATTGACCTTAAGCATGATGTATCATTTACTAATGTCTTCATCCTTGTTTCCAAGTATAATTTAAAATAGAAAAGTATATTAAAATATTTTCCTTTTGTAGGCTTCAAAGACAGCTGGTTACACTGTATGTTGTGCAACTAGAAGCTATTCAAATTTAACTCTTCCCTTGTCACTGTAAAATTTACTAATTTCAAAAACATTGCATTTACTGTAAAATGCTCCAAACTGATTCCAGTACAATTTTCTCTCTCCCCCAGCCTTAAATGCTCAAGGTATTTGACTGTGGAGTTTTGGTCAGGGGACCACATTTAATCATAATACATTAATGATGATACCTGGTGCTTACTTGTTAATTAATAATTGAACAGGATATCTTATAAGTAAAGCAATATTTATGACTTCAAGCCTGCAAATACATTCTTCACTCTTGTATTCAGAAACCCATCCAGATAGTCAAAATGTAAGAGGAAGGCTTAAGTTACAAATAGACCATGGCATGGTAGCATGAAATGCAAACATACTTTTTAGATTCTTCTAGTGTGCAATCATTGGAAAGTAACCTCTTTTCTCTAACTAGGAATGACTGTTGAAAATTTTCTCTGAATCCAAAATATCAAAACTTAATAACGTGTTGTAGCTCTAAGTGCATTAAAAAAAATAAATACTGGGATCTGCCTACATTGAGTAATGGATTGTGAAATAGTGGGACTGGAGCAGTCACTGAATGAACTACTCATGAAGCTGAAAGCTGATGATCACATCTGATGTGGAAGCCAAACAAATAGAGAGCAATGTAATCTGAAAACAGTTACAGAGCTTCTAAGAACTGAGCCTGTGAGGCAGTGCCTCCACCACACTGCTGTGTCTCTGGCCTGCCTGTGTTTGGGTCTGAGTCTTACACTTTATTTAGAGCTTGCTCTGCAGTGATGGAGTTTAATTTAGTGCCTTATCCACCACTGTCATTACGGATTTCTCCACATTCAGGCATTGCATATTGCACTGGGTTTCCCACCTTGCTTAGTGCAAGCCCTGCTGTTTCCTCCTTCATTCCTTTCACAAACTGATCAATGCAAAACACCATCTTGTCTCTCCTGCCTGCCTCTGGAGTTCCCCTGCCATTTCATCCTCTGCCACTGACCCTTCAAATTCTTCCTTCCAGAGCTCTGCTACTGCCTACCAGGAGTAGCTCTTTCTCACCATCACTTCATCTGCCTGCCAGAGAGCAAGATAGTGGGTCACAGAACTCTACTCTGTGTCACAGAATTGGCTTTTAAGGGTGGCATGTCTTACAGGTAGCATGAATTTTCATTTCAAGGTCTTTTTACTCCACAGTCAGCTCTCTGGAACTAAGCTGTATTTGCTGAGTCATCTGGTTCCTTACACCATATCAGACTCTCGGGTTTTGTTTTCTTCACCCAAGAATCAGGTGGTGGTTTGAGAGAGTCTTTTTGCCCTCTGAAGGCTCTCTGAGCCAGACGCGACAATGAAATGGAGTCTTCAAGGTCTTGTTTTTTTCTTAGTTTCTCACGTGTTTATTATTTCTTATCTTACAATTTTCTCTGTGCCCGGCCAAGATGTTCACAGCAGCTCGGACACAGGACGCCTCCCCCCGTGATGGGAGGTCGCTACCTCTTATACAGATAATTACATACTTATTATTTACAACTCTGTGCCAATGCCTATCACCTATACTAAAGGGGTCATCTGTACTCTGACCCAATCTCCTTAAAATACTTTGTGCCACTGTCACTGCAGAAAATGGATGCCAAAGGAGTAGGAGAAGGACTCAGGGTACCACCCTAAATCCTCCATCTTGTTCCCCATCCTAAGAACCCCAAAACTACAAAATTTTCCACCCGGTGATAAACTGCACTACTGTCTGTCACACCTTTGTGACTTGTAATTCCTCTCTGTGTTGGAAGTTTTTCCCACGGACTGAAATCAAAGCCTGTGTCTTCCTGGGCTCCATGCCAGGCACCTCCCCTGGACAGACCCCCCTGTCCAGGTTTCAAACCCTCTTGCTCAGGTCTCAGACTTCTCTGCCAAGGTGTGTGACCTTCCAGGGCAACTAAAGGAATGCCCTGGACTCCAACATCAGACAATTCAAAAGTATTTTGTATCAAATTGAAATAAAATAAATAAGAATTAATTTTAAAATATTATATGGATTGGGATTTTCCATAACTGAGCAAAGAGGGGAGAGGGTTCTTCTTCAGCTGTGTAGAAGAGGAACTGAAGAGGTCGTGGTTTCTGTAAGCATCTGCTACGTGTAATTTACTTGGTCAGAATGACAGAAGAAATTATATTGATGCTCATTCCAAAATCACACTTTCCCAGGGCATAGAAAGAAGAGCGAATTTGTGCATTTGAAAAGACATTTACATACAAATACTATGAAAAGGGACTATTTCCTGAAAATCATCTCAGTTTAAAGATGCATATGCTAGGATCAAGAACTATCTTGACATACAAATGGCACAAGGAATGAATAGTGCTGCTTTAGCAAATTCCAGATGGTGATTTGTTGTACTGTTCTGTGATATTTTCAAAGCTAAATTTCTCTGAAGTGCCCAGCACTGAACACGTGTCCATATTCCTGCACAAAGCAATAGCAAATGTTTGGCCAACTGGACTGTGTGATTGGCAGAACATTCAGACATTTCAGTTTGGAAAAGAAATGACACTCATGGAATGAAACTTCCAGCAGACTGCTAAATGGGAAAGATTCTCTAATTTTTCCTTTACATAAAAGCAGAATACAATACTATTTGAACATGGGCATGTTCATATAGACTTCTGATTTCTGAAATGTTATCCTACAACATTATAGGAAAAAAAACTAATTGAATAATTTCTATGGGTCTTCTTCAGCTTGTTCCAATGACATTGTGAGATTACTTACAATAATCAATTTTACATCAACAGTTATTAGTTTGTACTCTAAAAATTCCTTTTGCCCTTCCACCTGTATTTGAAAAGTCGTTTTATGAAACCTACTAAGGAAAACAGCCTTCATTTTACATGAGGAAACTCTGGAACACTGTGTCTAATTCACTTAAGTGGCCACCAATATGAGTCGGAACAAAACCATGAGACAAAGCAAAAGTAGGCTTCTCTACTTGTGCCAAGAACAGGAAGTGTAATAACGTTCCAAAACAAACTCTGTTATTAGGTCAAGATGTGAAAATGAAGCAGCAATTGATTCCTCTTCCCTACATTTTACTGAATGTTGCAAAAAGTGATAGAACTGAAGAGAGAGGATACAGGCTGCTTTCTTTACCAAAAGAAAGGAAACCAGGAATAAGTAAGCTGTCCAGAGCTAGTGGGCCTTTATGGTCCTCTCTCATCGGTATGAGATTGCTGTCAGATTGATGAGAGCATTTGTGTCACTTGGTGAATACCCCTAATAAGCTGTTTATCTAAAGGAACCAGACCCATCTGGGACAGAGAGGAAAATGGATGAGGGTTTCTCCAAGAAGACCAGTAGGCCTAAATTTTTTTGTAAAATCAAGAGACTAGCTCCAGTCTTAACCAAAATTTTGCCATTTCCCAGGAAATTTTTAGTATCTGACAAGCTCATTTTTACTACATGACAACCTGGGAGATTTTAGTTGAAATTCTACAATATTTTACTATTGCAGTGTGTTCTGTCCCTAATGGTATGTTCTGGTTCCCCCCTGCTTTATTGGTTCAGCCTAAGTTGTAGCCTCCCCCCTAGGGGGAGTTGTGATGATGTGTTTTTCTTTATTGTAAGTTTTCTACAGTCTCTCTAATGGTATGTTCCTGATTTTCCCCATGCTGTTGGTCTGCTCCAAGTTTTCTCCTCCCTTTCCTAGTTGTCAGTCACTCATTAAACCTGCCTACCCAGTTGCCAATCCTTCCTGATCTCTACTTCTTGTTCTAGAAAGCTCCCTGTCAATCCTTGTTGTCCCAACCCCTTGCCTGAACTCCTCCCTGGAATTCCCCTATTCCACGCACCATAGCCTGAGTGAAGTTGTATCCATCTCCTTTGTACCTGCATTGTTTGTAATCTTGTAAGCCCCTCCTTGAGCTCCTCCCCTGCTTGTCCCAGATTTGTTACTGAATTGTACCCACCCCTTGTTCCACCCCCGCCCAAAAGCGGGTGCAAGGCTATGTAAATTGGCTTTTTCCTCCCTCACCCTTTTGGGGAATAAACTCTTTTGGGACGAACACGGAAGGCTCCTCCCTGTTCTTTGCCCTGCTCCTAGCCACTATACCACCGCCTGCTGCTGAGAGCAGATGCAGCCCTGCTCCTCATCACCACCCAGACCACCTGTGGTTTGGGGATGGCCACTCTTGGGCCAGGCCAGAGTGAGGGGCTAGCTGGGGAACTCTCTGGCTGCATTGTTTTATGATTAGGATTATAGGAAGTAAAAAAAAAAACAACCAATAAGATTTGAATCCTTGGAAAAACAGAATATTAGGTACGCTAGTCTTCAATCTACAGGAGAGGAGAGAAATAGTGAAAGTGTTACAAATGTATCAAAAAGAAAATGATGAGGCCTTAAATCCAAAGATGGTAAAAAAGAAAAAAGGCCAATCACTTATTGATACAAAATGGCTACAGGAACAGGGGGCTGAGCTAATCTCAGCCCCTCACGGCAAACCAGAGCAATCAATCACGTATATAGCCACCCCCCAGAACAGTCTGTCTTTGAGAGCAGAGCACAGCTGAGGGCTGTCAGTCTTTTCTTATAGTCTCAGTCCCCTCAGCGATTGGTCCATTTTCAATCCTCCATTTGATTGGTGCATTCTCTGTGTTCCCATTGGTCTTTATTGTGTTCTCTGTGTTCCCATTGGTCTTTATAGGGTGCTCTCTACACCAATCATTTTTTCGTGCTGTGACTTGATTGGTTGATTGTATCTTCCAATGAGGGCTCTGGGTTGTAGTCTCTGGGTTGCCTGAGGGAGGGCAGAATATCCCTTCCCCCACCCCAATACCATTCCCCCAACAATCCTCTTACAGCTCCAACTGCCCTGGAAGTGCTACCACACAAAGTCCCTATAAACACCTGAAGCCGCACGCAGCAACACTAACTCACAGTCCCCGAACAACATTACAACTGCAAACATCTGCAACCACACAAAACTGGTAGAACCACATGAAAACTAAACACTGTTGCAAATAGAAATTGANAAAAAAAAAAAAAAAAAAAAGTTTCAACCCCTTTTTGTATCCATAACAAAGGTGTGTGATCTCATCTGGAAATACTGTGATCCAACCAGAGACCTCCACCTTGGATATTAGATAGACATTGTTTTTGCTCTGACAATTCTCTGCTAAGTGAATATTTCTTGAGCCACAGTCATGGAGGAATGTATGAGCTGTTTTAGGGGGAGCTCTAAGACAAGCACCAGCACATCCTCCTACTCAAGTCATCCAAAACACGAGCACAACTGAAAACCTCTTAAAAAAACCCACCTCTTTTCAGCTTATATTTTGGGCAAAGATGGAGTTCATTTGGACTGAAGCAAACAGACATATCTGTTTAGCTGATTAATAAAGAAGTTAAGAATAAAGCAGTATGCTACATTGGAGGGGTTACTCATCATAATCCTGACCATTTTAAATATAAACTCAAGCTGATTATTTCTAGATTCGCTTTTTAATTTCCCTGAAGTCTTCACAAGATGTCTTGGCAATTGAGCTCCATTTTTTTTTTCTAATGGCGCAGACATTCAGAATAACAAGGTAAGATAAAATGGTCCTTCTATTTCCCTGTAAAAAAATATCACAATTATCTTCCTGAAATGAGCAAACACAGACTGTGAAGAAACCTGAACACATTTCTTTCGTCTGTTTTAGACCCATCATAACCCACTCTGGCTTTATTGGACACATACCATCTGTAAAGCTCCTTCCGGCAACTTCTTGGGAAGTTCTTGGGGACTTCTGGAATGGCAAAGATATTTCTTAGAATTTTTACTTTTTTTTTTTTACATGTCTCCATTCCAGATCTTTTTGCTCTCAACACCACCTTCAGAACTGGTTTGGTCTCTTCTACTGACACTGCTTCCTTCTCTTCAGATTCTCCCTTATGTCATGTGCAGTAGCTTGTGTTTATGAGCCCAGTGAGGTGTTCCAAGGAAGCTTGACTTGACACATTAACACGTCTTGCTGTACATTTGAAGGCACTCAGTGCCACTGTCAGTGGCAAAGGAGAATGTTTCATCACTCAGCTTGACAGTGTTCTCCATGTATGTGAAGTGGGGAATACTTGATTCATTGCAAACAGATTATCTGTCCATGGATGTCTCCTTACTCACCTCCAAAATGATGAGACTTTTTGAATTGTGATGAAGATGTGGAAAGAAGGCAAAGTATGATTTTGTGTTATTTTCAACTGTATCTCATTTTTTATTTCTTTTTATTGCACTGAAATACTTGGTTCATTTACCTCCCAATGATACAGCTGGTATGAATATTGTTTCTAACTTGTTTGCAACATTAAAAGTCTGAAAATATCCATTAGAGATATCATATGACTAAAAGCCGAATTAAAGGATGACAGGAATCTGGCAGTAAAGGAATATATAATATTGGTTTAATTTTAAAGTGTATAGGATTACCTTATTGTTCCAAATATTCATTCGCTTTAACTAGCACTTATATTGTTTTAAGCAGCATAACAAATATGTAACATTCCACATACATTCATATTAGAACCTCTTGAGAAATTATAATCCAGATAAATACATACATATCCTTAATTTTCCTTTCCAAGTTAAAACCGATCCCTGTTCTATTAAAAAAAAAAGAGAGAGAAAGCAAAAAATACAATATACTTGAGTATTTTTCATAAATGATTTTACAACTTGAATTTTATAAAACAGATTACTTAATGAAAGATTGTAGTATAATAATATTTAAGTTTTATAGAGGTGAGAAAAATGGGGAAACAGGTGCAAAGAAAAGAAGTGACTTGCCAACATCCCTTTGCAAAATAGAGGCAAAGCTATAAGTAGAATCCAGTGGGTTTTAGCTTGCAGTCCAATATTCTCTTTATAAACCATACTGCTCATAATTAGAAGAAAGAATTAAATCACTGTACCATTTCTTTTTTTAGTTGATTTCAATAGTCTTATGCAAATACTTTCATGAGTGACTTCTGTCAGTGGATGATGGTGAAACACTGGGATGTAACAGGACGCACGTTGGAGAACAAAAATTCTATTTCTCTGACCTGTGGATGGAGAACACTTTGTATTTCACACCCAACAGCACAGACATAGGCATAACAATGTCTGCTGCTTTTCTGGAAGATTACTAGATGTATTCATGACTCTGCCAATGGTGGATGGATGAGGCATAGTGGGTGGAATAAAAAGGAGTGTCAGGATGGACTGTTGCATACTATCATTGTTGTAGGCTTGAAGAAATTGCCGTAGATGAGATAAAAACTTTAGTATATTGTATCATGATGAGAGCAACAATGATGGGGAAAGGGCGGGAAGGAATGTCCTATGAGGAGCATCTGAGGACTACATGTTTGTCTAGTTTGGAGAAAAGGTGGCCTGAGGGACAACCCTATTGCTGTCTACGGCTTCCTGAGGAGGGGAAGTGAAAAGGGAGGGGCTGAGCTTCTCCCTGATATCCAGGGATGGAAAAAGTGGGAATGGTCCAAAGTTGCATCTGGAAAGATTAATTCTGAACATCAGAAAACATTTCTTAACTGAGAGAATGCCCAAACTCTGGGACAGGCTTCTTAGGCAGGTGGTCAATGCNTGTCTGTTCTGTTCTACTCTGTTCTATTCTGTGCTGTGCTGTCCTCACTCCCATTTCTTCTGTGAAGATTTTTTTTCTGTGAGGGAGTGCAGGAGTGGAGGGTGCTCTTGGTAAGGGGCTGTTCTGCTCTCAAAAGACAATTGATTGTGCCTGGCCTTAGGGTGGCCATATCACATGTTCATGTCTGCAGTAGCTCAGGTTCCCCTCAGATGGGGCATTCTGGTCACAACCCATGCTGTGGGCTTGTCTCTAAGAATTCCCTTGGAAAGGAGACAAAGGCATGCAGGGATCTCAGGAAACAGAAAACAGGCTTGTGATTAGGATGGGGAAAATATTGATCTGGGAAACAAAATACCTTCTCCCTACAGATGTGTTTGCACTCTGAGCCCACTGTGGTAAAAGCTTTTAATTTGTTACACCAAAGGGAGCTGTTTTCCTTGTTACTGCAATGTGACTTGGGCCCACTGCTCAACCCCACTCTCACTGTTCTGATCATAACCAACTAGTTTCTATTCACTGGTATTGGACTGATATCTTGGAAGGATTAATTTTTCTGGCATAGACATTCAGTAAGCTACAACTAAAGAAAAAAAAAAAAAGAGAAGCTATATACAATCTATGCTGATTTTGCAGAAGTTTAGTGTCATGTCCTCACTCAACAATCCCTCAGAGAGGCAAAGGACCTTATCAACAATCTTCACAGATGTTTCTTTAAAGACTCTCTTAAACTTTGAAACAACCTCAGGAACAGAGCAGGAGTTTGTGTGCTGTCTGCAAGTGAGAAAAGTGAGAGAAGTAGTTAAGTATTTATTGGGGTCAAGTATCTAAACTTGTTACCTGCTTTTAGCCACCACAGCTGGAGAGGACAAAATCATATACTCTTTTCCCACTTCTTTCATGGGTCCATCATCTATTGTTGTTGAAAACACATGAAGAATTTTGTATTATGATGTAATTTATGTAACTTGTCCAAAACAATATTAGATTTATTCCATTTGCTATAAGAAAGATATCATTAGAATGTAGCCCATTTGGCAAAACTTGTCTCATAGTTCCAGGCAAGGATTCAATCACCTGTTGCTAAGATACTTTAAAAATATTGTCTGTTTTTAAATGTTCCTTTTTAATTGAATAAACTGTTAGTTTGAAATATTGCTGCTGAGGTTAAAAAGGTTTAGAAAATCGTACAACTTTTTTACTGGAAAGCAAGTTTTAAAAAGGCTTAAATGCAACAGCTGCAGTTTTTATCTATTCTATTCTTTAGGTAGACATTAAAAGTTGTATTGAAATAATGGCAGCTTGAAGTTTTGGGAAGTGAGTTATCACAGATAAAATTAAAATTTTGGTTACCAATATGTTTGATCTGCCCTGTTCATGTCAGCTCTGTAGAAATAATTTCCAGGAAATAAAATTGTTCCTAGGGGTTCTGAAAATGCACAGGACTGATACGCTGACACCAGTGCACCTTATCTTCATGTAATGAGACTGAAAGCATAAAGGCATATAATTCCTCTCACTCTACACTTAGAATTTTATAGCATAGTAATCAAAGACCCTTTTTTTCTGTAATTAATAATATATCTCACTTTCATCAGAGAGATATAGTCAGGGACCAGAATTACACTGACCTCATATCTGATTGCTAAAGTATGTATCTATTATGAAATTTGGACAACACGGAACAGTAGAGTCCGCACACTGACTGGATTATTTATTATTATTTATCTCTTTTCAGTAAAATTTACAGGCAAAAGGAGTGTTCTGCTTGCCTAATAAAATTGCACTTACTTTGCTAACTCTTCTTAGTCCTGACACTCACAGGTAAACACTGAATAGGACTTTGGAGTCTGAAAAGAATTAAGGGTCTGTTCTTTGAATTCATCTTCCATAGTCTGTAAAGTGGAGGGAATGCTTTATACTACTACTGTGACTGCTCTGTAGGAGAACTGAGCGATACCCAACAATTTAAGTATGTAATTTTTATATTTCACTGAAGAATTTTGCCACAGAACAAATTCGATGGAAGCAGAAGACAATAAATCTACATTTTTGGTTAGGGGGAAGAAGGGCAAATTATATTCCTTATACTTCACAGATCTGAGACAAAAGAAAAGAAAATTGCATAAATCAAGATTAGAAGTCACGATCAAAATTTGATTTATCCCTCTAGGTGGGAAAGATCTGGTGTAAAACTTGAATCTAAATCTATGCTAAGCTCTCTCTCTCAAATCTGTTGCTTTAGAACCAATTTCAAAGAAAGAAGGTTAGATGTAATGCTTTTGATTTTTTCTTTAATCTGCTATTTAAAGTAAGTCTGGAAAATAAAAAGAAAAAGAAAAACATTTTAACTGCTGTTTTGTTGTTTGTTTTTTTTCCCCCCAGAAGTCTTCCCCTTTGTCTTTTTATTAGCCCTATGAATAATGGGCTCATTTAGCCTGGAAGATACTGCTGGTAGGTCATGAAGTCCATTTCCCTGCATCCCAGCAGGATTGATGGCTTTTCTCCTCAGCCATTCCCAAAGAGATGGGTGGCCCAGTCTTGAATACTGAAGTGATGGTGATTCCATGACCCCTGTTGGCAGCATGCACCACTTCCCTCAGGTTTATCTTGTTTTCCCTAACATTTAAACTGGGTTTCCTCAATTGGATTTCAATTCTATCACATTGTGTTCTGTCTTTGAGAATGAATGTGAGCAATTGACCATCTCCTTTCATCAAACATCTCTGCACACAATACTTCATTATGAACTTATGAATTCAGGTCAGGGTTGCTAGAAGTTTGTGTAGGCCTGTGAGACTAACAGACATTGACAATGTTGATGTGCTTAGTTTTACTATAAAATTTTTCAAAGAGCTATTTCATTCCCTGAAAACTTACAGTTTACAAATAATCGAATTAATGAAAGGATGTTTTAAGAATTATAGGTTGCTACAAGAACTAAATTTTCAAAATTTATATGCATATGTAATGCAGAAAATTATATCAAAGCAAGAGAAAGACTTTCTTAGTAAAAGACAGTTGAATATATATATTTAAAAATCTGAGAAGCCTCCTCTCCAAACCTCGTCTGGACAAAATGATTTACAGAGTGAGGCTGTGTCCTAACAAACACGTCTGAGGTGTTCAGAGAAAGAGGTTTTTGAGGTTAAATCTGATGTCTTTATCTGAGCTGCTTGCTACACTTCCTTACAATGAATGAAGAACATTGTCTCTTCTGTACTGTTATTCATGTCATCTCATGACTTTCTAACATGGCTCACATGAATCATGCCTCAAAATTTCTTAGTTTTCTTCCTTTGCTGGTAAGCAGTCTGGAGCAATCGTCTTACCTGGGGTAGCTGCAGCTGTAGACAGCCCGGGTTGGATGAGATGGCACCTTCTTGCTGTCGCTTTAACAACTACCTACAAATACTCTTTTACTTTTCAGCTTTAGGCACGTCTGATACACAATCTGCTGAATTCTTTGTAATTTCATTGTGCATATACTTTTCAGACTTCAGCTGGGAAGTTGTCATAAAACCTCATTAAGAAATTTGCTATATTTTAAATTGAAATCTCTTTTTTTTCTGTTCTTAAATGAAGACTATATATTTGCTCTTATCAGATAAGGAGATGAGATCTCTCAAACAGCCAGGAAGTTGTTTCAAAGCACTATCCCTAATCCATGAAGCAGTTAAGTTTCTCTTGATTACGGGGGCTGAAGAGGCTTTAAACATATTAGTTAAGTTTATTCAGAGGGCATGGCTCTGACAAATTTGTGGAATGGCGGCTGCACAGGCATTAGAGGGATAGAAATGTGTTCTCCACCTGCACACTTGCACAGCAGCATTGTCCAACTTTGAGGCATTTCAATTTGATTGAAACTATAAATAGTGCTGCTGGCAAAACTGCAAACAGTAACTTCTGGACTAAACTTCAGCCTTTGCACAGTAAATTCCGTCACATCAGTGAATAGTACAGTTTGTTGGGTTTAAGGTATGTCATTGAGTCCTCTGCTTCTCATAACATTGTCAGACTTACTTCTGTTTAATCTCATGCAGTAACAAGCTAACAGAGTTTAAATAAAAAAATCCCAGTATTAAAAACAAAAGTGAGTCTCTTTCAATCCCCAAAGGCCCAGCTATTGCCAACAATTAACCACTGATGTGTGAGAGTGATCTGTAGGTCAAAAAAGATGCCTTTTGTGAGCAAGCTTGGTTTGTGCATGAGAGAGCTGTGACTAAAACTTTTTTACCTCTGGCAGATGAGGGGGTACAACACTGGCAAAGCATAAAGATTAAAATGCAGGAGAAAGGAAAGAAACAAAAACTTTTGATGTGCAGTTTTGCCACAAGCCTAAAATCAGCTCTGTAGGACTTGCCTGCATTACTGGTTATAAGAAAATCATAGAAACTTATCCTTGCAAGATAGGTCTCTGAATTTTACGGCTACAGCTTAAATTTTCATCCCAAATATGACTTTTCAATTAGAAAAACATGACTAAGGCTCAAGTTTTCCAGCCAGCTCTCCCAAAATTTCTAATCTTACATCAGCTGTGTGACTGCAGGCAATTTCTCAACTCATTTATTTTCATTTATGATTATTTGTACGGCTGTATATCTAGGAGCCAGAGCCCTTTGTGCCAGGTGCTATAAAACAGAATAGAGAGCAATTCCCACTGGAAAAAGCTGAGAGTCTACAGCCAGGGAACTGGGATGGACAATAAGAAATGAGTGACAATCAGCGGCCTTAACATGTCTGCATTCATCATGTCATAAAGAGGAGACAAAAACCCTAGCAATTTGATGCCTATACGAATCTCCAAAAAGTAAGACATGAGACTTGAGAGAACAAAGGTGTTAAGAGAGTCGTCAACGTGCAGAATATGTGGGAACTGCCTTGCTGGTGAGGGTTCCCCCATGGCTGTCCTGTGATATGAAGGAGGGGAGCGCTGCAGCAGAACAGCAGTGTGGGTAGGAGGATGGCCCATGGAAACAAGCCCTTTGTCAGGGCTGCATTTGTCAAGGCCATGAAAGAAGGTCACAGCAGTATTCAACAAGCAATAATGTACTGAGAGCTTCCTTGAGGAGTAACCATGGGGGTTGGTGGGAGAGGTCGTATTTTAGAAACATGATGAGGGAAAATATTTCAGCTACAGCCTGGATAGGAATACCCACAGAGAAATGGCTCAGTGTTTGCACGTAAATTGTGAACCTAAATGACAGGACTGATGGCAGTGTGGTGACACTCTTATTTTTGAATTGTCAGTATTTTTATATCTTTAGGGAAGGCACTGTACTTTCTGTAACACTTAGCAGGATGTAGTCCTTCCTACATCGTGACAAAAAGCTAATAGAAAATAAGAGTACATAAATATGTCCCTCAGCTCTGTTTAAAATAATTTTATGGATCTAGGTGTTGAAAAGCTAAATTTGAAGACTTAATTAAGAAAATAACAAACAAGGAAAAGAACCAAATATATCCCTGACACCTGCATACACTATGAATTAATTTTCCGTGGCAAAATATAGAAATACATATCTTCATAGTTAAGCTAACACAATTGTTAAGCTGGCCACCAGATTTCATGTGATTAATATTTATCATTGCCACGTCCATAGTGCTCCAGGATTTAATTCAAAATGTGAATCTTTCCTAAATCACAGCACTTAACTTCTAATCTTGTTTGTTTGTTTTGATTAAACAAAGATGTTCTGCTTTTTTTTGTAGAAGTGATGTCACCTAATTGACTACATGTTGGTTTAGCCTCTAAAGCCATAAAATGTGATTCTATTCTTCGTAGCTTTTAAGCTTGATTAAAGCAAGCTCCTCAAGTTGTTCTCTAATAGCAGGCTCCCCAGAAATGGAGAGAGATTCTCAAGTGGTTTAATGTTTAGAAAATGAAGAAACATCTCCACCCCCTCATGTAACCACAGGAAACAAAGTATTAAAGTTGAGGAGGGGGAAGGAATGGAGAAAAAGAGAAGTCAGTTCTCTGTATTCCCCCCAAAATGTGAACCACAAAGGATTGTTTTCCTTTCATGTGAAAAGATTTTTAGCATTTCATTTCCTTAGATTTCTATAAGGTACGAGAAAAACTCTTAAATCACTAGTTAGCGGTTTCGATCTAAATCTCATCATCTAATTATTTTTACAGTGCATTCTTGGAAGGGTAGGAATGGTTCTGCCAGGAGATGTTTCACAATAATTAGAAGCCCCAATGGGTCTCTTAAGAATGTTTAAAAGGTTCCATATGCAAGCTGCTATGGGGAACCGTGCTGTACACAGCTCTTTGTTTGAAGCAATAGGTCTTGACAGCCCTTGTTGTATTTTAATATAGCAAACAAAATCCATGCCAACCAATCAGGTTCCTGAATGTCTTGCCATTCTTTACTAGGAAAAATAACAGTGGAGATCAGTTAGCTACAAAGACACCATCATATCATTACAAATATGGGCTGCTTGAAAGACATTTCTCTTAAAGACTGTTCTTTGTGGCATGGCAGCTGCATTAAAAGGTGAATTCTGGAGAAACAAACCCCAAAACAACCAAAAAAGCCCACCCCGACCAATCCAAAAAGTGCTTTCAAACCGGTGTTCCAGTGTCAGAGTTGTTTGCTTTCCCTTTTACACAATAAGCATTGGCTTTTGAAGTTAAAACATGTACACTGGAGTATGCCTTGCTAGCACACATAAATGGCCAATTTGAGAGGCTCAATCCTCCTCCTATTGTGTTAGTCAGCCAATGCAGGGCTGCTGTAAACCCTTTAGCTGAGTATATTTTGCCTGCACAGTCTTTTTGCCTATAGTAAGAGATGACTGAAGAAAGTGGCTCAGACAAGGAGACTGACACCATATACTTTATGAAGTTCTTTGTCTGTGTTACGTCCATGTTTAGTAAAGGATAGTTACTTTGTTAACAACAAGGAAGACAGAAAGCAGGAGCTCTTCTACAGTGAAGAGCCGATAAGACAGTGTTCCTAAGGAACTCAGTAGCAAAAACAGGCAATAGAAGCAGAGAAGAAAGCATAAAACTATTTGAAAAACTGCTGTTACTACCAGGGTCTGCAAGGGAACACGACTTTCCAAGAGCATCATCTTCCTTATGGGTCTCACATACTGCTCTGTCTTCCCAATTGACTCTGGGGGATCTTTGCTGAAGCTCAGTCTTGGTCCCTGAGGGTAACAGGCATTTTTCTGGATAACTAGCAATGTATGTTTTCAGAAATGTGATTTTCCTGCATATGTGACATATTTGTGGTCATATTAGGCATGCTCATATGCATGCACGCAAATGTATGTGCCTGCACTTTCAAATCCAGCCCATAATGACTTTGCCTTTGGATACAAACAAGTCTCCAGTGTCAGCTGTAAAGTCATTGGCTTCATCTCTGCTTTTATTTTCAGCTTTGGCAAGGACTCTGTTTGAGACATCATAGTATGTAGAGATATCTGCACATAATTTTATACTGAGCACTTTATGTGGGATTGCCCAGTATTTAAATATCACAAGCAGTGGATTACTTCACTAATGTGCTTCATTAAGGAGGCTAATTTTGTATACTTTTTCTTTCAAGAAATTATTCTTTTCTTTTGAGAATGTGTTTTGTAATTTTATTGCCATCATTTTAAAAGTAATTATTTTGATGATTTCAGACAATACTTCAAATTTGCATGAGTTCTTTAATTAATTTTTTTTCTCTAGCATTTTTTAAAAGAGTGACTTGGATATCTGGTGTCTTTGCAAAAATATCTTTACTCATCATTCAATTAAAGTCATCATTACTATTCCCTTACCAAGTATAGGACAGATAAATATGAAGATGAAGATGGATATGAAATAGGCCACAACTTTCATCCCTCTACAAGTGTAAGGTATCATACAGCAGGTAGAGTAGTTGTAATTTGTCAATGTACATGTTTTATAAGTGCAAACTATAAGGGTTTCCTAAAAATTCTTTTTTTTGTTCCTACCTCTGTGTCTTGTGTTTCTGTGTTTTCCATAGTTCAAGGAGAGAAGTGGCCTTACTCAGAAAGAAAAAATTGCTAACTCTCATGGGTTGAAACTCCCCTGCTGATGTCCATCTCACTCCAGTGTCTGTAGGAGAAATCTAGAACAAATAACCCTTGAAGGTTGATAGCTCATAAAAGTGTCTCCAATTAGGTTTGAAGAGTGTTATTCTAACTTTATGAATTAATACTATTAAAATTGCCTGTTGCAAGCTGCAAAATATTCCCTAGCTTGACACAAAACTCTAAAGTACTGGGTGCAAAAAACACCACCAAACATCTCCCAGACAAAGGCCATTGTCAAGAGCAACAGAATGGAATTTCAGAGGTGGATATGCTCAAGTAGCCCTGAAGGATAGACTGTGCCCTGTGTCACAGGAGACTGCAGGCAATCCTCATCCACCTTAGACAGTGGGACTTGGGGGAAGGTTCCATCACTCCTGACTCCAAGCCTGGCAACTGCAAAGCCGAGCTGCACTAGTGCAACATTAGAGATCTTGCAGTGTCTCTGGGTATACCAGCAGATTCATTTCAGGTGTGTCTCCAAAGGAAAGCATTCTCCCACTTCTTAGCACAGTCAAGCTATGACACAAGGAGTTTAAAAAAAAATATTTCTTCCTAGCCCCAGAGGGGATCAGAAGTAACCTCAAAGCACACGTTTAACATAGAACAAATGCAGTGTGAAAACAAACCTCAGCAAATGGTGACCAAGATACTTTTAGGGTGTTCCTTAGGGATATTAAAAAAAAAATAAAAATCTTATTGCATTGTTTTTATTTGTAGTCATAATATCACTTTAGTCAGTCATGGAATCTTTTATTTATCCAAGGTTTCAGGGCTCATCTTGAAACAATTTATGTTCCTCATGCCTACCTATCTTCTGTAGGAGACTGTCCTTAAGAATTACAATGTGGATAACTAGAAAACATCAAATTTCTACTCAAAGTTTTTCATAAGCATTTTATGCTCCTCCATCATCTTATCCTATACGAATAACATCTTTGAAATGAAATAAAAATTTTTTGTCTTTCATATTTATGATCCAGATGTATTTATTACAAAAAGTTGTATAACTTAGGGGTTTTTATGAGACAAAAAACCCTAAGATTTTTGAAATTCTGTTTTCATCAGGTAAACTCTTCATTATATTAATCACCTGTCAAATGTTACCTAAATCTACTACCACTTAAATTATTTTAACAGGACTTTCTGGAATCACATTCTTTAAATGTGACCTTATCATTCTGTAGTGATATTAATTCTTCCCATTCCCTGTAGCTCTTATTACTCTTTCCTCTTACCTGGAAAGAAATATCAAAGTCTGATTACATTTAAATTCTTAATCTTTTCAGTGTAGTATCTTTTGATGACTTGATCCCTTTGTGTCTTAAAATCCAAAACATTCCTTTGATTCTGTATAGAGTTCTAAAATCAGTTTAATTAGCTCACACTATCTTAATCCACAAATAGTTTCTGCATTCACCTCTTCCATTAAAATTGTGGAAGTTTCTTCCTTTCTTCTTCCTTGTTTCTTCCTTTCTTTTAGCTTCCTTGTCTCAGGAATTTCTTGAGAGTGAAGAGGACAAATCATCCCAGGCTCAAAGTGCCCCAGCTGGGAGTGGTGCAACTCTCATGAAATTTAGTCAGTCAGCCTGACTTTTATTATTAGTGCATGTAATATTTTTCTTCCTTGCTAAATGAAGATGGTTTTCCCACCCAACCCCACTTGATTATTAATAACACTAATATTATCACTAAATTGTTTCATGCTATATTTATACTGTCTATTCCAGGTACTCCTTAGACAGCGCCTGTACTTAGAGAAAGTCAAATCCATAAAAGTCCTCTTGAAGGCAAACATCCTACAATTCCCTGAGGACTGATATTCTCGAGCTATTTGTTGACCATCATTATTTTGCCATTCATTTATTCTTCCTGTCTGTGGAATTTAAGGGACTTTCTCTTTTCACTGTCTTCCATGAGCTATCATAGTAATTTTTCATTTGTATCATCTTAAGAATAGTCAAGACACTTATTCCAGAATAAGAAACTAGTTCCCTGCTCCAGCCAATCTTCTTGAAATTCAGAAGTATTTCAGACTGGATTTTGTATTCTTTCTCGGTGTTTACTCTAGAAAACCTGTCAAGTGATGAATCTCAGGTATGTAGAACCATTTCCAATCAGTGATTCAACCTCTTGTCATGACTTTTCCATTCCCCCATGTCTCAGGAAAAACTTTATAGGATGCAAATTTTATTTGGACACTTCCCATAATCTCCCAAAAATGCCCATGCTCAATCAGCTTCACAAAGAAATGATCAATGCTCTGCATTCAAATCATAATTTTGAAGCTGAAACATGAAGCAACCAACTGTAATTCCTTAAAGTGTACTTCTCTGAAAATAAAATGCATCTCTTGAACTACAGTAATGTAGAATAATTCAAGTTGGAAATAACTGGAATTCTGAATCCCTGCACAAACAGGGCTAGAGTCCAAATTGCTCAAAGTACAGGACTTCTCAAGTTTTGAGTATCTCCAAGGATGGAGATTACACAGCAACTTTATGAAATCCATTCCTATGTTTAATTGGCATGGTTTTGATTTTTTTTCTTTTTATGTCAACCCAGAATCTGAATTTTTACAACTTACTGTCCTCTGCTTATGTTTCTTTCAATGTCTGCCTGCCAGAAATGTCTAGATCCATCTCCTCTACATCTGCCTGATATTTGGAGAACAGATTCCTTTTTAGCCTTCTCTTCTCCAGGTTAAGCAAACCCATCTCTCTCAGCCTTTCCTCATATGTCATGTGCTGTGGACCCCTACAGATCCTGGGGGATCTCCTCTAAGGTTTCTCCTGTATACTGATTCCTTTCTTTATTTTGAGGACCCAAACTGGACACACTGTTCCAGCTGCAGCCTCGTGAATGCTGAATTAAAGGAAATAATAATTTTCTTTGATCTACTGGTCATGGTGTAGACCAGTATGAGGTTAGCCTTTATTGTTGGAAGGGTGCAAAGTTCAGTCCTCTGCAGCTGAGGAAGTGAAGAGATTTTCCTGTAACAGAAAACAGAAGAGATTTTCCTTTACAGCACTCTGACCACTGCCATGGTGTTTTCACCTGGGAGGTCTCTTAGGAAGCTGACTTGTACAGCTAACTGAGGTGTCATACTGAGATCCTGGGGAGCTGTCATTTCCCAAGGGCTATGGGTTATATGTTGATTTGTTTGATCGCTATTTACAATACAGTACTAAAAACCACAAGGACACAAGGCAGAACTAAAATTCAGACTAAACAGAATGTTTAAAAATGTACAGTGTTGTTCTTGAGAAATTTTATTATTACTATAAATGATCCCAGAATACTTCAAATTTAATCACAGCTCTGAATTGAGATATTAAATACTTTATTTTGGAAAACATTAGAATAAAAAGTTATTTTTTATTGTTGTGAGGTTTTTTTCCTTACACATAGAGTTGATAAATTTGATGCTGGGATGTGAAATATTTGGGTCCTCATTTTCTGAGTGGAAAAAAAACCTTAAAGTTGAGAAGCCCCACATCTTTCTTCTAGATGTTGATTTTCTCAGTAGAAAAAATAACACTTTTTGAAAGTCAGTTTTTCATTTAAATTCCTCAAAACAGATGGATGAGAAAATAGGAGGAAATGTTTCTCCACACAGAAAAAAAAACAACCCATGTTTAATGGTGGGGTAGGATTTGAAGTCTTGAGCAAGCCAGTTTGGATCAAAGCTGATAATAGTTATTGGTATAAAAAAAAATCATCAACGATCATTTATTTTAATCCCAGCATGTCTTCTTCTAGCATGTGTGCAATACTGTCAGGCAGTGTCAGCGGAGGATGTGTTGAAATGGTCTTCTGAAACCAAACACAAGATATTTCTACTTACACTTGAACAGATGTGGGTGATTTGTGTCTGCTGCCTGAGTGACTGGGGCGTGGCCTGGCTGTGACAGTGCAGCACACACCTGGTCCTGAGCAGCCTCCCAAATCATCTGCCTCACTGTGCTTGCATGGGATGTGGCTTCTTGGCAGAGTTGTGTTCTGCCTTTGAGGGAAATCTCAATAAACCCATTGCCCCATTTCTCTTGAAATCAGTCCAGTAACTCCACTCTGTTTGGTTCATTCTGGGTTCTCAAAGAAGAGTTTAGAACCACTGTGATCACTTATCTGGAAAGATACAGCCTCTTCGTGCACTGCCTTCAAGGTCTGATTTAATCCTTCATAGAGTGCTTCTCCACTGGTTCATAGTTCATATTTACATGAAGAAAATCCTCATAAATAAAAGACCTTGGGTAATAGTAATATTTAAGTTTGAATTGCTAGTTTGATTGAATATTAATCACAAGAAACATTATTTTATTTTCTTTAATCATTTTGTTATCATTTTGTCATTTTGTTGTCATTTATCATTTTGTCAGGATTTTGTTACCTGAGAATAAATTTCCTGCTTTTTATATAGAAATCTCTCATTGCAGTATTCAGCAGCTCTACTCAACTCTTCCATGGAAAAATTAATCATATTTTAAATTGCAGCAAAGAACAATATATTTAAAGGTAAAGAGAATATAAGATAATCTGATAAAATAGTGAACACATCTAAAACTGGGGACTGCAAGATTCATATCCATGACTTTTGTCTGGGAGCTAATGTAAGAAATATATGGGATGATGGATGAATAAACCCAAACAGAGTAGTTGTGTTGTTATCTGTCACATTTTGTAAAAACTCAGTAGCTTCATTGCAACAAAGAATCCTTACTGATTTAATCATAAATAACTACATCATAAGTAACTACATAAGTATCTACAACCTTGACATCAAATGGAATCCTGTTTTCAGTGGTGTATAACATTTCCAGTAAAGATATTGAAACTTGCTGCTTCTTCTGAGTTAAATGGAAGAATTTGGCTGTAGCTGAAACAATAAAAAAATGAATAGACTATTGTAACTAGAGGTAGTCTGAGTGACCAAAAAATCCCAAAACAGTGACAGTAAGTTCTAGGTAGGTAAATATGATTTAATTTATGATCACCTAAACAGGAATTTGTGGCCTGAAACTGCAATCACCAGTGACTGCTATACCTCTGCACATATGGGGGCTGATCTTTTCAGTAAAGGCAAAAGCCTTAACTGATGAGATTTGATGAAGGCTACCTGTATTTGTTTAACACAATTCAGACCTCCATGATTAGTAAAATGCCACTTGAAGCAGCTTTTATAACCAAGTACTTGGCTTCCAGCCCAAAACTATTGTGTAACTATTTGCAGATTAGAAGAGGGGCTGAAAACAAATGGTGTCTTGAAAGTCAAAACGTGACCTTTCCCAAACAACATGATGCTAAAATGCTAAGGGGGAGATAGCCCTGCAGTGTGACTTAAAAGAAAACCACAACTTGTGTTTGGTTTTCAGCATCCACAAGCTATTATTCTGTAATAACAGAGGGAAAAGTTTTCTCCAGGCAACCCTTGCAGTGGTTGCAATCTGAAAATAACTTCCAACCACTAAATGATGTTTAATTTTTTTTCCTTTCCCTTTTTTTCCCCTTTCTATTTCATGCATTTCATTCCTTTCTATTTATTTTGCCCCTTCTATTTCATGCATATCCATGTTTGCACAGCAGAGCAAATGCAGTTCTAAGGATGCGTCACTCTGAATTCATAGCAGGCTACCCTGAAGACCAGAAATATGCCATGAGTTGCACTTACACTCCAAAGGAAGTGATCTCTAACATCATAGAATTATGGAATCATAAAATATTCTGAGTTGAAAGCATCGGGATCATTGAGTCAAACTCCTAGCCCTGCACAGGACACCCCAAGAGTCACATCACATGTCTCAGAGCATTGTCCAAACTCTTCTTGAATCAGACAGGTTTGGTGTTTGACCACTTCCCTGGGGAACCTGTTCCAGTGCCCAACCACCCTTTGGGATAAAAATTTTTACTAATGTCTAACATAAACTGAGGAGAGTGAAGAGATCTTAAAAGCCTGCCCCTCTGCTTTCCCTCATGGGGATGTTGAAGGCCACAGTGAAGTCTCATCTCAGTCTCCTCTTCTCCAGGCTGAACAGACCAAGTGACCTCATAGGGCTTCCCCTCAAATCCCCTTCACCATCTTTGTTGCCTCCTTTGGATGCTCTCTAATGGCTTAATGTATTTTTAATACTGTGACACCCAAAATTGCCCCTGGCACTGGAGGTGAGGTACCCCACTGCAGGGCAGAACTGGACAATCCCCTCCCTTCCCTGGCTGGCCATGCTGGGCCTGATGCCCCCAGGACAGGGTTGTCCCTCCTGGCTGCCAGGGCACTGCTGGCTCATGTTCAATTTGCCATCAGCCAGGACCCCCAGGTCCTTTCCCCAGCGCTGCTCTCCAGCCTCTCATTCCCCAGTCTGTGCACACAGCCGGGGTTGCCTCATCCCAGGTGCAGAATCCAGCACTTCCCCTTGTTAGACTTTGTGCGGTTGGTGGTTGCCCATCTCTGATTTACTGAGGTCTCTCTGCAAGGCATCTCTGCTCTCAAAGCAGTCAGCAGCAGTTTCTGTTAGACCAGAAGTGAGTCAGAGCTTTCCCATGATCTTCTGCTGCTTCATGACTTACCGTGGGCAATTCGCTTGTAATATCTCTGTGCCCCAGTGCCTTAAAATGTGATCAAGCAAGGATGGTTAAAGATGGTTCACTGATTAGGCATTGAGTTAGGTTTTATTTTTCACTCTCCCACAGTTTTAAATCTTACATTACTTACACTACTGGGACAGCATGAACAAAGGCAAAATTGGTACAATATAAAATATTTTTAAAGGACATTACAGTTTCAATGTTTCTATTTTTATTTTATGAACAAAATCCTATATTTTCACCTTTTTGTTTTCCCTTTGATACTAGTGTTTAGCAAGAGCTGGCTGTTTTGTGTGTTTTTTACCTAGACTTTTTTTCAGATATTTTATGGAAAAAGAGGTAACTCAGAACAAATCCGTGGATTTATTTCAGGTGTACGAATTTGCGCTGGAAATAAAAAATCATCCTTGAAAAAAGATGGACCAATTTTTTTTCCATTCATAACATAGCAATCCTGCTGAAGGTAGTAAGGGCAGAAACATTGTGATCATCTACCTTGAAATTTCCTGCACTTACATTTCACAAGCTACAGACTTGATTTTTAGCAGAGTATTTTGGGGTATGCTTACATATTCAATCTTGTTTTGAAGGTGTCATGAACTGAAGAAAGCTCTGCTCTGCTTATATAGAAGTATTTAATTTTGCCCTTCTTCTACACTGTCACCCTGTGTCTGTCTCCCCTGTCCCATCCCTCTTCCCTATTTCTTTGGTTTATGGTTTTTTAAAATTTATTTCAAGAATTTTATTAGATGATTGGAGCACTGAAAATTTGTGTTAAACTGGCTGTCCTCTCCAAATCCTATTTCTCACTCCAAATCCCATACCATAGTAACAGTTCCCACCAGCCAAGAAGAACGTAGAAAAAACAAATCAATATCTGGTTAGGGTTCTGACAAATTAACTGTATTTCTGTAATAAAATTAACTGAATTTCTGTAACAGTTATTTCAATAACCTCTGTAGTTGGAAGATTTGGGAATGGTTCTAACAGTGGCAATTCTGCCACATCTTATCCTGGCAACACAACCCCTACAAGTGGAATTCCATCCTAGAAGGTCACTTGAACTTCTGTTTTTTTCAGAAGCTGAAATCTTAGCAGAAGTGTATTTCTCATTACACCCTTGTGTTCCTTAGGCACTGATTTTGTTCATGTGTGTTAAAATCTTTTCTGCTGACCCTTGCTGAAGTTGTTCCCATGGCTGTAACTTGGACTGCATCTGAAGTACAATTGCAACTAATACACGACATAGTTCATTTTATGTTGCACATTGAAGGTGTAGAACAGACTAAAATATTTAGGATTGTTGGCATTATCCCAGCTAAGAGCTAACTTAATTTCCAAAAAATTTTAAAATAGAGATACAAGTTCTTCAATAGTCCTCAACAGGAAGACTTCAATGGGTTAAATTTATTCCTTTTATTAATCTATTTCTTTGCAGACTCTATTGGCCATAATGCACAGATCCTTACAGGGAAAACAAAGAATTTTACCAACACCTGTTTCAGGTGGAATGTTCCTTTTTTATGTCACCTGCCAAAATGGCCTTCTAAAAGTGTCATTCAATCGTGTTTTAATGGAAATTACATGGCTCTGAGCAATCTGTGAATATGCCAACTGAAATGTGTGTATTCCCTCCCTCCTCTGGTCTTTGTTTTCTTTCTCATGTATGTCTTTTGGGCCACAGCCCCATAATGAACTGCATGTGCAGGGAGCAGTGCCTGTGAAGGAGCTCATTGGCAGCTGCAGAGCTCCATATGGAGCCGGGGGTCCATCCAGCAGAGAAACTCTCCAGTTGGGGATGTTAGACACAAAACCATTGGCAGCAGAGAGCATCTTCATTTGTGTCCTCTAAAACATTGGGTATGTTATGGGATGCTTTGGCTCTCATTATACAACCAAATTATATATAGAAACCACATGGGCACAGTGGGGTTCCAAACAAGCTTCTTTACTAAATATAGAGAGCACAGGAGAGCAAGTTGCTTATACATGGTGTTGCTCAGGCAGGATTCTAAAACGTTGAATGCGACAGCACAGAAAAGTGCTAACAGACTACGGTAGAGAAATCTAACTCTGCGCATTACTCATTCCAAAAGACTACATCGTTGTTAAAAAAAAAAAAAAAANAAAAAAAAAAAAAAAAGGGAAGACAGAAAGACAGAAATTGTCAGAAAATAAAAATGGGAATTGCTCCTGACTAAATATAATCAAAAGAAATTGTCACGAAATGGGTAAGTGAAAATTGTTATAGTCTGAAATCACATAGTTTTTCAATAATGCCAAACCACCAGCTTTAAATAGAACCTGATTTTCATTAATAATTCTGCTTTTCAGTTTTTTGTGATTTTTTTCAGAAGACCCTATGAATCATATGTAATAATAATATGAGACATGCGACAAAAGGTCCATTTTTAGATGAGATTCCAGAATTTTTCTTGGTTTTATGAGCACTGGATCCACACTGCAGTGGGACCTGCCAAAATTCTGACCACTCATTAACTCAAGCCATCAACAAATTTGGATAAAATGCTATTTGTAATGCTACATATATATATTTTCATACATGCAAATACCCTTACACAAGTACACATATATGTATGCGTATGCATCCATATATGTTTCTGTGGATATATTTCTGTGGCTGTATGTATATGTCTGTATGAGCATGCATATGCATATATATCTGAATATATATGGTTGCACTCCTGGAATAAAATTACACAAAAATCATTGCAATCCTCTGACAGAGGTGAAGGTCTCTTTGAAGTCCCAGGAATGAAAGACAAAATGAATGTTGAGCATTCAACTTTCTAAAAATGTCAAGATTCTAGCTACCACAACCACAACCTCTGTTTCTAACTATATGGCAGATTTGAAACATTTAGAGACATGATACAATTTAACTAAGAGAACTCATTTGAGTTATATTTTGGAGTCCTGATTAATTTCTTCCTAGACTTATGGCCAATTTGAGACAACTTGGAGGCTGTTGAATTTAGGAAATAATAAGCCTCCCTATCCTCTGAACAATAGATCCACTGAATTTTAAGCCAACATCTTTGGAAAGCTGAAAGTTATGGATAAAACCCAGGCAGTGTAAGTGAGATATATTTCCTTCATGTATCTGAATCAGTCATTCCACAAGTGTTGAAGTCATCCAAATTTTTTCTAAATAAAAAAAAAAAAAACAACAAACAGATATGGGTGAAAGTATGAAGGAATTCCAAGAACAACTCCTCTTTTGCAACTTCAGACACCTCCTTTTATCCATTCACTTCATAGAAAATCTAAGCACTAACTTGGGGCAAAAAAGCTGTAGGAGACACCTAGTATTCACCTGTAAGTTGGTTCACAAAATTATATTGAGTTCTTCCACAAGTTTCAATATCTGAGACCCAATACTCCCTACACAACACACGCAGTTAATAATTCATATGCTTGAATTTTCTACATATCACAAAAAGTCCCCAGAAGTTGTTTATGTTGATTTTTACTTCAGTTTCTGACATGCAATACTGTAGGATGACAATATGAAACTGTTGGCAACTTAAATTAGATTTTGCCATTCTTTTGGGGTCTTTTTTGGTTTTGTTTTGGTTGTTTTTTGGTTTCATTTTCACTACAGATGTATTAGGCAAACATTTAATTCAAGACTTTAATGTATACATGAATTCAGGCTGAATTTACATTGCCTGAGGAAAAGTAGACCTTCCTTACTTTTTATTTTTTGTGTACTTGACTTCAAGCTTTTCCTCATTTTTTTACCACTTTCCTTGGGTTTGATTTATTTTACTGTATCCAGTCATGGTCACTCCCATACAAGAGAGAGACATGGACATACTGCAGAGAGTCCAACTAATGTGATTAAAGGACTGGAGCATGTTTATGTGGGGAAAGGCTGAGACACAGTGACCTTTCAGCTTATAAAAGAGAAGGATTGGAGAGCATGGATCTTATGAATATATATAAATACCCAAATGAGGGGTGTAAAGAGAAGAGAGAGAGGCCCTTTTGAGTGGCACAAACTGAAACAAAGAATGTTTTTCCTGAGCATCAGAAAATACTTTTTCCCTGTGTGAGTGGCCAAGCTCTGACATAGGTTGTCTGAAGAGGTTGTCCCTTCCTGGAGTATTCAAAAGCTGTGTGCATATGCTTGGTCAGGGGAAATGGACTAGATGACCTCTACCAGTTTTTGATTCTTTAATTCCATGATTCTGTAATTGTGTGATTCTGTGTCTAAGGGCAGGCATAGTTTTTTGGGTTTTGGGGTTTTTGTTTTGTTTTGTTTTTTTTTTTTAATATAGGGAAGACATCATCAGGCTGTTCTGGCTGTTAAGATGCTAAGTTGTAGCTCACAGCTCTGTATACCTGATTTCCTTTTAACACTGGATATCTTGATTTTTCAGATATTTAGTACAAACATCATGGATGGAAGAGGACACAAGTCCCATAAGTTGTCCACACACTTTTCACATAAAAATAGCAAAAACATATTTATTCATTGGCATTCCAGGATAGGAATGCCTATGAGCCTACAGTTCAGCTAAGTACCCTAGTCACCTCTACTTACTATAAGAAGCTGGAAAGAGCATGAATAATGTTGCACACCTTCCCCATTTCTTGTGAGAATGCCCTGCCTGTGAGATTGTGGCTGGTTCACGAGAGTAACCATCTTCAGGGTAAGCAGTAGGAGAAAGGCAGACCTGGACTACTTAATCTGCTTCTATTATGAGTTTGGTTATACTGGTACAAGGAGCCTAGAGTACAAGGAGCCATTCTCTGGCCTTGAGTCCAACTGGAATGATCTGACCACATCCACTCTGTGATCTTGCCAGAACAGAATGGGTGTGTGGTAAATTCTGAACTGTGTTTGGGAACTACTTTGGAAAATGCTAACTGGGCCCAAGCCAAAACTGTTTTAGCATCCAGGATATTAGTTTAACATCTTAGCTGACCAAATTTTGGTGCTCACCGCCAATCCCAAAATCCACCTTAATTTGTTAAAATAAATATACTCTTTATATATATATATATACAGGATTCAAAAATCCATGGCCATGGGAAACAGACACCATGTTCCTCCAGCCCACAGGGTGCACATTACCAGAGCTCCTACAGTAAATCTCAGTTAGGGAACTAAGAAAGAAGATGATCCTGGTTCCAAGTTTTATCTAAACTCAAATTATCCATGTCACATTAAGTATTTGGCGTTTCTATTGTATTTTGGACCTTGGATTAAGGGATTGGTGCCACATGTAAATATTTCTTTGAAAAGGGAGACTTCAGACAAGAGGGGTGCCTAGTCTCCTCAACTAGCTAGGTTTACCTTTCTTGTTCTATTTTGACCACTGTTCTTGTGTGTCTTGAAAGCTACTCTTTGGAGAAAATAAACACTGTTATTAGTTTCTGGAGCCTTGCTGACTATTCTGGTTATTTGGGTTAGGTAACAGTGATCTTGCCCTATGCACGCATTCACTAATTGTCCTTATTACTGAAGTTAGTTACCTTCATGTTCTCCTGGCTATGTTTTAGATTTCAGTGTTTTCAAAGCAGAAATCTGACACCAAATCCTGCTTTGTATTCCATTAGTAAAAATCTGGATCTTTTCCACTGATGGATTTTATAGCTTTTTTGTGGGATGTATTCTGAACACTGTGCTCATTTCCTTAGGGCAGTGTATTTGCAAGCATGATAGATCCCCTTTACATCCACCCTAACATCAACAGAATCAAATACCCTCTGTAAAGCATTTGTATTTTGACAAACAGGCAAATTTCCATAGAATCTTTTTTTCCTTGGAATTTTTATGACCAACTTACCCATCATCTTTTTCACTCACGCATGAAAAATGTCAAAAAGCTATATAAATATTTAGTATGATTTATGGTTGTTTTCTGGGCTTGAGAAAGGCTTTGAAACAGCTAAGAGCAAAAGAAATCACAGTCCAGAGAGAATGTGGCAAGGCATCAATTGCTGTTCCTTATTAATCCCCGAAGTACAGCCCAGTGAAATGAAATAAATTAGTTAAGCCTGTTCACCAGGCCTTACCATTGTCCCCAAAAGGAACAGCTTCTGCTGCTTAAAAATCAACTGAAATGCTGAAATGCAGATCATCACATTACTGAATTTGGAAAGATATGATTAACCTCTGCAGTTTTTCCATGCTCTTTTATTTCTGTAGAGACCAATACTAATTCCATGTACATGGTATGAAAATCTGAAAGAAGGGCTTCTCTTATAGAATTTCCATCTTATTTTTACAACACAAAGGATTTAGAATTCTTTTGAACAAGGTTCAGAAAAGCATCCAAACTTTCTGATGTTCCTCCCTAAATTACACGAGATACTGGAGACACATTAAAGGGTTTAAAAGGGTAGGAAATGTACTATATCACTTTTTGAGTCCATAAGTGATTTTCTATTCTTGCCAACTGTACTCATGAGACTCAAAGGCACAAGCAGACAGCCAAAGAGCATTTTTAATGGATCTTTTACATAAAAATTTCATCTAGTTCTGCTGTCCTTGCCTATGCTTTTCATTTTTTTTTCATCACAAAAAATTATGCTGTAGCCATCACTTCTTAGGAAAAGAAAGATAAAATGTTTAAGCAACAAGATGTGAGTTTATTTTTAAGAATGCTTCATGTTCATTGAATTATGCTTCCAATGGATTAAAAAAGATTGGCAGACAGTCTACAAATATAACACTAGTACTGTGGGGTTTTAGTGTTACTGGTAAAATTTATTCTCAGGAATTCAAAAAAATAATAGTGCCACAAGGCATTTAAACAACAAGCTAGCATGATATAAGGTAGATGGCATGCTATAGACAAGAGTGAGTTTGCTATTTATTTGCTCACTCAACAGTGCATAGAGTAAATTTTTAAATTTGTATGGAGGAAAGTAATTATTCCTTTATTTCTGTTATTTTGATCAATTTAATTTCAAAGATAAGTTTAACAACAACTTTCTGAACAAAACTAACACTAGATTTTGGGGTTTTTTGGGTTTTTTTAAAGCAGTGTTTGTTAGTTTCAGAGAATTCTTCAGGTTTGTATAAAGGGTTTTTGCAAAAAAGTGCAAAAAGTTAATGACAAATGTTTCAATTTTTAACTGGTTTTAAAATTTTGCAAAAGAAAAGAAGTTTCAAATTCAGGATATTTTTAGTAGGATTAAATGTATTTGAAATGTCTCACATGAAAGACAATTTACAGTGATACACTGTTTTTAGTCCATAGAATAAAAGGACAAATATGTTAATCCCATAAAGTTTTGATGTTACAGACAAAGCAGACATCTGCTCAATTTCCCTAAATAGCCTAACTATGATGGCGTCATACTGGTTTGGTGGGGATATAATATAGGAGAGAGTGACACAGCTAAACCATTTGAGAGAGCTGCAAGTCTCCCAGCTCACAGGTATATTCTAGATGAACCAGCTGTGAAAAACACTGAGTGGCAATTTGGATGCTGAGACATGCTTTGACCAGCTACTATTGCTAAAATCTTTAAACACCTCTCTCTTATGGCCATTTTCTATTCAAAATGCACCTCAGCCAGTCCTTAACAGTAAGATCAGTTGTTGTCTACGTGCCCAGGCCCCTGAGCTGGAAGAGAGGATGAAGAGCAGAATGAAGCTCCCATAATCCAAGGAGAAATTATCAGTGACCTGGTATAGAATTTAGACACACCCAAGTGTATGGAGCCAGGTGAGATCCAGCCATGGGTACTGAGGGAACTGAGAGAAGGGCTGACTGACCTGTTTTCCAACATTTACCAGCAGTCCTGGCTAACCAGGAGAGCCCAGTTGATTGGAAGTTAGGAAACTGAATTATTTTAAAATGGCATTGTTTAAAGGCATTGTCTTATCTATATTCTCAGATGAATTTCATGGAACATGTTGTCCAGAGAAGAACATTATTTTCAAAACCTGTGATAAAATCTCTTAATACTGGTGATATTCGTGATGCAATGTGCTGAAAAGAAGCATTGTACAGTACAAACCAGAAGGTTGAAGAGAGCTGTGTGAAATGTGTGCTGGTGGAGGTGGGCACAGACCTTAGTTCAGATCAGCTTCTTTTTGCCAGTCATCTGTAGACAGAGGAGCTCATGGGCCTACTTGAATGCTTTCTACCTGTTTATCCAGGACTAGATGTAAAGCTAAAACACTAATGGGCAGGTGAAATGTGTAGTCGTGTTGGTAACCAGAAACACAGCACTGACACAGTTAATTGCTGTTAACTACAGGCATTAACGGGCATTGTTGCCTGGCATAGCTGTCTACTTTCACACAAGCTACTGAATTCATAGCAAATGATAATTTCTGTCAGTGTAGTTCTTTATTTGATTTAAAATCATGGCCATGAGGTAAGAGTCCTTGGTCTTAATACTTGTCATCTGTGTTAGAACCCTGCAAAATTCCAATTCAAAGGGTTATTTTAAGTTTATTTATTTTTAAAACCCTTTATATAAATTAAATAGCTCAAGAAATGCTGGACCTAAAGAAAAACAGATCCTGCCATTTTATGGCCTTCTTTCTTTCTTTTGTTTTAGGGAAGTTGAGAGAAGCTGTGCATGCTCAGCATTTCAAAGGGCAGCCCTGTACTGCACTGAGTTACTGAGTTACTTGACCAGCCAAGTCCAAAAAGTCACTGCATGGGAACTGCACATCCTGCTTCATCTGTAATCTTCAGAGGGATGTTCCTTGCGTCATGACACCAAGCCTCCTCTTCTGCTCATTTTACCTAAATCAAAATTTTGGGAAGGTGCTTCTCCCCATGGTAGGGGAGAAGCACCACATATGTGGCCACATATGTATGACTTTTTTCAAAGAGCAGAAGGAAAAAGTAAAGCTGTCTCATCCAAAGAAAGGCAAATTGGTAGAAATTTTCAAAGCAAGGTTTGAGTCTCCCTTCATGGACTACAGGAAAACAGATATTTTTTTATTTACACAACAGTTTACTGATTTTTCTCTTATACCTGGGCTCATATTATTCATGCAAAAAATAGGGACTGGAAAGGATTTACAAGAAAACATATGCCTTCTGAATCTTTGATTCTACTTTTAGCCATGTTACCATGACCAAAATGTATGCCAAATGCATAAATAATCTAGGTATCTCAGTTGCTGTCTTTCTAAAACAATAGCACAGCTTTGAATGGAGCAGTAAGCAGGTTTGTATTTTATAGCACACTATTAAGTGCTGGATAGAGACCTCTGTAGGTTGAGTTCCCTTCAGCCTGTGGAGAGTTTTGTACTCAGGTTTTAATATTTCACAGATAAATCTGCTGCTAAGCTGACCACCTTGCAAAAACCAGTGAACATCACTTTCTTTTCCTGAAAGCTGTTTTAAAAGCTGAGAGAAAAGATTCCAGCCTTGGAGAGGGCTGGTCCTACTACAACATATGAGCTGGGCTTTAGTCATGTTTATGGGATTAAGACCCTTAGGGAAATTTGGCACCATGCAGCTGAGTTCCTGGATCCCATTAAGGCCTGGGTAGATCTGGGCATGCACACAATGGAGAACTGCAGGTGCCTAGAAAGCACCCAGGTCCAAATGTGGTGTGACTGATGAGTTCAGATGTTTCCAGAGTTACTCGGATGCTGGGTTGGGATTGAAATAGGAGGAGAAAAGAGAATGTTCTGCAGTTTACATCTTAGGTATCTAAAGTGTACACAAAATTCTATTTCAGATTATTTTATTTCCCCCTTTTTTTTTTCCTTCTGATTAGGTCATTTAGACTTTTAAATGCAAATGCAAATACAGAGTAGAAAAGATGGCCCAAATTCTACTTGCATGGATGGAAAATGTTTTGATTTTTGGTGATGTAAATAATAGAATTTAGTTAAATAGCATGAAAAAAGAGTTATTCCACTCCACAGTTTTCCAAGAAATAAATTCCCACACACACACCTCCCAGAAGGTTTGGAAATAAGCTAAGTAGATACCAAGTTTGGGGGCTAAAATTCTTTGTTTGAGAAAGCAAATGAATCAATGAACATGAGAGGATAATGAAAACCAGATTTCCCAAAGTTAATTTCTGGGTATATCATGGCCTTGGCTAAAGTCTGGTATAAAATATTCATGATGCAAAATATTCTATCACCCATGGAAAAATACATTTTGTGAAAAAAAGAAAAGGAAAAATAGTGTACTGTGCATGATGCCAATATTTTCTGCTGCAAAGTTGTCAATCTGGAATATTTCACTTACTTTTATATATATGTATTCATATATCTACACCTACATACATATCTATGAAGACAGTAATAACTCTGTTATTACTGCAATACTGTACTGCCTCCCAGAATCCAGTTAATCAATATGCTGCAATCATAGCAAGTATTTACTTTTCTATCTGTCCAGAATCCCAAATTCAGCCAAAATCTATAGAAAATCTTCCTACCACCAATGTTCTTATGTAGTAAACCAGGTACAGCCTGAGAGCTGTGTAGAGACTCAGAGGGATGCTAACTAAACATGCTCTGATTGCTTCCTTGCATTGTAATATAGACTAGACATAAAATAAGGGAATAAGAATCTGCTGCCCATAGTCCTTGGAGATAGATTTGTTGTGAAAGTAAGAAGTGCTGGACACTTTCTTCAAATTCTTTGCCAACGTTTGGAAAAATGGGAGATGAGAATGAGTTTTTAGGTCCTTAAATGTTAGTGGTGGAAGTCTGGCTGCAGGCAGCTGAGGGTATGCCCACATCAGTCAGTGCAGGCAGACCCAGGCTAATTGCCTGTGTGCTGAAATGGTTCCAGGCTGGATTAGTCAGGACTGCTCCAGCACACTCCTGTGTGCCTCTGCTGCTCTGCCTGAATTATCTCTTCAGCCTGCAGCACAGCCAGAGGACATGTTTGCCCCTGTGCAATACAACAGTGCAATATGCAATTAATTTAATTATGGACCAAAAGCATATGACACATAGTCTTCTGAATACTGACCCTTCTTGGTATTTCTTTAGTAATGTCATTACTGTCAGACCAGTTCCATGGAATATTACTGTCGTTCCAACTTGTAGTCCTGCTGTAGATAAAACCTCAAGTGTTTCCTCTGCTTGTACCAAAGGCAGGTGCTACCATCACTTTCATATTCTGTCGTACTTAAGCTCTGAGCCTGCTCTCACAAACTTGAAAGCAAAACTCCTGTGTTGAACTTCCCATCCACAGAGCACGCGATCTCCATAAAAAAGACATGACAAGTTACAACACAGGAAACTGAGGCATGCAGAGTGACGTATGACTCCACCTAAGTTACACAGCTCAGCTAAGAAGAGAAGAAATTCTTCTGAAGACAAATGCTTTACCCTGTGGGTCCTGCTGCCTCTTCAATATTTGTATATACTCTGCGATCAATTAATCATTCAACAACTGTAAAGGTGGGAAAAAAAGATTTTGCATAACTCTCCATGGAGTTCACACTTAAGCAAACAGCTTAAACTCTTTCAGCACAATAATTCTCATATATAACTAATGATTGCCTTCCCAAAGACAATATTTTGCAGTAATTTTGAGCAAGATTGTTAGATAGAGTGAGAGAAAAAATGTATTAGGTCACAGTCTATCTGACCTAAAGCTACATAAAATTGGGTAACATTCAATTATGTTTAATGTCATTTTTTGTTTCTTTTGGTTATATTTCCATGGGTGAAAATTGTTTTCTAATGCATTCCAGAGTCCTTGCAGTATTAAAGTTCATTTTATTGATCTTAGAATAAAACTTTCAATGCACAACAACCTGAACCTCCTTTGGAACCTCCTTGGAAATCTCTTGGTGTCAGATGCCACCAACTTGAAGCAGCAAAGTCTTGGATTAGCAGCTACATTTCCCAGGTGTGTCTGCGATGCTAAAACCTAATTTACCCACACATCTTCAGGCTGGGAAGTGACTTGCTTAATGAATAATCAAACTGAAACCAGTGTGATCCCACATGAACGAGAAAAAGAGTAAAATCCTCAAGATCATTTCCTGAACTGGAAAATGTACCTAGTACTCCAGGGAGAATTTTCTGACTTGAAAGACAAAAGGTTCTGAGAACTTTGGTAATCTGTAAATATTTTAAGTTTCATTACCAACAGGATGAAGGAAGCAGATCACTTTGTTCTATTGATTCTTCTAAAGAATCAGCCTCCTATACAGATTTTAAAGCTCAAATGGCATCCTGAGGTGGAAAGTGTTCTTTATGAATAAAATATACTGTCAAACAAGCTCCAAACCACAAATGTCAGATCTTGAACCACATATGATCTTTAATTCCCCAAAGGATTTGTTAGTGGGGGAGGGATTGGACAGTACTGGGTCAGGAGTTCTGTCTTGGCTTAGCATGCAAATAAATTCAAGCTATAAAGTTTGGATCCAAATTTCCCCCAAAGTTAATTGGGGTTTGGATCAAATGTTCCATCTCTAATTATGACTCATATTAATAACATTGGGGAGTGTGATTTTTTCCAAAGTGCTCAGAGTTGCTCTTATGATCCCATTGAATACTCTAAGCTAAAATTCTTATTTTTAATGCAGGGAAAAAAAAATCTGCATTAAGCACTTATGAAAATCTCTTCTTCCTGCCTTCCCTCCTTGTTTCCCTGCACCACCACTCCCCCTGCTCAAGTCAATGTGTTTAGCTCATTCTGTGTAAAAATTTCAAAGCAGTGAAAATATCATCTGTTAAAAATTCCGGTTCTGTGTTTTTGATAAAAGGGTGAGCTGAGAAGTGGGAGTTTCAGCAATGGCAAGGAGACAATATTTGCATCGATACTTTTGGAATACAAATCTGTGTTGGTTTAGCAGAGATGGTGAGGTGCAGTTGGTGATTTCCTTTGAACTGACAACCAAAATAGCCAATTGCATGCAGAGCTGCACCTCTGGGTCACACAGCCTTAAAAGCTAGAGGGAAGCCTGGGATCGCTGTCTCTTTCTTCCGCCTTCAAAGGAGGTAAGGCAGTCCTGGCTCTCTCCTTTGGAGGGGTCTGGGACGGCCCGGCCTGCTTGGGCCCGCGTTTTCATGGGAGGCACGCCTGGCCCGGTGACTCCCAGGCCGGGAGAGGGGATGATGTGCCCCCATCCTGCCCCAGATCAGTTTTTTTCAGCTGGAAAACACCCTGCCACTCTCCCTATGGGGGGGGGGGAGCTGGCCCGAGGCCTGGCCGCGGGCCTGGGCCCTTTCCCCAGCAGAGAGAGGGGATCCTGCAGCTGCTCCGAGCTGGGCCCACCCTGAATGAGACCGAGGGGTGGGGGGAAGGCTGGGGGCAAGGAGCCTTTCATCAGCTGGGCTGCTCTGAGATCTGCCTGCTTGAGTTTTTCCCCCATTCCTGTGGCCTTTGAAAAATCTTGGCTGCCACTTGGCCGAGATCATGTGACCACCGCAGGCCTTGGCAAGCTTTAACTCTTTCCTGCCAGGTGATGGGACTTCAAAGCACTGGCTCTTCCCAGAGTGAGAACAGACAAAGTGACTGAGCGTAGAGAAGACTTAGCATAACAGTCAAATGGAGAGAGTGAGAAAAGGATTAATTGGAGCAAGGATGAAGGAGTTGTCTGCTGGCTGAGATTTCTTGTTTGATCTATGGAAATGAACTCTATTGGTAGATTGTCCTTTAAATCATGGTAAAATACACATTTGAGGAGATGATATCTGGATTTTTGAGCACAGGTATTTCTGATGGACTGTACAGTCCCATGAGATGCCTGAACAGAGAGAAAGAGATGAGAAGCTCCTGAACCAGTGAAAGAAGTGAGAAGACATCTCTGTTCCTTGAGATAAGAAATTCTTTGCCTTGAAGCTGCTTATCTTTAAAAGGTGAAGCCCCAAACACCTGAGTTCCACGACCCATAAGCAGCTTGGGAAACTGCTAATGGGAGGAGACCATATGGAAGCAGGTTTTCCTTGTTTCTGTGAGAGTTCCGACCCACAAGAGAACTTTTCTAGGTTGTCAGTGGGAGAATTCCATAGAGAACAAGAGACTCCTCTCCTGAAGAATAGATGAAAGATTATATTTAAATGGTGAAACTGACTGAATGTCACATGTTTTGTCTCGATGTTGTTTGGAGGAAAGTGAACACTTGTGGGGGGAGGAGAAGGGTTATGCAAATTTAAATTTTTCTTTTCCTTACTATGTGTTAATAAACTATCTGTTTACTTTTAAGTTGAGCCAGTTTCGTCTTTTTCTCCCAAAATCCTATCTCTAGTTGGCAAACAAAATTTGACGAACATGAAACAACCACAAAATCCATTTAATGCAGATGAGTCCTATTTATGTAGTACTAGGTTAGATCAGATACCTTGAAGCATGCAAAATTTTCTCCAGTAAAGCTCTTGACATTTCAATGTGTTCAGTTAAAACATTTTCCTTAAAATTTTCTTAGAGCTAAAAACTGAGGAGAGGAGTTACTTTACAGAGGTTTTTAACTAGAAAGGGATCTGGAGATAAATTGATTTTGTTGTTGTTGTTGAGAAGAGAACTGGAATGATTAGGCAAAGATTTTGCATTCTTCAGCTTTTCAGTGGAAAATTTGAGGTAGGGGGGTGGTGTATCTGTTCTCATTTCTGTTATGTTTTGGGAAGATTGTTTTGTTTTTCTCTGTGGGAAATGTTCAATATTTCCAATCAGCTCAAATTACAAGCGTTGCTAGGAATCTTTATCCACTCCAAACCCATTAGAAATTCTTTAGTTACTTTTTAGGTGTAGTTGAGTTCCTATCAGTATCTGCACACCATCAAAAAAAAAGAAAAAAGCAGGGTCGTTTAACCTGGTGGTTGTGATTTTGAGAAGAAATGCTGCTCAAGGCCTCAGCTAAGTTCCACAGACACATTGGCAGTGAATTCGAAGATAAGTACATATTTGCTCCAGCTCTTCCCAGGAGAACTCAGACGATGAGCTCAAGCTCTTGCAGGGTGGTGGTGGAGGGAAAGAACTAGCAGAATATGTCAGAAACTGGAGTTTCTAGTCTCCCTATGCTATTTCCCCACAGTACAGCATGCATACATCATTATCTGTTTATTTATCTGTCTATGTGCACATGTGCAGCAGTGCAGGAATAGTTGATAAAAGTAGGAGAAGTTAAAGAAGTGGTGTGATATTACAAAACCAGCACATGGTATCTGTACCCTCCATCTCTACTCATCTAAACACTTTTCTAGTAAACTCATGAGCAGGGCCATGTAGGAGGTATACATGTGTTTTAATGCAAACCACTTATGTTCTTTATTCTCTGGCTTATCAAGGGGAAAGCTGTGCATGAGCTGAGGTGAGCTGTTCAAGCCAAAATTTACGATGACATTTAAAATCAGCAAAGCTTGCCGTAGCCCTGAAGGTTGAAGCATACATGCACCCTTCATATAATATGATCCCAAGCATCCACCAAATTGGAGGTTAAAAGTATTGTATACATTGCTACCAGTTACCACATCAGCATTTCAGATATGAGCATGTGATTTAAGTGCAGATGACCTGGAGCTTGCCGATGCCATAACTTAAATAGCAACTGGGCTCTGTGCTGGCTGGAACAACAATGCAGGCATTATAACAATCTCACTTGAGCAGCCATTAAGACCTCTCTAGCACACTGTTGTACTACTAAAACATAATTCCCAGTAGACAATAATCCTAGACCCCTGGACTGTGAATCATGAGCAGTAAATGGCTGATGGGCAGGTTAACAATGGGCTCTGTGGGCAGCCTGACATTGTACAGGTGCGCATCATCACAGTAAAGTAATTAACAGGTACTTAAAGGAATGTACATTTAAGCTCAGAAAACCTGTTAAGAGACTTCCTAAGTGGACTGCTATTTTTTTGTAAACCCCACTTATATTTTATGACCAGGTAAAAGGACTGCAGAGCACAAATCCAATCTAAAAGTAGATCTGCAATCAATAGCTCTCCTATCAGCGCTAGGCTGCTCCATCAACAGTCCTGTTTTATAACTTCATGACATGTTCCTGACTCAGGATTTAAAGCAATTCAACAATGCAGTCTGACCCCTATAAAGAAAGTAAGAAAGAAAAAACCACCAGTAATTTAACATTTTACCCAGGAAAAAGGTGAAAAAATATTAAGAAATGCAAATTATCAGGAAAGATGATGTAGATATATAAAGGAATGGGTATTTATACACGTATATATATACTTACAGACATACACAAACCATGGACTCCACCCGGTATACATCTGCACACTTTTTGGGTAGTATTGGACTTATTTAGGCAGGGAACAAAGGCCCAATATGGAAGGAGAAGCAGTGAACTTGGGTTTGCAGCAGGGACTGCAATTTTATGTGCTGAAATAATGAGTAGTAATGGGAGCGGCTAGAGTTCCCTCAGCATTTCCTCTTCTATTTCTTCTCTCTCTGCTCTAGTAAATCCAAGTCTGGCATATATAGCAGATAAAGAGTTTTAAATGTACAATTTTATCCAAGGCTTTTTATAGGAGTAACAAGATCATCTGGTTAATAAGTGCTTGATTCAGTCCTCTGCCTGCAAAACTCTGACTTAACCTTTTAATCATCACAGGATCATCTCCAGGGCTTGGTAGCCTGCCTGCCTGGGTTGGCCAGTCCAGGTTTACCAGCATTTTTCCTAATGGCAGATTTGGACCTGGTGAGAAAGTTTGAGGATTGAACAGATAGCAAACCAAGAAACAAGAAGTCTATTTATTGAAAACATATTTCACCACAAAACGGCATTTGTGTAACCGTTGTAAGTTACCAAGAAACAAAACCAGCCACTGTGATGTTATCACCCTTTGTCTGCTCACAGGTCTTTCAATTTTTGAGATTAAAGATGGGTTTGGTTTTACCTGACAGAGTGTTTGATTCAATACAGTGACAGTGCACTGAGTGCCTGCAAAGGCATAGGTATGCTTGCTAAAGGCATGGATTAGCCTTTCTCTTGCTCTCTTCTCATAAATTACAAGATTTTCACAGTCTCTGCTGTGGAATTTCTAAAAACTCCCTTCTGTAAAGCAAGCCTACCCTGGTTCTCTTGAATCTTATGCCCAAGGAGGACACTTGGGCTCTTCTCCATCCAGGATGCAGCAGTAGCTTTTGTGTGGAGATTCTGCACTGCCACAATGGCACAATGCTCCTGTTTTCATTTTGGCATGGTAAAAATACTCCCATGGAAAGTGCTTCCAAAGCTCTGGACCACTTCTTTTGCTGCTGTGGGAGTCAAACCCTGAGGAAATCTGGCTCATTTGTTTGGACATTTTTGCATTAATGCATTTACTTCAAAACAGTATTAGCATGAGCATATGTTTGTTTTATAAAATTTTAATATCATCCAAAAGAAAATGCTTTGGAACCATTACACAGATACATGTCACTAAGTGTACTTTCCAAGCTCTCCACGCACATTTCATGCTAAGCCTATGCATTCTATACTAGATGTTATTTTTGTCATCCATCTTAGTACTATCTCATTTTTCCCTTATTGGGATTTTGATTTCATTTAATCTCCTCTAGTTCAGGAAAATTTCAACCGAAGCCAGAGTAGTTTCTTTGTGTAAAGCAAATGCAGATAAAAAATTCTACACTAGTTCACCCTGTTATGTTCTGAAAAGCATTACTTGAAACCATTAAAATGTATTGCTATTTTTATTCAAAGTAGATATGGTAATATATATTAAAAGTACAAATCTCCACCTGGAGTGGGTTTCATTTCACCTACTTAAATCTTCCTGGAAGTTATACATGTAAAGTAAACCACCAACTGGATTTTCTTCAGAATCAAAATATACTGGCTCTGACAACTTTCCTTCAGACAGATGTGTGTACAATCCTCTAGAAGTGCCTAATTGTCCAAAATATAAGCTTAATAGAAGATTAAAATTGGTTGACACTAATCATCCATGTTGCACATCTAAATCATCACATCTGAAATCATGCCATATGAATTTCACCTCTCATGTAAAAAGCTTCCCAGAGCAGATTAATGTGAAGCTGATAAGAACATGACTAAAAAAGAGTAATTTTCCCTTCTTTTTTAATACATATATGCAAATTAAAGGTTTTACTGATTACTAATCTCAGCAAACAGACTGAGATGTGGTATATGCTAGATGTGATTGAAAAATAGTGTTAGTATCCCTTGTGTTATTTTTCCATTATAAGAACAATATAAGGAGAGAATAAAAATATTTCCAAATATTCAGCATACTTAGCTAATCCAAACTGACCCTCAAAGCTTGAAAAGTGCAGCCCTTAGGGCCTTAACTTTTTGCTAATCAGGCAATTGATATAATTTGCAATGGTCTTTGGACATAAAAAGAAAAGAAAGATTAAGGAGGATACTAGTTACACTAGCATATTCAGAAGCAAAAAGGCTCAAAAAAGATGAAATCTGATCAAAATAAATAAATACTCGCAAGCTTTCAGGTTATCACTTTCAGACAAAAATGTCTCTAATGTTAATAAGGGATGTAGGCCAAGGGCTTTAGAAGTTGCTATTCTTAAAAAAAAACCCATGATTTATTTGATTTTTTTTCCAACTTGAATGTCATGAACCAGACATACATAATTATATTATTTGTCTTATGCAAGCGAACAAGAATAAATTAAAACTGGACATGTTGCAACAGGGCTGTTGACATTATATACAAAGTCTGCTTATTGTCATAAGATACTCTTAACCTTTAAGCCAAAATCTTTCAAAACTATTAGTGTTAAATCTAGCAGCTGTTGTCAAATTTTTCTTTTTCTCTGCTTTATGCATTGTGCTTTATTTGAAATGTTTGTTATATTTGTGTATATAACTTTCTGCAAGCTGTCCCTTGAAAACTCAAGGGATTAAATAAGTAGGTTGAGCTGGTTCAAAGGAACAAAAGTTAACAAATTAAAAGAAAACTTTCTGAAATGAATGTGTAAACCATTAAAATATTTAGTTGTATTTGCATTGGATAGTTTCCTCTATATAAAACAATATGGATTGTTTAAATAAATGGGGTTAAAGGAAACTTATTTCTACTGTAAAGTTTATTAAAGCTTTAGGAATGATGACCTCCATCCTTCAAACACTTACGTGTTTAACTTGAGGCATGGAATAATCTCATCCTGGCAGCACTAGACAGGCCTCACTGTTTCTTCTTCCAGCAAGACAGAGACACAGAGGGCATCCAAAGACTGGAAAAGGAGGTACTGGGTTCCCCTGTGCTTTTGTCTAGCCCTTGCCTTAATGTGTAAGCCACAGTCTAGAAAGTGTTTCCTGGCTAGCTGTGAACAGTGAGTGAGTCGTTGTAGATGTTTTTACAAGAAAAGGCTCAAGTAGGAAAGGCCTCAGATCACATAAGAAGTAGAAGAACAAACTGGAAGCTTTTGGGCTATTTCAATGTATGATTTTTAGAGTTAGTCTGCAGGGAAATGAGGGCGTATGCCACGTGTCTTGTAGCATAGGGTGCGTGCTGTGCTGTCTTACAGTGTGCTGTGAGGAGGACTTGGAAGATTCTTTATCTGACCCAGACCAAAGCACAAGGACCACAAGTTTTCTGCAGATGGTGGCTGTGCCTGGGGAATAAGACCTGATTATGAACTGAGGCACAGTGATGATCTGGTGCCCCTATTCCTTTCCCTGGACTCAGGTTCTCTCTCTGTGGTTCAGTGCTGTGGTGCATTGGCCGCGGGCAGAGCTTAGCCGCTCATCGGTCTGAAGAATGGACAGGACACGTGGAGTAAACTGATTTCTGACTGAACTTCATACAGACCCTCCTATGACCAGAGGGTTGGAAGACTTCAGGTAAGACAAAGCAGAAAGGAAGGAGCTGTGAGAAGCATTCAAGGAGATAAAAACCACTAAGTATTTGGAGGAGAACAGTAAAATAAGTGAGTCCCTGAGAGAATAGAATTGTATGCATGAAAGAAAGACCTTTCTCTGTGGAAAGCTGACTTAGAGGATTCCCAGAAAAAGGAAGGAAAAAAAAATTACTCTAAATCAAATCCTATTTTCTTATTGAGTAGAGCACTACATTTTATTTCCAAATACACAGGGCTGCATCTATTTCAATCTGTTTTAATAATTAAAAGATGTTCCAAGGTGCCAATCCTTGCCTTGCCAAATTTCAGGTTCAAAGGGGCAGAACTTTCCAAGAATTTCACAGAGTTCCTCAGTAAACCCAGAGAGAACTTGGTACCTATTGTTTTTCCATGTCTCTTTGATATTTCCAGTCAAATTAAGTAACACTTTTCCTGATTTTTTTTTTATAAGTAGAATTATAACTTGAGGTCCAAATGGTCTTTCAAATCTAGATTAGAGGTTGAAGTGCATATATCAGAGCAGTCTTTATTATTGTATGTGCAGGTTTTTAAAATACATTTCCAGAGTTGAGTCAAAGCCTTTTCTTCCAGGGGAAAAAGAAAAAAAAAAAGATAAGAAAAGAGTCTATGAAAGGTTGTGCTTTCCTATGCAAGTCTTACAAATATTATCACTAGATCTAATCAGCCTAACATACTGAGTACATGACATTTAATATAGGATTATTTTACAACTATTTCTCTTCATTATTCTTGCATTATGTAGCCTATTATTTCTCATATAACTGTTAAAGAATTAAGACCCCTTACCCGGCATCTACAGCCGAAAACAAGGAATGTTGACTTAAGTCATTAGTCAGTCAGGTTTTTCAGTTTTCCCTGCAGTCTTAACCACTGACATATAATTACCAGGAAAGCCAAGCAATTTATTGTTCAGTACATAAGGAAACCCAAATTCAGAAAAAAATGCCTCATCATGTAAAAACACTATATTCTGAATAGTCTACATTACCAGGAAAATGCTGAAACTGAAAGTTTAACATCACTTCAGTGCTATTTAGCTATAATTGTTGGGAAAATATATGGAAAAAAAAAGAATAATATTAATATCTGCTACATCTCACAGGTTGACACTAAGCACACAGGATGGACTCCTTTAGCTCTTGGAAAGCCAAGCATAAATGCTAGGCTGTTTCTGTAAACTCTACCTGTAATCAAAGGTGAAAATTATACACATCTAGAAGACATTTTACTTAAAATGTTCTCCTCAGCTGTCTCTCTTTCTTTTCCTCATGACAGAGAGACAAAATGATTAACTTTATTTGCCTTCTATGAATTTTACCCTTATTTTTCTTCTAACTGGACAAGCCCTGTGCACCAGAGCAATGGAGCAGAACTAGTGCAGCTTACTAGAGATGATACAAGTGATCTAACAGTTTGCCACCAGGAAGTATCTCCTGCCTTTCAGTAAATTACTACTGCATGCATTTCAGTGGTGCAGTGACACTACTGGTGACAATAAGTCTGGCTGTGTTTCTCTATCCATTACCACGCTAGCAAAAAACCCTTGTCACACAGAGGAGATGGCAGGAGGAGCTGCCCTCACCAGCAAGCAAGAGAGATAGATAATCCAAAAGGGTGCTGAAAGTGATACATAGAAGAGAGGAAGTAAGAAATATGAGAAACTAGACACAAGATTTTGTAAATGTTTTATTTTTTCCCTGGGACTTGATTAAATGCCAATGTGAAATAGGTAGGAAGGATCACACAGAGAGGGCTGGGAGGGTGGGTTTTGGAAGCCAAGTGAGAGGAGAGCAGAGAATCTTCCAGGAATGCTCCATCAGCATGGAGGTGAGAGTTCTCACTGCATAAAATGTGCAGAGCACCCTAGCAGTGCTCAGAGCCCTGCACAGTGCTCACTGTGTATTGCTATCCAAGCTGCCTGGAGATTTGTCACCTTCTGCTTCAGGCACATGTTGCCTCTCCTGACTGCATCTACTTCCAGTGACCCACCATTCTAACAGTCACTGGGCACCAAAAAAAATGTGTCTGCAGTTCAGAAAACACCTCTCAGGGAAAAACAATTAAAATGTATCCTGGAATTTTTTCAATTATTGACCCATCAGCAGGGCTGGGCTCTTATATGCCAAAGGTCCATGCATGGAGAGATCCTTGGCCCATAGATAGTCACCCTTCTGCACCAGAGGAAACGAGGGGCTTGTATTTTATTGCAAAGATTTCTGTAGCTTTGGGATGACCTCCTCTTAAGAGAATGTGATATACTCAGAGCACCTTCTGCTTGCTGGAAGAGGCTGGGGAGGAGGAGGTTGGGGAGCTCAACAGTAGAATTTTGTAACATCTATTTGGTCGGATAATTTACTTAGGATATACTAGAATAATCCCATGGAAAGATTCACTGTTCTTTCTTATAACATAGACTGGAAGCTTAAATTCTTTTGTAAAGCTCCAAAGTGACCTTAGTCTGATGGAAGATACATTATTTAACAAGCTCACTGATTAAAATAAGAAGCTGTTTATCAGCAATGAGCATGATCATTTTGTATGAACTGAAGTTCAAGCTCAGCTGTGTGGGCACAGGCAAGATGTCTGCTCTCTGGTGCTCATGAGGCAAACTGGGAGGAAGAAAATGCAGATCTGAATAGGAGATATAAGGAAATTGTTTACCTGAATGAAAAAAACAAAAGAAGATATATTACAGAAAGCATATGGTTGCTATTTAATTTATGCTTTATCATTTTTCATTCTGACATTAACATTGTTATGAGTGGGGTGAGAGCACTGTACATTGTACAATATAATATAAAATGAGGGCTACCACTCCTTGCCAGAGGAAATGTGATTCAGAAACAATTTGGGGGCAATTGCAAGGTGATGTGGCACAGAGAACCAGAAGCTATTGAAATTTTAAACATCATTTCTGGACAATATAAGACTTGCTCTAAAATGACTTGTAAAAACATGAAAACGTTACTTTCCTGACCCCAGAGAATTAGAAATCTTTAAATATCAGTTCAAACAATGCCTCTTAAAGGGCACCACACTTTCTCATTGCCAGCTACCATTACTTTTAACAGTTTGTTAAGTATACTGAAATGAAGAAAGATTAATGGCCAAGATATAACCCAAAAATGTAAAGGGCCACACTGAGATCTGTTATCAGGACATCAGTGGTGAGGCATAAACAGAGTATTTAAATAGAAAATTCAGCCTCAAAACATTCGAAAAACCCAAAATATGTGATTCAAATGGAAATTTAATGTTTGGGGAATACAGAGTAAAAGACATGAATTAGAAAGATAAAGCATAAACAATCCTTTATTAAGGAGAATGAAAAAGTATTAATGATAAAGTACTTGAAAAAATGAAATACTTTAGGAGTTGAAGAAATAGCACGATTAGACAAGTTTTAGTGAGAGATGAAGAGATGACAAAAATATATTCACAAAAATGTACTTACATGTATATTACCTTTGAGTCAATCAGCAAAGGAATCAACACCACCTGTAAGTCATGTTTTAATGATATTTTCTAGAAACATACCTAATTTAAAAATTTGGTAGAAAAGTAGTTTAAGTAACGGAATTAATCTCACACAGTTCCTGCCATCTAAAATTTCATTGCCTATTTTAAGATTTTTGAAATTCTGTCCTGAAAATGAGGAGTGATAGGGATCTATGCAGAAAGGAAATTAATCTATTTTTGAAGAATGAAAAGTATCCTAGGGGATGAATACCTGAAAAAGTCCGGCCAAAAAAAAAAAAAAATTAGTAGGCATTTCAGGGTGTCTTTTTAAAAGCCTATTTTTCATTTCTGAGGCCTGAAACATATTTCCATTATGAATTCTCACAAAATGAAAAGATTTGAAGAACTGGAACTTCAAGAAATAGAAAGCGAGCACTGTTTGGGTGCATGTTAAGGTTCTGAAAGTATGAAAGTGTAAATAAGGGTCCTGATCATATTTCAGAAATCAAACAAATCCTTGTTTAAGTCTGTTGACAGTTTTGGTCTTGCTTAATGCAAACACTAATATAAAAAGATAAAAAATATTCTGTTTCATCATTTGAGAGATAAAAAGTATTAGAAATTCTCAGAAAACATTTAAAATTAACTGAATGACAAATTATGTGTGTGCATGTATATATATGCATATGCATATATATTATATATTTATACACATATATAATCTCTATAAGTAAAAAGCAACCTGTTATATGAAGTTACACCACCTGTTCAGGCAGAAATTCTATTATATTTTCTCCTGCTTTCTGGTCTCCAGAATGTCATTCACTTTTGCTTTCAGAAGTTCTGTTCATTATGAAAATAATGCAAGCAGAGCTGAAGACATGTGCCCCTGTTCTCTTGAAGGGACATTTATGGGATGTTTGCCTGATGCTCACACTCATCATGACCAGTTCAACCTACTTTGCATATCCTGGTGGGAACAAAGTTGGTGTAGAAAATGTAAAATGAACTGCTGTTTTTGCCCTTGCAAACCAAACTGGCAATCTGAGACCCCGTTTGACTCAAATTTATAGCTTAAGAGAAACATTTTAAACTACAACAAACACTGAAATTCTGCTCTCCTTGATTTAAATGTCTTTGAATATGGGTATCATTATTGCAACTATTTTTATTTTCATATGCACAGTATAACTTTACCCATGACTAGAAAAATCTTAAAAGTTTTTACAGATGTTGATGAAATGATTTCAGTAAACCTAAAGGCAGAAAAACTACAGTAATGCTTCATTAAACCTGATATAGTCATCAGGCTTAGCATTATGGAATATCTATAAATAATGTCTGAAGAATTGATACTTAAGTAATAACCTTTTAGTAAAGGCTAAATCATTTATTAGAAGTTATTATATACTGGCCAGATCAATAACACCTACTAATATGCCTGTAACCATCCATAACAAATACTACTAAAGTATATAATGCATTTCTAATATCTAGTATATAATTACTAACCTCTGTACAAACCATTTATTTGAAGCCTTAATATAAAGTTTTATTACTCTATTAGTGATTTACTTTGTCATGCTTATGTGGTTAATTTACTGTATAAATCTTGCATCTGATCCCGCTGCCTACATTATAGAGGAATCCTCTGAGAAGTCATAAAAGAGAAGTCAACAAGAGAGGCAATTGTTGGGTTGGGTCTCTTATTTTGTCTACTTGAAATGTTTAATGTGTAATTTCTATCTTTGTCAGCAGGCTCACATTTTAAATAGATTTGGTAGGAAACTCTCCTGCAAGTTTGCCCTTCAGAAACAAATGAGTGAAAGCAGTGTTTGCTCTTCATGGTCCTTGAAATCTGGAGAAGTTGGAGTCCTGGTTTTGTGTCACTGCCAGTGCAAACTGCCCTCAAGTCACTAATAAGCAACTGGCTGGTGGGTGTTTCTGAGAAGAAAATTGCCTTCTCAGATTTGAGGAGGCTTGGAAGTCTGCAAACAAAGTTCCAAATCAAGTGAAACTGAATTTAAAAAAGTAAGGAAAACAGTTTGGCAAGTTCAAATACATTGGCATATCCTTAATGTATTTGCCAAAGATCTCATCTGGGGCTCGGGAAAGGGGCTGCATAAGTCAGAAATTTTGTTACTGACACTGAAGTCAAAATGTGCTTCTAGATGTTTTTTTCAGCACCTGTCTTGCTTTCACATCTTTGGCTCTTCCTTTTGGTGCCTCTGCTGAGGTTTCTTAGTGTTTACAAATCAGTACATCCCGACAAAATAATTCAAAATTGGATCACCTATTTCCTGTTTCCTTCTCCCTCCTTTCTGTAGCACAAATGAAGGCTACAAAGTTATCTGGGATATAAAATACTCTTGTTCAGCTTTCCTTTGAGCTCTTTTGAAGCAAATCCATAACCTTTTACACAAACAAAAGCAGAGGCTGAAACTTCAGCCTCTTCATGCAGCCCTGTAATCTCAGAGTATTGAGTTGTTCTAGCCTTTTCTCTGTGACCTAGATATTGATTAAAAACTTTACATAGCAGTAAAATGCCACTTCAGAAGAGTCTGTAGCCCCTTGACTGAGGTACCTCTGCAGGAGATGAAGAAAAATGCAGTTTGAGTCCTGCTAGGACTCAGGAAAACCTCTGATTTTGGCTCAAATCCAGATATTCTAAGTAATTCCCCATATGACTAGGGAGAAACTGGATAGAGAAATGAAATAAAAGGAAAGCTGTAATTTATAATTTTAAAATTGGGAGTCCAAAGAGGGAGTTGCAAAAAAATTTTATGATTGGAAAATCCCATTCTTTGTAACTTTGGAAAATGTTGTCCACTATCTTACTTGATTTCTGCAAGTGATTAAATATCATCCAGAGAAGATGACAACCAAAAGTACAGTAGCAAATAATACTGATATGATGAATTATACATTTTTTAGAAACTGAAAAAAAATGAAACAAAACAAAGCTTGTTTTCAATGTTGTGTAACTCTGATTTACCAAACTGTTAGTTTCCACATATCTTTCTTCCGGAAGACCAATAAAAGCTCAACTGATTTAAACTAGGTTATTAAACATTTGTATGTTTCTGGATTTGAATACATTAACATAATAGAATAATGGATTGTAAGTAGTTCATCAGTAAATAATCCACAATTATGGAGTTTGTAGACTGATTGAAAATAAATAGCAGCATATTGTATAATTAAGCCATAATCAAATGTCTTTCTATGTACAAATGATAAAGTGTCCCCTTGGGCCATGGCCATGTGCTGAGGGTTTTATTTAGTTCAATAGCAAAAGCCTTTCTGTGCCAAGTTTACACAAAAGAAAAGTTAGTGAATTGCTAGGAATAAAGTTGACTGATCTCTCCATACAGTGTAATAATTAGAGCCAGCATTACTCTGTGAGTCTGTGCACATTTTGGATACAGATTTTGCAACAGCTAGCAAGATTAACCCTCACTGCTACTCAGCAGTAGCTTTCCATAAGCAACCATTTTTTGGTTTGTATACAAAGTCAGTAACATTTCAATTCAATTATGCTTCATATTCCATTAGTAATTCAATTGAACTTCACTTTCAAGCAAAGGAAGTTGAATTGCATACGTTTTAAAGTCATCTCAAAAATGATGGGTTTGAGATTCTTAGCAGAAGTCAGAGTGGGTCCTGAGTTCTGTCTGAGACTCTGAAGTGATAAGTTTGGACATGCAAGAAGATACAGTTCATTGTTTCTCTTTACAAGGCTAGAAACTGGTCAGGAATATTTTAAAGCAAGAATCATTGCTTTTCCTGTGTAGCCTTTCACCTGGAAAATCATGTGGTGGAAGGAAAGAGTTGATTACCTTTCTTCTGAAAAATATTTTACATTCAAGAGTGAGAATACTTATCAGAACACTTAAGAAGGTCAGAAAATCTCAAAACAGGGGAAAAGTACATCAGCAAGAAGAATATGCATCAGAAAATATCCTATTTGAAAAGAAGTCTAAATGCAAGCAGATGGATGTCCTTGAAAGGACTGTCATTTGCAGCCTCTCAGTCAGTGTTGCTAAAAACTCTGCAATACCTATGTTTAATCTGAAGGGGCATAAACAGGGATAAAGTTGTTATTTTTGTTGGTGCAGGCAGCACTGCTGTCTCGTATTGGATCTGTGTAACACCCTTTGTTTACCATCGTCCCTGTTGTGTGCCCAGGTACTAGTAACACCCCTCAGAAATCTGCCTTCTAACAATCTGAACTTTAAACAGTCCATAGGTCTAGAAAAATTAATCCTGGTCCTAATGCAGCTCCAAGTGGTTTTTCAGGGTTTGACCCACCATGTAAATTATAACTTTTGAGTGGTTCTCTGGAATTAAGAGCTCGTTCAGTGTTGGACAGAGTTTGATAAAGCCTTGAGCTGCACTGGGAGTCACAGTCCCAGTGGGGCTGTCAGCTTAGTGCCCAAAGCCAGTATCTCCAGGAAAAAACACTCAAGGTGAACTCCTACAGTCTTAAGCTGTACTCTTAGAGCAGTGTTGCACAGAACTGCCTTACAGTCCCTTCTTGGCTTTGATGCCCCTTTCAGTAATCACATCACAATTCTGGAGCCTGACTTAGTTAAGGGAGAGAAGATGAACTTATTCACCTCAAGGGACTCTTTGAGCTTCTTCAGCATGGTTTCTTCTGTCTTTTGATTCAAGAGTTTGCTTATGAAACTCCTACACTACAAGGCTCCCACACTCTTTAGTGCATGATGTTGAACCCTATGTTTCATATTGACTTTTTGAAGTTTGTTTATTCTCTCATCTCTTCATAGCTTAAAACCCATTGCTGGGATTTCAGATGGACTTCTGGACCAGGAGCACCTTTTGCATTTTTACAGTGTTCATGAGAAGTTTCTGCTCCATATGAGGCAACTAATTTCACTGAAACAGTTAATTTACCAGAATGAACCAGACCTGTACCTATATTTTTCTTACAAATGGTTATAAAAAATTAAACACAGTGGCTGCTTCTGTTGAAGTCAAAGCTGTGAAATAGGTAGCAACTCATCTTATGTGCTGCCTTACTTGTTCAGCATTGTTCACAGTCACATGAATAATTTACTTGGAGGCAAGCCAGATGAGGGCCAGAAAATTAGAGCTAGGCTACTTTGAGGTAAGTGAACATGTGGATTTTTTTTTTTCCTGCAGTTAATGTGATCTCACTTGTCCCCTAATAAAAGTTCATGAGAGGCTGGAATATAAATATTACAGAGCAGCTGCTGTGAGTTTAATCCATGTTCCATTAATGAAGACATTTTGCTCCTAGTGCTGGATCAGAATCTGACATACGGTTTTCTTGCATTCGTTGCTCTACAACTGCAAGGTTTTTGGTTAAAAATATGTGATATGCTTTAGATAAACTGTTTTTTAAAACTAATTTTGGAGTAGTTATACAATCGTGAAATTAGTATAGCTGTGGAAAAACAAACTACTGGATTGTGCTCTGACTGTAGGCTGAAGGGAGAGGGCTTTGCAGGCTGAGTATAAATATACTACCAGGCCTAAAAGAAACAAAGCATAACACAGTACTATATGAGAGGCAGGAAGGCACACAGTCCAAGAAGCAACAACTTAGTCAAGACCTTCTTTCACCTTCTTTAAGTCTTGCAAATTCATATCATTCCAACTGAAGTATTTATTTCCCAAGGTGCCGAGCAAGACTTGGTTTTATTTGAATCAGCTCTTGTACCATCTATAACATTCTCTTAAAAGAAACCTGAAAAATTAAAGAAATCCCCCCCATCCTTTTAATACTGGGAGAGGGAATTCAGAAAGGGGGGAACAAGTTATCATGGTTTAATTTGCAGAATAAGCCAAAAAAAAAAGTCCCTGATAAATGAGAAATAGTCCCATTATGTTATTATTCTGTTACCTAAGAAACTATCTTCAAAACAGAAGCCCTCATAAATACTCTGGAGATGCATCAGACACTTTTCCTTGCTGTATGACATTGTGTATATGGTTTGGCAGGAGTTCATCGTGTAGAAGATAAACTAGCACATAGTGCCAGGATTCTATTACTCTTGACCCTGACCTTTGGCTGCATGCTGTTTCCAGTTGCACTCCATCTTTAAAAAAAAGACAGCGACCATTTTTTTTACCCTTTCTTTTTTAACTTCTGTTTTTAAACTTCTTTACCATAATCTACCCTTTGTCTGATACATATTTGAGAAGCCAGTTTTCTGATCTCTTTCTTCTCTCTCTTTTTTAACTTCTGTTTTTCATTCCTTAAACCAGCAGTAGTGCTCCTGCCAAAGTTGGCTCTCCCATTAAGACTTCTCTTCTTTTTTTCCTCTCCAAACAGTAACTACCTCAATAATGTAAGAGAGCATAATGTATTCTAGCCACAGAGAAAACACATTCTTGGAAATAGTTTGTTTTTCTATGCTATATTTACTATTCTGTGAATCCAAGATATCAATTTATTAAAAGTGTTAGTAGTAAAGTCTTGGGAAAAAAAGTGCTATTTTCATTGACACAGAATCAGCATTCAGAGCTGTCAACTCTATAGACAGGATCATGGAACTACATAGGGCATGTGAAATCTTTAATTATGTTCTCTTCCTACAAAATTATGATCTCTATTAAAAGTCCAAACATACTATAACATAAGGTTGTAGTAATTTGCAGAGCACTTTGATATCGAGCTACAATATAAGTACTTAGTAAACTACAGAGAGTAGATTAGGCCACAGGAAAGCAGAGGGATATTCTTGAAAGTTTGTAAGGCTTCCTTCTGTGCTCCAGTTCAGGCAAAACTCCCAGTGAAGTCACTGGGAATTCTGTTTGTATTAAGCAGGACAAAATTAGGTCTCTGTTTTCCCAGTAGGGATCAGGCTAACTGCCATGGATGAAAATGTTTTCAAATAGAAAGCAAAATAAACTTTTTTTTTTTTTTTAACTACCTCTGGCTGTCTGGAGTGGACTTTTAAAAAATTAAATCCTGGTATATCCAATGGCTTTTCATTTTGTGAAAGTTGCAGTAATCAGAGTATATCCTTTGTTTATGCAACTTTTAATAATAAAACAGAAAAAGAAATTACAAAACTACCTCCCAGACATGGGGGTTTTTTTAGAGGATAAGTGAGAGAGAATCAATGAAACTTCACATAAATGCTATACAAGATAAATGCAAAAACAGAAAAATTTAGAAACTAAATGTATAGTAACTTGACAAAAGTTTCTGCTGCATTAAAGCCAACAAAGATGTGTTGCAATACAGCTTTCCTAAATGTTTAGCTTACTTTAGAAAAAGAAAATGTTAACACTGTAATTATAAATTGTTAATACTGGTTTGTATTTGGGGGCCAGGACTGAAAATGATATAAACAAACTGTTGTTACAGAAATTTCTTCTTTAGTTAACTCTTTCATTCTACCTGTATCTATTAGAAAGTGCGATATGATAGAAAGGAAGAAGTTGAACACCTGAAGGTTATAAAGCCAAAGGTCTCTGAGATTCACCAAGTCTTGATGGTGGTTTACACTGCAATCAAAATTAAAATTTGATTTTAATAGAAAGTTAAGTTTTCATAATCCATGTTAGCAGGGAATTTCCAATGAAAACTAAGAAGTCATAATTGGATAAAGGTCCTGATTTTATTACCATCAAAAAATTACTTAGCAGAAATACTTCAATTAAAATTTCACAGTTATAAAGCTTAACCCATAGGAAGATTTTTAAGAATTCCAAAAATTATAGTAGATAATGTAAAATATTGGAAACATGACTTTAGGGTTACGTGCTCCCCTCAAGCTGTTACACCAAGGCTATTTGAACAGAGGGTAACAAGGAAAGAAGTATCCAGGCCCGTTTGTTGGCGTGGAAGCCAATCAACATGGCCTGGCCACAATCACACTAATAAATTCCTTTACATTACAGAAAGGGTGGCTGCATCCAAACCTCCCCCTGGGAATGGTCCTTTGGCATGTGCTAGTTCCCAGACAGATAGTGCAATTTGACATGAGTCAAAAGGGCACCAGGGAATAGATTAACAATTTAACCATACAGATAACAGTTCTTGGGCTGCTGCCATGGCCCTGTCCACTTCACTAATACAATTACTGTCAAAGATTCTGGGTCCAAGATGTTTTACATACCTATTTTCAAAATGGAAAACCTCAGAATCACTACATTGTGTGGGTGTATAACAGACATTAGAGGAAATAACACTTCTATATTTCATTACACAGTTAGAGACACCCCAAAAAATTCCACGTCAAAGTAATGTCGAATTTTATGAAGAATTTGCTCTTCCAGATTCTCTGTTCTCTCTTCTTCTCCATAAAGTCTTGATAAAATCGGGTTCCTAAGCCAAAAAAGACAAGGAATTTTAACCAAGGCTTTAAGCAGACATCCTGAAATGCATCCAGTTCGCATGGAAATAAGCTGAAGGAATATCTAGCCTGAGCTCTTCCGGATTGTGGGGATTACCTAGATGATTTCATTTCTATCCACGTTTGAAGTAATGCTGTGACTGGACAGTAAAGTGCAAGAAAAAGCTGAAAAATGCAGTAAGGTTTCATCTGAAAGAAGACATATCTACCTATTCACAATAATTAATACATTGTCATGTAGAAGGAAGTATGCAAAAACTCACTTTTTTTTCTTTATCGTTCAAAGCAACTTTTTCCTGCTGCTGCTGCTATCACTTGGTTTTCTTATTTAGGTTTCAAGACTGGTTAAGTAAATTTTATTCTATGCTGTTATAAAAGGCTTTACTGCACTTTTTTACCTTTTCCCCAATTATGTGGTCATGTCCTCTTCCTTGTTCTTGGCAGTACACAGTTGCTTGGCTTAGGGAGCTCATCCAAAAGCCTGTGTAGTCCCATGAGTAAGTGCACATGCAGAAAAGCTAGAAAACATGACCATTTCTGACAAATTGACANNAAAAAAAAAAAAAAAGAGAAGGAAACATACTTACTGTATTCAAATCTACAGGTTTGAAGCCATACAGGCTTCTGCAGAGAAGAAAGGAATCTGTTCTCTGCGCAAAGAGGGGATAGAGCAAAAAAATAATGGGCTTACATTGCTGCAAAGGTGATTAAAGTTAGACACTAGGGAAATCATTCCAGCAGTACAGATAGTGAAGGACTGGAACACATTGCTTAAGGAGAGTATGGAATTACCATCATTACAAGCCTTTAAAACAGCTGTTTTTCCAACAGCTGTCCACAATGTCCTTAGCAGAGCCAGTTCTGCCTTGGGGCAATTCAGAGTACCACATGACCTCAAAATCTTGTTTCAGTTCCATTTTCTGTGACTGCATGATTGGCTTCAACAAGTTGTTAATCCATGGCCTGTCACATTACATGATAAGTAGAAGTTAAGGAAAGAGTCACCATCCAAAAGAAATATCAGCTTGTTTTCTATGCAACCTAAGCCTGATTTGCCCGATTTCATCACACAGAGCCCGAGTGGGAGAAGAGAGACTGAGTCATATGGTGCAGGAGTGAGTTGTGTCTGTGACAGGAACAGTTCTCTTCCTGAGAGCCACAGAATTTGGGCTTCTTTTTTCTTCCTAATGAGTATAGTTCTTTCCTAGAACTAGTGACTGTGATTCTCCAGATGGAAACCTTTGCAGAAGTATTATGACATTACTGTTCTCTTTTATTTACAGACTTCTGTCCCAAAGTAGTCAGCAAAGATGGTATCTAAACCCAAATACTTCAGTTAGGCATAGGAAAGAAAGTCCCCTCTAGAGACTTTCTAAAATACTTATAAAAGAACTGTTTCTGCTGGCAAGTTAGGGAACTTGTTATTTCAGGAGCAGTTTTCCCCTAATCTTCAATAGCAGTAGTAAATTAAATATGTCAGGGGCCACTTTCTGGCCTCCAAGTCAAAAGTCAAGGCCAGGCTTCCTCCACACTATTAAATTACTTCACCCTACAAAACACCTTTTGGAAGAGTTCCTGCTAAATCCCAAGTTTTAGTAGAAATTGTTCTGAAATGTGCTGATTGACCTTGTTGAAAAATCAAACCAGAGAATTAATGGTGTAGCTGCTGAAATTTCAGTGGCTGGGAGTATTTACTAGTTGTATTTGAGCTACTAGTATGGAGGGCACATAATGTCTGAAAAGTCTGGTAAAAGCTGCATAGATAAAGTTAGATTGAATTCCACAATGGAGTGTGCTGAGTATATAGAAAATTTAAGAATATTTTAATATAGAATCACAGAATCACCAAATGTTTTCAGTTGGAAGGGATCTCAAAAATCATCTAGCTCCAATCCCTTGCTCTGGGTAGGGACATCTTCCCCTAGTTCAGGTTACTCAGAGCCCCATCCAGCCTGGCCTTGAACACTTCCAGGGATGGGGAGTCTATAATCTTCCTGTGCAACCTGTTCCAGTGCCTCACCACCCTTCTAGTAAAGAGCTTCCTCCTAATATCTAATCTAAACCTGCTGTCTTTCAGCTCAAGGACATTGTTCCTCTCCTATCACTTCATGCCCTAAAAAAACGTCCTACTCCAGCTCTCCTGTCATCCTTTTAGGTACAGAAAGGTGATATAAGGTTTTCCAGGAGCCTTTTCTTCTCCAGGCTGAACAGTCCCAACTTTCAGCCTGTCTTCACAGGAGAGGAGCTTCAGCCCTGTGACTTAGTGACCTCCTGTGGACTGATTCCAGGGGGCCCATGTCTTTTTCTGTTGGGTGCCACAGAGTCAGACACAGCAATTCAGATGGAATCCAGATATGAAAAAAACCCTTTTCTTTCACTTCTGTTCCTATGGCTTCATATGTTTGGACAATGTTTGGTAAGCTGGAGATACTCTTTACAGCTTTCAAGAAGAGACTCCTAAGCCTGCTGCTGAAGAAGTGCACACCTCGGTGATAAGGGGCTTTGCAGGAGGCAGTTCAGTACATTGGGAGGAAGGTTCTAAGAAGATTGATAAATTCCTGCAGATGCAGCAGTAAAGATAATCTTGGTTCAGTCATAAAAATCCTGTTAAAATTTCACAAGCACCTGAAATTTTCATTTTCTCAGATAGATTATCTGTGCCATGGTGAAGTCTGGGGGCATAACCCCCAAGTTTATCTGAGAAACATACTTCCAAAACCTTCTTCAGTACATCAGCAGGGCGTGCAAATAAAAGAATTCACATAAAACCAGACAGATTTCAGGAGATACCTGCTCCTCAGGTAAACACTGCACAGTCTCACACTCATTAAGGGATGAGTCAAAAGAGAAGCATCTAGGAAACTGATACAGCAAGAGTAACTAGATGTAAAACTATTCCAAGAACTCAATCTAATATTTAGGGGTATTATTTTGTAAATTTAAGAAACGAGAAAAGCATTTACTTATCAAATATTCTTTTGGCACAGAAACAAAGTGAAGAATATCTAAAGGGTTCAGTTATGGTGGAAAGAGAGTTTAAGGACAATAGGAAAGAAGCAAAACAAATTGGATTATTTGTATTTGGCTACAGAAGGAGCTAAGGCAAGATGATATAAAGACAGCAAGAGGTACCAGCTTGAGAACTTGCTGTTATGATTGTGTAGGCAATGTTCCCAGGACAATTGTGAGGGAGAAAAACCCTCAGGAGAGCAATCACAGGGAATTACCCATTTATAGAGACAGTTTTGTTTTAGGGAGTACTGTATGGTAGAAATGATTGATACACATTTTATTTATTTACCAGTACCATGGTTACCCAGACAGGTTTTGGTCTCTGTGTTCTGGGCACCAAGGGTAGATGAGGCTGCCCACACCCCAAGAAGCAAACAGACCATTCAAATGCGGTAGGAGGTTTACATTCGGCTGGGAAAGTGATCTCAGCATGGCAGGAAGCTGAGACAAAACCACAGAGGTTCATCAACCTGAGCTTGCCTTAGCCTCAGCACAGAGCAATGTCTCAAACTCAAATATACATTTTCTTAGCCGTAAGAACACGAACTGCTAGAAGCATTTTGGTTTTTAAAACAAGAATATGGCCACCGCACATGGCTGGAAATTCATTACTGGTGCTTTGAGCTACCTCTTACAAGGCTGTGCTGTGAAGATCCCAAGAAGAACCAAACAGAAATTTCCAAAGAAGGCTTGTTCCGTGTATCCACCAGTCAGCAGACCTATGAAATGTCTCCCCAAAGGATGACATAGATGTAAAACCTTACATGGGCTCAAGGGGAGACAGGACAAGGGCACAGAAAAGAAATACACTGAGGATTAGCGACTCAATAAATCATGTCAAATGTGGGAAATCCACTAAAAACAGTTGGAATTTCAGAGAGTATTTGGGGTTACTTTTGGCATCTCTTTAGGTGTTCCCGTGTCCAGTGTTACAGTATAACTGTTCTTGTGATGTTGTGTGCTGCAGCAGCAGCTGAGGAACATCCTGATTCATATATGGATTGTGTCCAAGGTGCATGTCTTGGTCTTGTGTAACAGGGACCACATGGCTCCACATGAAGCAAGAGCATAGCATGTCAGTCTCCTTCTTTCCCATTTCTTTCACCCCTCCTCCTCAGCAATACTGTGGAAGCAGATGTTTATGTAACTCCTCCTTGGGCCAAAGAATGAATGATGTCTGCATTAGTTTGAAGGAATCCCTCTTTGAAGGAATTCCTCTTTGAACTGCTTTTTGACTTCCTACATAAAGGTCATTCATCCTTGTACAGAAAGCAGAAGAACCAAAGTTTATGGATGTATATCTGAGTATTAACATTAAAGCAGAGATTGATATTTATTCCTTGTTTTGAGTGTCAAGAAATAAAGCTGGAGCTCTGAAAACTAGTCTCATAGGTATTGGTTAAATGGAAACATAAAGGAGCTGTATTGAACTAATTCATCATGTGCACTTCATTTTACTACTATTTCCTAAAATTTTCAAGTTTATTCCTACACTGAGAAAAAAAAGCATAAAACAGCGTACTGCCATGGAAAAAAATAACACTGTTGCTAAAGGAATTGTGATAAGAAGATCATTTGGTAGAAGCAAACAGCAGCACATAGAACTGCCACTTTGGACAAACATCAGCTGTTCTGCTTAGACTTCAGCCAAGCACCAAGGGGGTACTCTTCTCTCTGTTTTCCAAGAAGATTTTATTTTCAAATAGTCTAAAATACAACAACTTTTGCATCTTTTTCATGAGCATATATAAATCTATATAGATGAATATACGTATATTTAAATTCCAACACGCATGCACACACAGACATATACATATTTTTACAACTATCTATCTAGGAATAACTACTGTGTATATTAAGCTTCATGAGGTATGTGGGTAGGTAGAAATTATTCATTTTTATAATCCACTATAATCCAGAATATGAGGAGGTGAAAGTTTAGAGTTTAGTTTAGTTTAGAGTTAGGTGAGTTTTGAAAAAAATTTGGGTTAGACAAAGAGCACTACAGACAAAGCCAAGGGCACCCGAAGCTACCTATTTTTCAGGTTTCCATCAAGCTTAGAAAAGATTCTGTATCATCAGCTTTTTAATTTTTTTCAGGTTTTTTCTGCTTTTCTTCACAACATGACTGGCCATTTTCAGAATATCACTAGTCTATTAGGCAGAACTTCTCTTATGTATATGAATAAAGTTTTAGGTACTTGTTATGGAGATAATTCAGAGCTTTATTAGATTTTTAAACCTAGCAAGACATGTTAAATCTCAAGTTTGAGCTTATCTTGGCTTCCCTTTGTGTGTGCATTTATGTGTCCCCTTGTATGTATACATTGTATTCCTATGCCTTTTTAAATTTCTTCATGCTAGAGGTTTGGATAAAATTGCATATCCTTGAAAGATATAATCAAATCACATGGAAGTGTCTTTTTTGAAGGATTTTGCTATTAATGGAAATCCAGAAAGAAATGTATATTCTTACAATCTTCAAAATGCAATCAGCAACAGGTTCAATAGAACTTATGTTCTGCTTCCAATTCAATTTCAATCCAACTACAATTAGTAGATCACAAAGGTTTTATATATGTATGTGTGTGTGGGTATGTATAAAATGCACAAGTCAGTTTAAACACAGAACACATTTTTAAAATTAAGTCTTAATTTCCAGCTCTATATTTACTAAAATAAATAAAGTCTACAGTACAAATATATAAGTACAGCCTGACATCATGGAAATAAGTTTGACTTAAATGAAAGCTCAAGTTCACATATTTTCCAGTCTATACCTGGAAAATATCACCTTTTATTGCAACTTATCTGTAAGGGCTGGTTTATAAGAATTAATGCAAATAATAAGAGGCAAAGTAAGATTAAATCACCAAGATCTCTCTCCACATGAAAATGTTCAGATTTTTCAAACCCCTGTACTATTATTGTCCATGAGCCTGGAAACAAACCCTGATATAAACACAGAATCCAAACCACAGAACATGACTTGTTTAAAAAGTTAAATTCTGTGAAGTAAGGCAGGAAACGAGATTTATCCTTCTGGGATTTTTTTTGGCATGAGCAAGGAACTAGGCATGCTCAGTGCATGTCATATCCTTCATCTATCACAGCTCTCTGAAGTAAATCAGTTTTTTTTAAACTCTGACCGAGAGAAGGCAACACAGCCACCACCTGAAATGTGTAGAAATTCTTCTGTTTGACATGGCATTAAACAGAAGAAGGCAAATTACAGTGTGTTGCCTTTAAGGATTATTGTTGCACATTTTGTGCCTTCTGGCTGTGGCAGTATTTGTTCCTTCAAGTGAAATTAGCTGGGCCCAAGCCATTTTGCAGCACTGTAAAAATAAATTGCTGCACTTGATAAGTGAATGTTAAACTTGTCACTCTAAGCTAACTGCAAATTGTTTTTAGGATCTTCAGAATGAATTGGCAATCTCTGATTGGAGCTATGCAGAAGGTCAGCTTTGTCCATTTGAAGCCAAGATTAGGTTGCAGCTCAAGAACCAGAGCAAACATGATCATGAGAAGGAATATTTCCAACACAGTCCAAAGCTTCCAGATTAGCCAACATCAAGTAAAAAAAATCTGGGATTATGCTAACACTTCTGTTACATCATGTTACACTTGTAGGACAATACTGTTTAAACATCAAGATGACCTGAAGTGCCTGCTTAGGAGATTGGAGAGGACAAAAGTCATACAATAAGGAAAAACATGAGGAAAAGAGTCTGTGGCCCATTTTCTTGTGTAGTGAGAAGTGCTTGTTCCTGCAACCACCCTTGGTGCCACCCTCTCAGGACTTCTGAACCCAAATTGAATGCTCTATCTTCCTTCAAACATCTGCAGGACTGCACCAAGAAGGAAATGATGGTGTCAAACCATCAGCTTTATTTGGGCAAAATTTTGGAATTAGGTCCTTTATATACACAGCCTTTTTGGCATGCACTACAGCTGGAATTCAGCAGCCTTTTTCCCATGCAGACTTGTAAATCTGGGAGTCTGTAGGTCAGTCAGCCAGTCAGTCAGTCAACTTTTCTGTTGGAAAGTCCCACTTCATACAGCCAGCCGGCCTGTCTCTCGGGGAACCTTGCATTTTTCTAAAATAACAAGTGTTTTATTTTTACAGGGCAATACTGAAACAATGTATTCCTTATTACCCACCTCAGGATGCCTGCACGGAGACAGTTCAGCAGACCTGCAAGCCCAGGCAGGCAGCTGGAAGGAAAGTTCAGGGCTGGAAAAGTCAGCTCCAGCATTCCCCATGTTCCTCATCCAGATATTTCTGCAGGACCTGGCTTGGGCCAGAAATGGAGCAAATGGTTCCTCATGTGTGTATGGAAGACCCTGGTCAGATCCTCAAGTACACCTGGCAATCCTTCCCCAGGTCTGGCAAGTAGAGGGAAAAAAGTACTACTCCACTTCTATTTTTAAGGGAAGTTTCCAGGAAACATTGTGAGGAAGAAAAAAAGATGACCTGAAACACTTCTGTCTATTTAGTATTAAGGAATAAATAAAATAATGTGAAATGGTAGATTTGAGACTGATTCAAGAAAAGAGAGGCAAAAGAAGGTGGTGGTTGGGATATTTCTCTTCAGCTCCAGTTTTGCAGATGGGTTCCTTTTTTCTGAGTGGTTTTGTTAACAAGTGGGAGCAGTGAGAAATTTTCACCTTCTGTGGAAAGCAGAGAGAAATTGAAAGATTTCCAGCACATGCTTATTACAAGGCAGTGCAGCCTTACTAGTGTTCTCAAGTGGCCAGAGAGGATGAGACAGTAGTTTAAAATCTCAGCCTCTATAGCCCCTGGTCCTTCTCTTCCAAGACTGCAGCTACAGATGCTTTCTCCAGCAGAGACTTTTGGGATAATGGACACCTCCTCTGGGACCTGGATTAAGCCCAAGATTAAGTCACTATAGCAACAAGTTTTACGGAGACGTTGCCAGTAAATATTATGGTAATTGGTTACTGAAATCTAGGGTAAGTCATTATTCATGGTCTTAGTATCAAATATAATGAAGAAACATATTTAATGGTGACTTTTCTAGACCAGTGCTTGCAAGTTTCTGCAGGTAGCTGACAGGATTTTAAAGCACATAATTAAATAAAAGCAACAGAGATCTGTAATACAGTGAAAATGCACAATATGACTGAAAGTTATAATGGCACTCCAAGATATTTTTGGGGGTTTAAAGTGGAAAGCTTTCCAAGCAAAAGGACAAGAGATATCCTGGAGGTTTAAAATAGTTTTTTCTAAGTAGACAGAGATAATAATAAGATAAATCAATTATGTAAGCTGGATGAGTTTGTCTACTGAAACACTAAGGTTACATATTACCTTACTCTCTGCCTCACCAGTTTTACTTAGAACTCACACAGCAAAGGCTCAGAGAGAAAATCTGCAACTCCTGATAAATCAGTCTTTTCATCCTTTTCACCATTTCTTCTTTGTAATTTTCTCCTTCTTCCTCTTCCTCCCTTCCTCTCCTGAGACACAGCAGCTCTCACTTTAAAGCTATTCCTATTGCTAGTAACAAGAATAGCTTTCAATTATGGTGAAAATGAAGAAACATTTAAAATTATTCTGGTATCACTGGAATTGCTATTTTCACTAAGTTTCCAATTATTTTCAATCATGTATGTAATTTCATTTATCTCAGAAATTATTTCTGAAATATTTTGCTGTGGTAACTCTGTTTAACAGCAAAATTTGGATCAGGAATTGCCTTTTAATTGGAATTCTTTGCAAGAGAAATACTTTATTGCACTTCATACTAATATAAGCTTAATAATGGAAAGGTACTTTTGCTTCACTGCCATGATGATAGAGAATTGAAACCAGTATTACCAAACAAACATATCAGGATAACCTGAGAAAGCACCACAGAAACTGTGAACTATAGAAAACAAGCAACTAATGCATTCTGGGTTATTTCACTTTGTCTCTTGATTTCTGAGACATTACAGTGCACATACGTTACTAAATCAAAATTTTCCTTCCTATAGCAATCATAAAATCATGGACTGCTCTGGTTTGGAAGGAACCTTAGAGATCATCTGGTTCCAACCCCTGTGCAGAGGACACCTACTAGTCCAGGTTGCTCCAAACCCCATCCAACCCATCCTTGAGTGTTTCCTAGGATGAGTCTACCTCTCTGGGCAACCTGTACCAGTGTTTTATCAGCCTCATTGTAAAAAAACTTCTTCCCTATAGCTAATCTAAATTGACCCTCCTTTGGTTTACAAACATTATGCCTTGTTCTATTGCTACAGGCCATGCTAAGGAAGTCTGTCCCTGCTTTTCTTATAGACCCCTTTTTAGGCACTGGAAGGTGATATAATTCTTCCTGGAGCATTCTCTTCTCCAGTCTGAACAGCCCAACCCTCTCAGCTTCACAGGAGAAGTGGGCCATCCTCTGATCATCTTCATGGCTTCCTCTAGACTTGCTCCAACAGGTCCAAAGGATGGGGACCCCAGAGCTGGATGCAGTGCTCTAGGTGGAGTACAAGAAGACTGGAGTAAAGGGGTAGAATGCCCTCCCTTCATCTTCTGGCCAGGCTTCTCTTAATGCAGATTGGCTTACTGGGCTGCAAGTGCATGTTGCCAGGTCATGCTGAGCTCCATCTCCACCAACACTCCCGAATCCTTCTCCTTGGGGCTGCTCTCAATTCATTCTCTGCCCAGACTGTACTTGTGCTTGGGATTGCCCCAACTCAGCTGTTGGATCTTGCCCTTGGCCTTGTTGAACTTCACACAGACATACCTCTCCAGCCTGTCAAGGTTCCTCTGGATGACATCACTTCCCTCCAGCCTGTTGACTCCACCACACATCTTCATGTTGCCAGCAAACTGGCTGAGGTCTCCACTGCTCATGTAGCAAGAAAAGATGTTAAACAGACCCAATCCCAATACAAACCCCTGAGGATCACTGTTTGCCACTAGCTTCCACTTGGACATTGAGATGTTGACCATCTAGCCAATTCCTCTTCCCCAAGAGGTCCAGCTGTCAAATCCATGTCTCCAGTTTACAGACAAGGATGTCATGCAGGACAGTGTCAAATGCTTTTCATAAATCCAGGATGATATCAGTTACTTTTGTTTTATTTACCAACATTATAACCCTGTCATAGAAGGCCACCAAGTTTTTCAGGCATGAAAAACTTCTTTATTTCCTGTGTGTCTTAGCATAATTTCCAGGAGGATCTGCCCCGTGATCTTATCAGCCACTGAGATGAGATTGACTAGCCTGTAGTTTCCCAAGTCTTCCTTTTCTCTTTATGAAAAAATGGGGTATGCTTCCCCTTTTCTAGTCAGTGGGAACTTCATCAAACTGCCAATTTGGTGTTTCAGTTTCTTGTTTTCAAGCAGGATGGACAGTGGCTTAATCCCTTCATCTGGCAGGTCATTCATGATGCATCTGGTGGATGCATCTGATCAGGTCCCATGGACTTTTGAACCTTCATATTCCTTAGATGGTTTTGAATATGGTCATCTTCTATGGTGGGAGAATGGGGATTCTATTCTTCATTCTCCCAGAATCCATATTGATTGAATCCTGAAAAGAAAAGAATTTTTTGTTCTACTGTGGAAAGTCCTTTAGCCCAGCTGGACAAACAAAATGCCCTTCTTATCTCTTGCTCATCAACAACAACTTTTCTGTTTTGGTAGGTTTGGGAATGAGGTTTCATTTTCTAATACAAAAGTTGAGGGGTAGAAATAACTTTGAGGTGTTTTCACATGGCCAGCTCTTCTCACTTTATATTGAAACTTCTCCTGCAGTGCTTACACAGATATGTCAAAGGTGGAAAAAAAAACCTTGGTTGTTCTGTACCGTGTAAAAGGGGGTTGTGCTGAATATGGTCTTGTGCTTTAGAGCCAAGCAGCAAAAAATCCTACCAAGTGAAGAACTGATTAACCTGCCTCATGGGAAATTTTCTTCTTCTGGTAGCTGAGCTTACTTTCATCTCTGCAGTATGAGTCTGGATGACAGTGGGTGTACATGCTGTGAAAAAACTTATACCTGAACAGAAACAGAGCCACAGGTCAGAAAACAGAAAAGAAAGTCGAAAGTCAGAAACAATCCTGCCTTTTTTTTCTTTTTCATTTGATTATACTATGATTGAAAAAAATGCTTTATCCTTTTTCATTTATGAGCTCCCCTTCATAAAAGTTATGCTTCATTATGTCTATGTACAGGAAGTTGTTTTTTTTTCCTTTTTGGGTTAAAACTGTTGGTCAGTGAATGTACATTGACATATATTATTTTAAAAAAAACTTTTTTGCAAACAACAGTGTCTGGTGGTGATGTAATCACAATTCAAGTCATATTTGGGGTGGATTTTTTTGTAGGATTTATAATCTGGTCTTGTTTCCATCAACAGAGATTGATTTTGACTACCATGAAATTGTTTTTTACTTCAGTGATTGTTGAATTAATGAGTACCTTCAACATAAATGCCTCTTCCCTTTTTTATTTTCCTTTTGATTTATAACACTAAAGCTTGAAGTCATATACTGGTTTAGGCATAAACATCAGGATATCTGTGGTGCATTTTGGGAGATCATTGAAGTCCACTTTCTACTTATATGTGTGAAGACCTACTCTTGTTGAAAGACTGTAGCATGAGAGTTTGGCCTGCACAGCTTTCTCAAACCCAGCATCTCTTGCTAGGCTGACAAGCATACAACACAGCTGTAAAGAACAGGATTTTAGAGCATGCAGAAGCCCAAACTGAAGAATTACCAGTGCAGGATACTCCTTAATCCCTTGTCCGGTTACCCAGAGAACAGCCTCTAAAGACAAATATCTTGGACAGCACCTGCGCTGCATTTTGTGGCAGCATGACATAGTATAACAAATATGTGAGCTTAACGTGCTTCTTGTCTTGGCAGAACTGCAGCAACTCCGTGGTTATCCCTAAAGCAGTACATGAGCAGGCAGCAGGGCCAAGAGAGACACAGGTGTGGAACGGGGAGCTCAGGCAAGGGTGCAGGAACAAGAGACTTCAGGGAAAAGCCATCATCCTGCAGCCGGGGTGGACCTTTCTCCTGCTGCCTGCAGCCCCACAGCACAGATGTGATGAAGGTATGAGTTATTGGGTCTGGAGCTGTGGTTACAGCTTGTACCACAGCTCAGCTAATGCCTGATACTGGTTAAGTAGCAGCTACTTGGTCGTGTGTCTAGGCTGTAATTGGTGTGGCTTTGTCTACTGTGGTGCTATCTGATCTGCTAAGGGAGATGACAAATATATGGATTTATTTAATTTCTTCATTTACATTTACGATAATTTAAAAAGACGCCTTTCCAAGGCATCTAGCTTCCCCCCCAACATTGTTAATAATTCTATAAAATAAAAGGACCATTAAAGTAATCATTTCCACATGCACTGAATCAGCCAGCTGCCTTCTGAAACTCCTTCCCACTCCTTTATCATTGTGGGAAGCCTACAATCATCCTTCTCCAAAATCTCTATCAGAAAAATGTCTGGACAGAGTGATGCTACATAACAAGGCTGTAAAATGTCTTCGTGGAAGGCACAAATCTTTTGCAGAGCACAACCAGATAGCATGAATTTATGTCATTTTCAACCTGTAATCTAGAGCTGTCTTTGAGCTGGGTGCCAAAAAATAAGTTCCCATATGTACTGTTGTCTCTCTTTTTCACTTAATGGTTGTTCCTACCAGGAGTTTTACTCCAGGCAACAGTGAATCAGTTTCCCTAAGTTCCCTCACCCCACTACAAATGGCCAATTTACTTTGGGAACTGCTCAGCTCACCACTGGCATGATGTAACAACATTCTTCCCACAGATCTCAGAGTGGGAACACCTTGATTCTACCAGGATTTTGCTGCAGTGTCCCCAGTACCACTGATGTTCTTGCAAAGGTCTCATATGAGTCTTGTCTTGTGCAAATTTTGCTCAGATTACACCAGATAATATAACAGAGACGATAACTTCAAACTGAGCAATTCTCCGTTTCTGTCTCTGTGTAGAGTCCTGTAGAAGTGCCATCCTTGAAGTCAAACTGTTCTGGGATACCAGAGGATTGGTAGTGCCCATTCTAACAGAAAGTATTACATATTACTCATTAATTGAAAACTGAAAATAGAAATTATATCTGTCTATAAACACATACAAATGGAAAACCTAACCATAAACAATAATGAGATAAAAAAATAGATTAAAACTGGGAAACAATTCAGCCTGATTGCTTCTGAGCATCAGTGGAGCTAGTGAATAGTCTCTCAGGAACCATGGGAGAAAAACACCTTATAACTTTCAGATGAAGAGCTTAGAAAAATTTGTGCAATAGGAGGGGCCCTGACTGTGATCCCCCAAACCAGACCTTACTGCAGCCTTATTACAGAGGCAAAATTCTAAAATATGAATTTTGGATAAAATATATTTATGTGTGAAATGCATCCATGTTAGTTAGCACTTAGCATTGTTACTTAAAATATAATATTGTGTGGTGGTTCTAAATGCAGTAACCACTTTTACCTACAACGAGATCTGTATTCCCTGAAGTTTTCAGCTGAAGCTCCTCACACCACCCTGTCTTGGCCGATCTCCTCGAGCTCAGGAGTGCTCTTCAGAGGTTCCTCCATCCAGCTCCAAGTCACTCTGAATAGCAACAGAAGATGTGTAGATTGAACATGTTTACTGAATCAAGATGTACAATTGCAATAATTAATCAAAAAGTACACAAATGGTTTAATAAGTTCCCTAAGAGGCTGTTGAAGTGAAGTAGATCCTGCTTTGGGTCAGAGAGAAGGGCAGGTTTTTATAGAGATTTCTTCCCGTCTCAGCTACTCTGCTCCAACTTTGTGAGCATTGAAACATCTTTCAGTAAGCCATGATCTCACTCAAGTTGCATCACTCCTGCCATGTTTGGGGACTAGCAGAGTAGCAAGACAGAGAAATATTGTGCCAAAAAAAAAAAAAACAAATGGTAATTTGCTAAATAGGAAATCATCTTTCCTCCTGAAAACCAGAGTGCTAAAAAAGGAAAATGTTTCTTTTTCTAATAGCTTTGTGATTATGATATATAGAGGTAATAAAATCCCAACATGCAGAGAAAAATCTTTCTTTTTCAGAAAGCGGCAAATTTTCGTAACCCAAAGCAATTCAAGAAACACAAGCATTTCCTTCAATCTTTCTCCTCAGCAGGGAACAGAGTTCCTAGGGAGGGGTAATGAAGCTCAGCTGGGCTATGGAGAAGGTCTATAATAAACTGTCCCTACATTACACATTTCTCAAGCTCTTATACTACTGGATTGAAGAATAAATAATTCTGTCATGTAGACATCAAGCCTGAAGAAACAAGCATGAAAAAGGATCACTTTTAAGCAATTATCTTCTCTATGTTTCCTCAAAAATGATTCTCACCTGTGCCAAGAAAGAATGAAATTTAACTTTTCTAATTTAAAGATATGCTGAGGGATGGTAGAGAGTTATGTTTATATGTATCAGTGTTTTTCTATTTCATGCAACAAAAACATTTAACAATGAAAAGAAAAAATAATATTTTTCCCACGTCCCCAGTTTTTCTTTGGTTCTAGTTCATAGTTCAGCTTGGGAATGGCTTTCCCCCACTATCTCCTTCCTGCAAGTAGGATGCTATAGAATTGATCTCTTCCTTTTTCCATGTTTTGAATTACCTTTGCTAACTATCAAATACTAATTTATCTCAAATTGAAGTTTCCTGGTTTACCAATGCTATTTTTTCCTCTCATTTCCACCAGAACTGCACCCAGAGATGCATAATATGCATCACAAAATTTTCTAAAGACAACAACAATCGTATTATGAGTGTTGTACATTCACTTCCATTTTCAACCAACATTTATGAGTTACACACACAGAATTGGATGTAACTGAACCATCTATCTCCTCAATCTGCTCCTTCATTTTCCAGTAACACTTTACTTTTAAATTCCCCTGGAGATAAAAATTATGTGCTTGATGGGAGCCTTAACAAAAAAGGTTGGTTTTGTCACAGAATTATGTGATGGTCTCTTTTTTTTCTTTCTCCTTTCACGTCCAGGGGGGATCCTCAGTGTCTAATCCCATACTAATGCAGCAGTTCTGAGTTTGTTGTTTTGCACACAGATGGTCACACAATTGCCAAGTGCATTGTTCAATGTTACATTGTGCAGTCAGTTTACTGTCAACACTTTAAATGTCACATTTGGCACCGATAGGGCCTGAAGTGAGTCAATATATTGTTGCTAAGCTTTTATGCCCTAAATATTTTTGAGTTTATTTGAGGTACTCTGCAGTTTCCTTATTCTTCTCTATGTGTTCAAGATAGGGGCTACCCAGTTAAAGGACAAGAGGCAGTCAATAAAAGAAAAATCTGGGTGACGTGGAAAGAATGTTCATAAGACGAGTTAAGGGCTGGAAGAACTTGACCAGAGAGACAATGGAATCTCCAACTCTGGAGACTTCAAACACCTAATAGAATAAGGCTTAGAAATGTGGTCTGAGAAGTTAGCATGTTTTTTGAGCAGGAAGTTGGATTCTTGGCCTCTAGAGCTCTCTACAACATTGATTTTTTCTATGATTCTATGGTAGAGCTTCTTTATGCTGAAAGCATGTTTTTTGGGAAGAGGACAGGCTTCTTGAGTTTTCTTTCTTGCCATCTCAGAGCTTGGGTCTACAAACCTTCCAGACATTATGTGATGACCATTTCTTCTCGTAGACTTTTAATGCCTCAACGACTGGACAGAGGTGCTGTGGTTTGAAGAAGGATTTAGATGAAGGTTTATGACATCATCAGGTACTACTTCTAAGAGAAGATATTCAAAAGCACTCAGTATTGGCCTAAATAGTTCCACTGACATCATCGGGTATTTAACCATGGATGTGAATGGCAACAGTGTTAGGGCAAAGCCTTGTGCTTTAGAAAATCCTGTGTTTTGGGATAACCTATGGTTTGGAAACACCATAATTGGAAACTTAATGAATCAAACTATCATAATGAACATTGTGGATTTCCTATCTAAACGTGTTAAGCTTTAGGAAGTGTTTCTAGCTTCCCACAGCCACCAAAAAAAAAAAAAAAAAGCAAAACAATAAATAGTTCTCCAAAGTTCTCTTTCCAAAAAACACATGAAGAGAAAATGAAAGGGGTACAAAAATATTAGAGCTACAAAGAAAAAAACACCAAAACTGAAAAAAAAATTATAAATAACTTTATACTATTGATAAAAATACAGAATAATTTGAATAATTTTTCAACATGACAGCTGTTTTACTAATGAATCACTAAAATATTTTTTATTCAGTCAAACAATATTTTAGAAATTGTGGTACATAGAAAGGATATCCCTTGCTGTGCAGAGAAACACAATATGTGCTCCATGGAGTAGGAAACTTTAATGATATATGCAGTTTTGTTATTAAAAGTGAATTATATATTTTGCTGTACAGTGGAAAATTGTGACCCAGTATAACATATCTTCACATTGTTTATAACTTGAGGAAAATCAACATTCTAGGTTCTCAGTTCGCACAGTAGGAATTACATTTATTTTGGCCAAATGTAATTTATATAACTGCAAGGAACAATAAAACATGAACTTTATAGTGTTTTCTTACCTAAAAATAATATAGAGCTTGTAAAAGTGAAGAGATTGTTATTGTAAAGGAAAGGACAGTAACTTAAAAGCTGAAACTGATTTTAAAGCTATGTAAAACTTATCCCAGCTCAAGTATTAAGGCACCTGTATCCTTATTTTTATTTATGCACAGTTATCTCTGAAAGTAGTTTTCTCAGTAACAGCAATCATTGATGAAGGAAAAAGCTTAGTATCCCAATGTATATTTTCTTAGTCATCAATAAGTTGGATTTGCTGGAGTCCTAAGGGACTCTGCAGTGATTTGTATCNATCCCATCCCATCCCATCCCATCCCATCCTTTCTTAATGGCTCTGTCTGTACTGATACATTCAAATACATCCAAACTCAAGTGAAGTCGGTGGAGCTGGATCTTGGCCATGTCTGCTTATGAGTGGTTCGAACAGCCCAGGAAAATGAACTCTTTCCTGACTCTTGCAGAGTTTGCAGTCTAGCCTGGAGCGGGGATTATTCCAGTAAATGGTAGGATGCATTTTCCTCCACTTGTTGTGGAGGAAAAAATAATGTAAATCTTATGGGTAGACTTCATGAGTTGGTCACTGGGACAAGGACTGAGCTTTGACATTTATTAATTATTATTTATTTCATTAGTATTATGTAATAATTAGGCTATATTTGACATATTTATAAGACATATTTGGTATGTCAGAATACACTGCAGTGACATCACCAGTAAGAGAAATGAAATTTCAGAAATGATTAGTTCTTTTTCTTATCCTTTCTATGATGGGAGAATATATACAGGGAATAGTGCTCCTTCAGTTTTACAGACAGGGGAAAATGAGCTCCAGAGATAAAGAAAGGAATCTTCTAAAATTTCATGGAGGATTGTGTCAGAGCTGAGAACAATTGCCTTGGTCTCTTATTTTCCTGTCCTTTGCTTTTTTTTGGAGTTAATTTAATTTTTTTCTTGCTCAAAGGGGATACTATACCATAGTTAAAGAGAATGCACTATTCAAACCACAAAAATAGAACAATAAAAAGCATAGTCAATGCTACAGGTGACAGCATAAACTGTAATCTTGCAAAAACATACCACAACTAGGTCATACGTGTGCTGTCAATGAGTTTTCCAAATCATCGTCATGAAGCTTTTTAATGCCATTTTTAAAGCTGGTGCTGGTTGATTTGCACCTCTCTGAAGAGACCTCAAATGGGACATGAGTGGTCCACAGATCTACAATTTCCTGCTGTGCCTCCTCCTCCATTCCAGCCCACCCTGTGCTCATCGGATCTGCTGCTCACACACAACTGGTTCATGTGCAGCAGCTGCCTGCTCAGAGTGGATTGGTTTTGGTTTCTAAAAGGATGAAGTTAGTGATGCAAAGACTCCAATCTTACTTGACACTCTAGAGCAAAGAATGCATTAATCATGAAAAAATAAAACATGGAATATTCTGGTTTGGAGTAGTACCAGCATATCTGAATTTATTTTTTTTTAATATTTTTAGAAACTGCATTCCTGTTATAACACTCAGAGATACAGATATTTTGCACACTTAGTTGTAGACACTTGCAGAAGGTATTTAAATTAGACATCTATATAAAAATGCACAGATCTGCAAAGGCTAAATCAAATCACTTGAAATTTGACACTTCTAGACAAGTCCATCTCTTACCTTTAAATACAAGGCAAGCCTTGGTTCTTATTTAAATGGCACAGCTGCATACCTAATGAGGGATGAATCTAATATTTACACCTTAATTAAAACTACAAATGCAGGTCCTCTGTTGTTGCTTGGTTTTAAACAATAACTTTTAAACAGTTACCTCTAAACAGTAACACAAGGAAGAAGTGAGGAATTTGAAAAGTCCTTGCTGATTTTCACAAAGAACAAAAGGCTTTCCCTTAAGTTGTAGTCCTCCCATCATTTTTTATTTTTCTCAATTAATTCCTTCCTGCAAATTGCTATTTATTTCCAGTCGATAGGTAGTAACTATGAAGCAGTATGGCTGGAATATATATTTGAGCCCTTAAAAATGGAAGCCAGTCACACATTTTAAAATTACATAATTTCAAATATTTTTAGGGTTAAAAAATTACTTTTTCAGTTAAATAGCAGCTTTGATGGGAAATTAGTGTTATAAGAATACTAGGGAAAATGCATCTAATGTACAGGAAGCCACTTTTCTTCCCTCACCATTTCAGATCATTTGGGCTATCTAAACCTCCCTCCAGGCAGTTCTCTTCATGCTATTAATGGCAGGGTGAATTGCTGTCTCCTCTGGAAGGTTTCAGACAAGTATTATTAAAGAACAAAGACAATATCAGACACCTGGGAACTCCAGTTACATAAGACATGACATCTCACTTGATGACATCTCACTTGAAACAGTATTTCAGTTTTTGAAAAAAATACTTTTACAATTTTGTGCATCGTCTTTAAAACAAAACAAACACAAAACAACACACAAACACACACACACACACACNNNCCCCCCCCCCCCACCACCACCACCAAATTCTTAGGAAGCAAAGGATGCTTTAGGAAAGAACCACTCAAATTTCCATAGAAAAAATTAGAAAGTATTTTAGCAATAAGTTTTTACTCATTGGCAAGTTGGATAACTGTGACATCTGCTTTCCTTCCATCCTTTCTGGACATAGTTGGATATGCACAGTAATTTTATAACATCTAGAGGACATCATTATTCCAAAAGCATGGATTGTCAGTAACAGCCCAAATACCTTGAGCAGGAACACTGAGAACCCTTTTGGATAAATGAGGTTTAAAATAGATTTCCCATTTTATTGTGGTTCTATCATTTTTTCTGGTTCATTTTTGTTAATTGTCACTAATGCCTGGAAAACCCATGAAAAATTACTGAACTGCAAAGTAGCAATAAAGTGGATAAATGCAATAAAAATGAGGTAATGGATCATGATATGTACTTTGTGTATTTATTTGGACAACTGTAGTTTAGTTTAATTTTTTAATGATGCTCTATTGTATCCAGTAAATGCTTCTAAGATCTAGTTTGTGAGCAATAATAAAACTTTGGTAGCACAAGTTCTCAAGGCATTCCTTCCTAAGGGAGGAGACAGATGGATCACATTTTTTTGTCATGACTTTTCTGTTTCATTTTCTGTAGAGGAACAAACACAGAACTTTTGAAGGAAAATGTAAAGACAAAGGGATGATTTTCAGTTACAATGAGATCCATTTACATTATCCCAGCATTGTAAAGGGTTCTTATAAACTAAATGCAAAGACCCCTGAATGTAACTGATTATGGAACCCAGTGTAACTACCATGAGTTGCCTGTGAAGGAACCCAACATGCTGGTAAATTGTAATTGTAAAACAAAAAAAAAAAAAATTGGAATTGCCTTTGGGTCATAGAGGGGAGGGGGAACCATCTTGTACATGGCGTGTAAAATAACAGGGATTGAGGAAAGAAAATCCTCATCAGCTCTGGGGAAAAGTTCTGTTTTGAGGTCAATTCCTACTGTCTTTAATTCCTGAGGCAAAGACCACTGCTGTTAAGGAGTGCAGGGCTGGCTCCCTTTTGAAGAGCACTATGAAATCTTTAATGTTCATAGAGTGCATCACTGGCCCCAGCAGAAAAGGTCTGAAAAGGGGGCCTGAAAACTCAGCAGCTTCTCTGAGGTCATCCTGTTCAAGGTGTGGGGTTTCCTGTCAGGGCTATGGCCAGGCAATGAGCCTCCACATCCATCAGAGAAATCCTGAGAAGAAAGAATTTCATGGATCTGAGAATATCCATAGGGGGCTCAGTCTTTTAATCAAAATACTGTTTTTCTTTCAGTATTTTCCTGTTTTTTCCTGACAACTGGGGTATTATGCAAGGGCAGTAAACATGTAAGAATGCAAAGTTATGTTTCCCATATGAATGTAATAAAAACATTGAAATTTCTTACTAAAATCTGGTGATATCCTTTGAATGTTGTATGGGAAATATACACCCCTGGAAAAAATGTGATTAAAATGTACTTCCTGTAGGGTTCTGATAAGACAGCACACAATTTAGTATTCATCCCATTGTGGCATACAGATTTTTATCATTTATTACTATGTTTTGTCTATTGTTTATACCCAGTTGCAAATAATTGTACACATACCGAGATCTAAGTACAAATTAGTATATCTCTAGCAGTATCTATATCTATATATGTTTATATAGATATATGTGCATGACTTAGAAGCATACACGTTGAAATTATGGAGAACTCTAAGAAATCAGTCCCATGCTTCCTTCCCTAAGCCCATGTATATCCACACATCTTTATGAACAGAACTTATCTTCCTGACATATTCTGTGTAAAGCCATGCTTAAATGCAACCACAGTGAAGAACTGAGAGGAGTCTGAGAGGAATGCAAGACTGTTTTCTTTTAGTTTATCAGATTTATGATATGGGAGCATATTTTGAAAGATTTTGAGCTTTACAATCAAAACTAAGGGGTAAAATATATATATATTTTTTTAATAAAGGAAGTATAATCACAATACTGGTCTTTTGGAATGGGGAATGTTAAGTTTATGTCTAAGAGATGCACATTTTGTACTAAACTGTGCCTTTTCTCTGGCAACATAGAGAAAGGAGGTTCCTGTTTTCTGGTTCATGATATTTGCACTAGATAATGCTTACTTTTTTCTTTTTTTTTTTTTAAACTTATAATGGCCTTATTTGTGCAGGATATGAAAGATAAGAGAAGCAGACATCTGCAATCCTAGCACCATATTCCAAAAAAAACATCCATGAAGCTGGACAAAGTGAATGATTTCCAGTGATGTACCCACTGTAACCACTTGCAGGTTATGACAGGCTTTGTAGAATAAGAGATTACTGAAAGAGAAAATTATTACCTTTAAACCTTACCCTCCTGGGCTGGATCTAGGAAACCACAGCTACATCCTATTATATTGTCCAGTCTGGGAACCATTTTATCACAGAAGTTCTTAAAACTTTAGTTGCAACTGGCATGAAACTACTCTGCTCAGTTTTAAACTATGTGAAATATCTAATGTCCAGAGGGCCAGGATCATGATTGCTGTCCATTAAATTATTTCCTTTTGCTCAAATAGCCAAAACTCTGGTACGTATCAAGGAGAAAATGTGACCCTCAGAAAGTGAAGCCAAATGGAAAATAGTGTCCTGTACTCAATAAAATTGGGAAATGTGGGGAATGGATATCTCATGGAAACATACAGAAACCTTAGGAATGTATTACAATACCTCCATGTCTTTGATGGATGCAATGGTCATTTAACTGGGTCACACGATATGAAAACATGCTGTGGTGAAAACTGGGCTCACAAGGGTAGCATAAAACAATTAGTCATGTACAAGAAAAGAGCAACACTACAATTTAAAGGATTTTATATTAAAATTAACATGGTCTGTTTATTATCTCTGAGAGTGGAATTACCCCCTGTGAGTGGGATTAGACATTTATGAGACTGAATGATGAAAGCTATTGCACCATCTTGTATTAGTCCCTTTTTTATCTTTACTGACATATTTTTGCAACATGCTTGAAGGTCTTTTAAATGCTCCATTTGATTGATTTCATATTGGTCCAGTAAACTCCCACACAAAGTTTTTGCATTTTAAAAAGGAAGTAGCCATTGATGTAAACCTGTGATACTCTTATCTATTTCTAATATGACTTGTTGTCTAACCATGTTGATCCCATGCAGGGATCAAATCTGGGGGCTTACTGACAAAAACAAGAAACAATATAATGATTGTCCCACAGACAGTAACGTGTTTGAACAGTTCGTTCAGTAGGAAGTGGTATTAAAAAAACTGATGGAATGAGGAGGAAGCGGGGGCCATGTTCCAAATGCCCTCCCCGAGTCTGAAGGATTTAGCAAATATCCACTAGTGAGCTGATTTTGAAAATTAAGCTTGGTCTGAGTGTGGAATAATTGCTGGCAGGAAGAGAAGCGCAAAGAAAAGACAAGGATCTGAGACCACAATTGAATCCTGTGGGACTAACAGTGGAGGAAAGCTTCCACTGTCAAAAGAATTCCCCGGGAAAATCTGTGTTTCTTGGGTACTCTGCCTCTCCCCCAAGATGCCCACATTTCAGAGCAGCAGAAGAAGGGCTGTACTGACACTGGCATTCTCTGGGTACATCTGCAGTGCCTCTTCAGTGGGGATTTCAGCCCTTTCTCCTGACCAGACTTGCCCACCAAAAAGCCGTTAACCTTCAAGCCTGCACCATCAACACCAGATGTCAAGGACTGAAACCTCAGCTGGGTTCTCAAGCACACAGAGCATCTGCTGGTGGGTCCCCAGCCCCTTGGTCAGCTCACCCTGATTTAAACCGCTTGAACATTTCAGCTCAGGCTGAAGCTGAGGAAACAGCCAAAGGAGCGTGCACAGATCATCTGGCTCAGACAACTCAGACCCATTTTCAAGACTGCTCCTTAACTTTCAGTGTCTCAACTTGGCTTTTATCTCTCAGAGACTAGCCTGAAATAGTGCAAAATCACTTCTATTATCCTAAGAAGTAAGGAGGACGGTCATCAATATGTTTGAAATTATGTACAAGGACCTAATTAAATAGCGCATTGTTACTTTTTTATTCCTGTTTCCTTAAGCCCACTGCTGCTTTTTTAGTTTATGATGCAAGTAATTATCACAGACAATATAATGTTGTTAAAAGGTAATAGTTTGGGAGAGATTTATTTTAGGATAGCCCAGCTATCCCAAAGTAGGAAGCCAACTCCTCTAAATTAGTCATAGAGCCCAAAGGGAGCTCTGCAGGAGCCTTGCTGTCTCAGTGGTCTGTGAGAAGCCTGAAATGGAAGCCTGCAGTCAGGCAGTGTGAATCACCCCCTCTTCGATCTCTGCCTCCTTTCTCTCTGCCATTCTTTCTCAGATGCCTCTGTCGGTCCTTTTAGTACAGGGAAGCTTCTCAAAGTGCTTTTATTTTTCTTTTTTTTCTTTTTGTAGTTTAGTTCTCAGTGCTCTGAGATGAGCACTGTCTCCTCTCTGAGAGAAAGGGGAGGGGGTCTAGTTCATAAGTGATCAGCATGCAGCGTTCTGCAAAATGTGATGTTTTAAGTATCACTACTGGACCTAGCACAGCATGCAAATATATCCTGCTGTCTATGTAGCTCAGATTTCATTGTTGTCTTCAGGGCTGCTCTTCTTGCTGAACCTAATGGAAGCATTTAGACTGCAGGGGAAAGCAACCATGTACACTAAATATCATCAGCTACACAGCAATGGGGCTTCTCAGGTAGGAAAAATAGGTCAGATTTCATCTGTATTCAATTGGTGAAGCATCTATCTTATGATGTGTCTATGTGACTGTCATTGTACCTTGGGATAGGTATAGTTGGCTTGATTATCTGTAACTTGCTGGGGATTTTTGTCTCCACTCTGTAGATTAATCTTGTTATGCAGGCAAAGCCTGGAGCTGGCTTATTGGCACCTCCAAAAATGATGCTGTGTGAGCCTTGATCTCCTTATCCCACAAATAGCTTTGTTTAAGGAGCAGAGTCATCAACCATGAATTTTTATATATATATATATGTGCATATTTTTAGTTTGTCTTCACAAATTTTAGGCACGTCTCAAGCAAAACAGGAGTTTTATGAGTATATTTACATGGTGGTAGCAAAAATACAGGAGGAGCAAGGTTAAGAGACATCCAAGTGGCCTCACATGAAGCAAGAAAGCAGAAGCAGTTGCTCACTTTTTTGGCTTTCTCAGGCCTAGTCAGCCAGACCAAATGTCAAAAGTTAGGCAACATAAGATGCTCTGGTGACCTGAAAATAGTTGTTGTTAATGTATTGCAGTATTGGCATGGATGACTTAGTAAAGTTGAATTTTAGATAAATGTTATTTGTATTACAAATAAAAATGTCAACAAAAACAAGAGACAAAAATGTGAATATATACAGAGACTCACTCTAGAGAATTTATGAGAACAGATAAACGATGTAAAAAGGGGAGGAAACACAGTGTAGATTAAGTGCCTTGCCAGAAACTTCAGGGGAAAACATCTGTAGGGGGAAAAGTTCTGCAGAACTGGGAACTGACCCCATATCCCTTGAGTTTTGGCCTAGCACCTTCACTGCAGTGTTGTGTACACAGGGGTAAAGGCCATGTACAGCTCTGGCTTTTGGCAGTTAAAATATGTGTAAAATCCTGGCCCAGCTAAAGTCAAGAGGGATTTTACCCCTGACAGCAGTGAAGTTAGAGGCCCTCTGACCCAGAGGAGTCAGAGGTGTCAAGGAGGTGCTGAAGCTTGCTGTTGGTGGCCACTGCTGTCTCCTGACAGGCAGTTCACATGCCCTTAAAGGCTACCCGTGTCCTAAGGTGTTAGACTGGGTTAAAGACTCAGTGGAGTCCTTCAATTCTCCCAGCCTTCACTGAGGACATAAAGAAAAAAAAATAGGTTTTATAGGAAGCCCATTTCAACTGCAGAGAAAGAGCACATTAGGCTCTTCTAAGAAAATAGAAATATTAATTACTTTTGTTCTTGAGGTTCGCTGCGTAGAACTCTTTTCTCAGTCTTGCACAGTGACCTGAACATTCAGCTAGGCTGTTATAGATGCCATTTCAGCTCTTTGGTCTTTTGGACATCTAACACATGGCTCTTGTCTTCCATCAGAAGACTCAAAGTAAGAAGGCTGAAAAGGGTGGAAGTGAATTTGTGGGTGAAGGAAGTTCTCTCATTTTCTATTTTTTGAGCTCTTCATACAAAGGGTCATTGGGAAAATGATACTATAGGTTGATACACAATCACATAATTTAATGGTTTGAGGACTCACCTCATTTTCTGTGTTGATGCCAAGAATGTGTCTATATTTAACACATTTCTTTAAGGCATGGTTTGGCTTTAAGATCTCCCTTTGACACTATGAAACCCCTAATCACTAAACTCAGAGTCATGCTTATGCTTCATCATCCTCACTGAACTTTGAACTAGCTTAGAGTATCAGAAATACTTCAAACTAGAGAGGGTGGAGAATAATGGATGAGCAACTTCTGGAATTCCCCAAAAATACCATTTCTCAAAAGAAAAAGCCGGGTTAGGAGCTTTAAAATTTGTTTAGAGGAAACAGCTCATGTCAACACAGAGCTCATGATTCAGTTTTTAAGTTTATTCAGAACTACTAAACTTTTATCTGATGAAGTCAATGGCTCACAGTATGTGCAAAGCACACCGGTGGCCTTCAAAGCTGTGGTCACTTGGCAAGCTGATCTGATCCCTGCAGGACAGCCTCATTCTCACATCAAAGCAAGAATGCAAGAATTCAATTTTTTTTTTTTTTTTTTAGAACTTTCCCAACACTTCTACAGGAATTTTTCTGACCTAAACATAGGGACTTTTTCTGACCTAACATTAAGGACTTGCCTCTTAAATAAATATGTGCATTAAATACTGAACTAGAAGATAGTTACTGATAATAGATTGAAGTAGCTAACCCATATTTTCAGGCTTTCATGATCATTTGTCTGAGGAGGTCACAGGTGACAAATTGACCATGACTTTGCAACCAGGTCAAGACTTTTACACACACATGGTCCTTGTTGGTTTCAGTCTTAGCTCACTTCTGAGTTGGAAGATCCAAATTATCCTTTTGAATTGTACCACATATGACTTTAAGAAGTTTACTGTCAGATTGCTCATTAATGAACTACTTTTACAATCTTAAACCATGCTAAATATTGCTGGTGAGAAAACACTGCCTGCAAGAATAGCTCATATATGAATTCCATGGCAGATTAGTAAATACACATACTTTCTTAGAATAATTCTTCTAAATTTGGACACACAGATAAGAGGTATTGGAGTAACATAAGGAGAAACCAATATTTTGGTTCTACTACTGTTCAATAGAGACAATTGAGCTGGACTTGAAAGAAGTGCTTCTCGTGTTAAAAGAACTGTGTTAGGAGTTGTTGAGCTCTAGCTCTAATACATCTGAACTCAGCAGTCACTGATTTAATTTGGAAATATTTTGTTTGAAAATAGTAGTATAAAAAAAGCTGCAGCTACATGCACAAAAACTCATCCTGTGTTTAAAGTCTCTAATTCTTACCATGCATTGAGATGGCATCTGTATTTAGACAGCCAGCTAAATACTGACAGCTGTTTTTCCCAGTGTTTTTTGTGGACTGACAGAGAACAAGATAGTGAAATTCCAGACAATGATACAATAAACAAGAAACAGAATCTTCAGATCTTGCAAATCTTAAATTTGTAAATTATCAATCATAAAGGAATCCTAAATATCAGGGAGGTAGTAAAAATCAAAGGAAAATGCCAAGGTTTTAAATTTGAAATTAAAAAAAAGACTTTCTGGTTATATAATGGAAGGAAAAAACTGTAGATACAGAGACCGATAAAGAAAAGCATAGAAGCCCAGAAGCCAAACCAATTCCCTCACTTCACAAAGAGCCAAACATATCTGTTAGAAAACACAGGTGATCAGATTCTTACTGCTCTGAAAGATTATATCATTTTTCATTTCCTAAAATAATGTTGGTGTAATGGTTCAATGTTTACTTGAGGATAGCAATGTCACTTTTTGGATCGTTAGACCTAGTTTGAAAGTGCACAAATTTTCTTATATAGATGCTCTGCTTATGCCAATCTGAATCAGCTCTGTTTAGCTGTGGAGCTCAAAATGGTGTTGTTCCATGAAATCAAAGTTTCCTTCTCTATCCCTTAGGAAGGCAGCTTCACTAGCAGTGAGAGAAACAAAAAAACCACCAAAAATTAATTCAAGAGAGGCAAAACTGAACATGTATTTAATCTTAATGCTTCTCTGGAGCTTACAATATCGTAAAATAGGAAAGCTTAACATTTATTGTTAGGAATGCCCAAGTGGATCAAACTGGAAACAGTCACTGGATATTGAACTCCAAGTAAGTATAGCTTGACTGCCAAATCTAATGACCCTACACCAAGTCGCAGTTAAGATCATAAAGTTTTATTTTATCTTGTATTTTGGCCACAAACAGTCTTCATTAGCAAAGGCATGGAAATAAAAATGTGGCTGTAAAACCTTGGAATGAAACATGAAATTTAAGTATAAAAACAAAGATAAATGTAGTAAATGCTGCTGTAAATGATGCCAGTTTTCCTGATTACCTAATCCTATGTAGTATATTATTAATTAATAGCCAAACAATTAGAGATGAGAGCTGTGGCAGAAGAAAAGCACAGAGTTAGTGGAGAAATATAAATCTCCTGTTGCATATCAGGCAGAAAAGGGGTAAATATGTGCAGCTGCATGTACTTCAAAGGCATGTCAGCTGCATGCTTATTCAGGGAGCAAGAGGCCCATAAAGCAATGTTTCCATAGTTTTACAGAGACACAATCCAGCTCAGCCACCTCGCGGTTACTGATCTCAGGTTCCAGAGAGAGCAGTTACAAACAGGGCTAACCTGTGCTGGGCTCTGGGTTCAGTCTGTTCTTGAGTGCTCCCCTGACTTTCCTCTGAGGACACATTTCATCATAGATGTGCAAGTTCTACACCTGAGTGAAAGAAATTTCCCATTTGAAATATTACTTGTGTGCAGAGCTGTTGTGGATGTCCCTTTCCTGGCAGTGTTCAAGGCTGGGTTGCATGAGGCTCCAAGTGACTTGATCTAATGGAAATTATCCCTGCTGACAGCAGAGGGGTTGGAGCTGGGTGATTTTTGGATCCTTTCCAACCCAAACCATCCTGTGATTCTCTGATCTGATAGTTGTTATGAAAATGATCAGACCAGTGCCCTGTAGGGTTTTGTTCTGTCATTCTAAATTGTGGCGCTACAAATGAGACAAAGCTGGGCTCCCTTCTGTTCCCATATCACAGGAGCAATGAGCAGGACTCAGCTCACCTTTAGACATCAGTGGTTCAGATATGTGCCCCTGGACTGGTCATCCAGCTCCCTTTGTAGCCGGCAGAGAGTAGTGGCCACGACCGGCAGTGTGTGCTGTTCTGAATGCCAGGTTGGGATGAGGTGAACTCCTCTGGTTTTCCTTTTCCTTTCCCTCCAACCCAGTCTTCATTAAACAAGCAAACCTCCCTCCCCCTTCCTCCACCTCTGCCAACAGAACAAGGAACAGAACACAAGAAAAGGAATATTATGAATAAAATTTTATGTGAAATTTTACTTTGGTGTTACTCAGCTTTAATAACGCAACATGCAGAGATGTGAGAACCTGAAGCGAACTGATGTAAGACTTTTTTTGTATTATGTAAGGAATATTACATGATTTTTAAAAGACATAAAGTATTTCCAAGTAAAATATTTTAAAATGTTCTCATTTTTAAGGAAACTTTTTGGTAGCAAAAAGAAATGGAAAAATATTGCCATTCTCATAAGTCCCCTTCTTAATTCAGTTTCAGTACATTACCCTTCAAAAAAAGCAAAAAGTGAGGAAAACCCCATACCAACATTTTGTCAATTATTTCTTTGGCAAATTCTTGGAAAGAAAAACAGAAACAGCTGCAATATATCTTCCAATCACTTTAACTTATGCGGTTTTGAGGAACTGAATTTGTGCCTAAATATTGACCATAGGTCAGATCATTCATAGAGATAGACATCCTTATTCTCCTTCTCTGTGTATATTACAGGCCTTCTCTGCCCTTTCTGGGACCAGAACAAGAAGAAGTGGGAATACAATCTTACACAATCGCTTTTTTTTCCTACGTCAGTCTCAGATAATTTTCCAATTTTTTTCAATGTTCAATTCATTTTACCTACGAAGGTAAAAGTGGGTATTGGCAGAATTAACTTCAAGATCTCCTTCTTTAAAGGAGCCTGACTAGAGCATGATGTGGCATAAGTGAAGTTAGGGTTGTAACAATAGTTGATAATCTGTACCTGCAATGCAACTCTTTTAACTGATTCAGATATTTTAGCCAACTCCACATGAATTTAGCTCTTCTTTTCCAAAAGAAATGTAATTTTATTAAGTTTTTGAGAGGATTGTTTGTTGGTTTGGGGTTTTTGTTGTTGTTGTTGCAAAGATCCTAAATAAAAGTTCCAATAAATATATTAATTATTATGACAGAAAGCATCAGTTCATCTCAGACTTGTTACGATTTATGCTAGTACTCACCTTTATTTATTACAAAGGTACTTTAGAAAGCTATAAGGCTGATGCAGAAATGTCAAATAAGTGGTTACAGTTAGAGTGAACAGAGCAAATGCATTATTATACATCAGTCTGGCAATCTTCAGAATTAGTATTTTCGTAAGGTATTGTTGTGATGGATGTTTTCCACTGAGAAAAAGAATTGGAAAAAAAAAGTTATAAACCTATATTCTAGATTTTTTTTTGTTTGAATTATCTACCATTCTTAAAAGAAGCACAAGAACAACAACAAACAACAATAGCAAAGGAGAGGGAAAAATACACGCTTGGTATTTTCTTGGTTTTTTTTTCCTTGAAACCTGATTTTGGTTTCCTATCCCCATTTTTCGCTTATTCAGTTGGCAAAATTTCAAACTTGTGAATGAATATTTATACTTTTTAGTCCGAAAATATGAAGAACTTTTAAATTTTAATACCTTATGAAAAAATATTTTTGTACACTTTGTCAAAACAAAATGAAGCAAGCAAAAATGGTGGATTTTTATTTTTTGTATTATTTTCTGTGTTCTTTCCTTTCTCTAATTATTCCACTGGTAGAAAAAAAAAGATAGGAAGGTGTAGAACTACAAAAATACATAAGTGAGCAGACTGACAAGAAGTAATGCAGGAAAGCAGAAAGCTGTGAAGAAAAGTTTGATTTTTTAAACGATGGAATTTTGAAATTTCAATATTTCAGTCTCTTCTAAAGATAAAAATCTTTCTAACCATCTCAATTTTTAACACCTATACAGAGTTTGCTTATCTTTTTTTCTGAGGGCACATATCTGGCCTAAATTTAGCTCTTTCTCACTCACTATTGAAGCTTCTGTACATACATAAATGCGTGTGTATGTGTGTGCATTTGAACCAACTGTAGAGCACTAGTGGATTTGCAGTACTTTTATAATTAAGTCCATGCTCCTGCATGTTAAGAAATCACCCTATTAAGTGTTTCCATGCAAGCAGTAGGTGGGCTTAGAGTTTATATTTTCTTCCTTATTTAAAATGTATATATTAATGTTTGAAAATTCCCACTTGGTGTACGTAGTGCATCGAGACCAAAGCCAAGAGCATAAAACCACTGCCAACACAAACTGAATATGTAAAACAGGTTCTCTTAATTCTACATCAAAGTTTTCTACTGCTTCGTAAAAGAAATCTACAACAATAGCAGGAAATTGTAAGAAATATGTGATGGGGGAGGGGGTACCTTATAAACCTAATCTCATTCCTGTTTAAATTAATATATATTGTAGTAGTTTAGGGGCACTTGTGCATGATTAGTCATATGTTTCAGAACGGAGCAGCCTTACTCCCAAGAACAGAAGGGAAAAGTGAGGCCCACCTGAGGGGGAGCAGGAGGGGCAGTTTGTCCCAGCTGCCTCCTTGGGCGGAGGAAGGAAGGGTCACTGGGCAGCAGGGGCAGTTCCCAGATGACACCAGATTTTGCCATATATTGGCTAAATTCAATAAATCCCAAAGAAGCATTAGGTTTGTTGTGAAAATATCTGAAGTCTGAGACTGTTCAGACTTTGACTGTCCCATGGCTGAGTTTCATGGTGCAAATGTCCATATCCGAGACTTCCAGGCATGCATTGATCCCTGATGAACAGTCCTGTAATACCCTTGCTTATATGTAAACCCTTGTACAGTAGTCCCAGGACATCTCATTAATAAAAATAATGTTTCACTTCCAGAAATTTTGAACGAACCAAGATTTTTTTTCAAAACACATCTACACATTATTTGTAGGTTGGACAAAAAAGGGGACACAAAATGTGCTGGGGCAGGAATAGACTACAGCAAAGGTAGGATTTGATATTTAAAGTCAGCAAAAATGCAGAATTGAAACTTTGAAGAAGTGTTGGCCTGCCCATGGTTCATCTGGGTGCTGGGTGGCACTGCCTGACTTTTCCATGATGCCAAGTAAGCTATCACTATATCGTGTGGTGTGAGCATTACCCTTAAACCTTTTGGACAGGGGTGAAATACTCTTGAAATACACTTCTCTCTTGTGTTTCCACTTGTTGGATGGGAACCTCATGTTGACTATCTCCCTCTCTCTTTACTCACAGGCTTACAGGTTATTTGTACACTAATGAACTAGATGCTGACAGGCATCACTCCCAGGCACTGGCACATAAACATCTGTACTGTTACACTGTGAAGTGCCCTTGGCATGTTTAATGCACTTTCCAACTAGTGTTCTCTCAAACAATGTCCAAACATGGTTCAGAAGTTAGCACAATCCAGGGACCATTCCCAGTAGGGAATGAGCACATGAGCACTGCTGGCTCATGCCCAACCTGCTGTCTGTCAAGACATCCAAGCCTTTTTTCTGCAAAGTTACTTTCTCTCCAATTGGCCCTCAGCCTGCACTGTTGCATGGTGTGAACTCATCCCAAATGCAGGATTTTCCATTTGCCTATTTTGAAATTTTTGAGGATCTAGTTCAGAGAATTCTCTGTTGAAGTCCTTCTGACTAGCAGCTCTGCTCCTCCCAATTTAATATAGACAGTAAATTACCTAAAGATGTGCCCCATCACAGTGATCAGCTCAATAACTAAAGCATTAAAAATTTCTGGGCCCAATATAAATCACTGTGGGACACCACTAGTAACCACCACCAGCTGGACTTCATTCCACTAATCACAACCCCTTGAGCAGTGGTACAACCAATCTTTCACCTACATGAACATCCATTTACACAGTCTGTCTTTCACTGGTTTGGTTATTGTGATGCTCTGGAAGTCAGTGTCAAAGTCACTCCTAGATTCAAACTAAACGACATTCATTTTTCTGTCTTTGTCCACAAAGCCACCAAAGGCAATTTGGGCAGTCAAATGTAATTTCACCTTTCGTAAGTTCCAACTATTGCTGTTATTCTGTGCTGTTAGAACAAAAATATCACCAGAGAGCATTGTCCCAGCTCTAAAGAGAGGAACAGAATTGAAGAAGGAGGGTGGTAGAGCCACATGTCCAGACAACAGATGGAGGAGAAGACTGGGTCAAGAAGAGCACAGAGATGCAAAAATGTAGTATCAAGAGAAGTATGAGTGATATAGCCACAAGTAGAATCGTAGAACTTTAGGGTTGGTAAAGACCCTTAAGATCACTGAGTCCGGCTGTAAACCTAAATCTGTCATATCCACCTCTAAACCATGTCACTAAGCATCACATCTACATATCTTTTAAATACCTCCAGGACTGATGAGTCTACCACTTCCCTGGGCAAGGTGTTCCAATATTTGACAATCCTTTCAGTGAAGAAATTTCTCTTAATATCCAACCTAGATGTCCTCTGGTGAAGGCTGAGTAGATTTCCTCTTGTCCTATCACTTGGGAGAAGATGCTGACCCCATTCCACTACACTCCCCTTTCGGGGAGTTGTAGAGACCAGTAAAATCTAATCTGAGGCCCCTTTTCTCCAGACTTAACAATCCCAAATCCCTCAGCCTCTCCTCACAGGACTCGTTCTCTAGATGTAAGTAGCTGTGTTATCATTTCATACGGTGTAAAATTAGAACCACAGCACTGCAGTGGTGTGAATGTTCCCTCCACCAATAGCTCAGAAACACAGGGCATCATGGTATTTCTGACTTTCATTGTAACCTGTGCAGCTGAGACAGAAATCCTGGTCACTGATTCAGACCCTGGTGATTGTGGTGCCAGATCTTTCATGGAGATTCCTGTGAATACAAAAAAAACCCCAGTAACTAAATTCCGTTGGCTTTTGGTGGAGACAAGACACTCTGTGGGTATGGTTTCATGTAGTATTAGAGCATGAGTATTCTTGAGAGAAAAGCAAAAAGAAACTATTGAGATAAGAAATCCTTTTGAATGGATTTTAAATGTTGCAGTAAGTATAAAAGTATCACACATACAGGAATTAGTTGGAAGCACAAATCCGATCTATACATGTTATTTAGGCACATAAGGATTCAAGACTTACTGCTTTTCACTGGGGTTGCTGGTTAACAGGGCAGTCTAAGACTGCTACACTGATAGGGCTGGGGAGGTAAGTCTTTGTCTAAACTGCAAAAGTTCCTCTTTCCAAACAGGTGACAAAGGAAAAAAAGTACAGTAAGAAAAGAAGATTTTTAAGGAATTCAGAAAACAAACATTCATTCTGCAACTTCATGCAGTCAACTGAGAGAAGGAAAATAATCTAATGGCATACTAAAAAGGGGCTCATCTTTCCAAAAAGAAGCTGCTTTTTGTTACATGACCTTTGAGTGACCCATAATATCCCAGTTTGTGGTCTCTATAATAAAATAAAAAGATAGGGAATTCTACATAAAGCTGTGACATATCCCTGCTGGCTCAGAGACACTACATTGTGCTGATTATGTTGATGCTTCCTTCATATTGCTGTACTTGGCGCAGGATCACAATGAGAGGCTGAAGCACTTTTTTTTGCTGGCACAGAGCCACAGCAATAGTAAGGAATAGGACAGAGAAGTTCTCTGAGATATCTGTACTCTTTTTAAAGAAGAAAAGAATAGAACAATGCTTAAGAGTTGCAAATTCCTCACTTGCAGCCCAAGGGAATTAATCTCATTAAGACTGCAAGGTCAGTAGGGCAAGTATTCTGCTTTAAGCAACAGAAAGCATCACCAGCAAAACTAACATGTGATAGGTGATTGTCTTCCCTCAGTAGTACATCCTAGCCCTTCAAGTCTTTGCCTGTAGGGCAAGGGGATTTTTTTCCCTCATCTGTGTATGCAACACTATGTTTCAAGCACTGCTGAAAGCAAGGTTTTAGAGTCGTGTTTTGTAACTGCTCCCTCTCGGACTGGCAGCTTGTGTCATTTTCTCCTTTGCTTCATGCTACGCAGCACCACACTGCACCGTGCTGCTCTGGGAGAGCAGAGTTGTTGGGGTTGAGAGATTTGGACTTACATATGCCCCATCAGAGGTTTTGCCTTATGTCTGTCTCAAGATTGCAAGGCCTGAAGTGGGGTAGCTCAAAGTGAACTTTTGCAAGCTCTCCAGAGGTTGAGAGCTGCTGCTCCACAGCTGGGATTTCCTATGAAGTCCTTCCACCAGATTGAAACACAGAGTTTTGTTTGTTTGGATTTTTTTTAAGAAGCAGAGCTAAACTTTCTCCAAAGGACACGTGTGTCATCCGCTGGGGACTCTCAGTGCAACAACCAGTATGTTTTAAAAAGAACGCATTATATGTTCAAAGTCCTGTGACACTCAGGGTGTCACCAAGAGATCCATTGCAGCCTTATGTCCTTATTTATTAGGTCTATATTTTATCTTTTCTTTCTTTTTCTTTTATTTTTTTTGAAATGCATAAAAGTTTTTCACTTATTAAAGTCTACCAATAAAAATAATTATTTCTATTATTATACTACCTTGTACTTTGTCCTAGCTGTAGCCTAATTAAAATTACTTTAAAAGAACTAAGATTTTGCACTAGAACCTTAGTGAAACATGAAGAGCACATACTGACAGGACAAGTGGGAATGGATTTTAAACTGAGTGTAGGTTTAGATTGGATATTAAGAAGAAATTCTTTCCTCTGAGAGTGGTGAAAAACTGGAACAGGTTGCCCAGAGGAGTTGTGGATGTCCCCTCCCTGGAAATGTTCCAGACCAAGCTGGATGAGTCTTTGGTCTCATGGAAGCCGTCCCTGCCCACAGCAGAGGGGCTGGAACTAGATGACCTTTTAGGTCCCTTCCAACCTAAACCGCTCTGTGATTCTGTGAAAACTGATAGAATATTCAGCACAATAAATCTGGTATGTCAAAAGCATGGTAATCAGTAACTTGTTCATTCAAAACACTTTCTCCACTTTTGTTACAGTCAAATTAAGTTCACAAGGACAGGACCTCAATGTTTGCCTAGTCTGTACAGGGGCATAATGTAAGCCAGTCATGACCTGTATCCATCATGTCTTTGAGCAGCAGCAGTATTATAAATAAACATCAGTTATAAGGAGAAAATATAAGCAAGAATCTTCTCAATGTCAATAATTACCATGTACAAAAAAAAATGCACAATGGTGAATATCAGCTAATCAGGATGTGTTAGATGGTTTGAAGTTTAGAAAGGTTTTACACCAATATGAAGAACGAATACCTGAACAGTGTAACTTTAAACATTTGGAAAGATTGCATTAAAGTCATTGGTTCCCTGGATGGTGCTAATCCTACTCAGGAAAGGGGGACCTCACACCAAACTCACAGCATGGATATTTAACTTTCCACCTCCCTGTAGCTCTTGTATGTGTTTGAAAGAAAATTTAGCTCTACTGAAGGCTGTGAATACTGTGGCAGAATACTTTTATGTATCACATAGAATCAACTCCCTTTCCAGAAGTAATATCAATGATAAATTTCTTCTGTAAACTTCCTTTGCACAGGACAGTCAGAAAGGGTTCATTTGCTATTTCCAATTACATATCTGTCTGTTATTGGTGATAAATGCTCAAAATATGCTATTTTGGTCCAATATTTTGTATGATTAAGCACCTGAATTGCTAATGAATGCGGACATCTTCCAGAGGTTTTGTTGATTAGAATTTTTCTAATTTATCTGTATAGCAAGGTTTTATCTTTGGACATTTAGTTTTGTAGTTTCTATTGACTTTGGTTAGAATTGTTCTGGAATTGAAGAGGGGCTGGATTGGGCTGTTGCTCGCAACTTTCGACTTAGTAAAAAAATCTGGTTTATAAATTCAGGCAGAAAGGAGAAAAACTACCAACTTGACAAAAAGCTTCATGTAGAGGATGTGTTTGTTAGCAAAATGAAAGCAAGACATCATCCCATCTCTCTGCATGGTTTGGCAGTTTATGAAACAAGCCAAAGGAAGCTGCGTGTGGCCTGAGCCTTGCTAAAGACAGCTCCATAAGCAGGCAGTTACAGGCGGTTCCAGCACAAGGAGTCAAATGGCTATTCCTAGGACTAGGCCTTTTTTAATAAACAAAAACCAAATGAAAATGTCCCAGTTATTAACATTGGAAGAGTTGGCTACTGTGCACATACAGTATATTTCCATTACATTTTAAAATCAATTCATAAAGCTGCAGGCCAACATTCCAAAGAAGTACTGCTGGCCATGAATGACGTCCTGATTGTGAAATGGGATGGAAAATGCACTCCTAAATGCACAGTGGACACATTTTGCTAAATGCTAACAACTGGGACATTTTAATTTGTTTTTGCTTATTACAAAAATAAACAAAGTAAACAAAAGGCATGAGTGCAAAGCAAGGGAGTTATTAAAAAGAGCCTTTCACTTAAGTCCTTCTGGCTTAGCCATCTTCTGTACAATTTAATTTCTAGAGGGTATACTCTCAGCTGGTTTCATTTAGTTTTGACTACCAGATGTGAGCATGGTTTAAAGAGACAGCAATGTAGGCAATTAGAGCACACTCAAATCTTTAAAGCATTGTTTTTGCCATTGTAAGAAACCTTTGTTTTCCTTTTTTTTGATTAAGGCAGTTTTGGGAACATGCTGGCTAGTGAAGATCTGGGTTCATGGCTGAAGTAGTCATGTCTTATAGGTGTGAGAAGGCATTTCCCTTCATAAATACTCAGCTCAGACTGCCACCTTATAGACAGTAACCTGCAGAGTTTAAATGTGCAAAAGCTGTTCACTCTATGGGAACAGGGCAGACTGGGGGCTGGAGAGGAAATCTATAAAGTATGGTCTGTCGTGTAGGGAATACCAGAGGGAAGAGCAGATTCTTCCCATCATTTATAATTGCACATGGAAGTCTGACCACCAGATTGAATTGGCCTGAATGTTTCAGAGGTTTAAAGTACAAAGGTAATAATTTACAAGGAAATCCAGGTTTCTTGTGCAGCTGTATGGAACACGGGAATTTAGAATTGAAAAGGATTTTCAGATTTCACAATTTGTCCTCATTTACATTTGGAAAGAAACCTAGTTATTTCAAAGGCCTCCATGAAAGACAATGAAAATGGTTTGAGGTCAGTCAAAGCATTGTATTACAGTTTTGATTTTTGTATTATATAATATACTATATATTAAAAACAAATCAAAAAAAGAGTCACTCTAAAATCAAAACAGCTTGTTCTGGAAAGCTGTAGTGGGAGGCTCTGGCTGTGTCCACAAGAGCAAGTCGTGCAGCCCGGGAGTGGGTCTGCAGCGAGAAGCTGTTGGTGTGGAGGACCTGACATCTGTACTAGACACGCTTTCAGGGGTTTTGATTCACACTAGCTCCAGTCTGTTCCCATGGTTTAAACATTTGAAACTGTTTGGAGTACATTAGCTGCGCTTCTGGAGCACATCTTCCAGTTGAATTTAATCTGAAAGGAATCCAGTTGACTCGCTCAGAGACCGCTCCATGATGTGAACCGGAGTGTGGTGAGTGGGAACAAACGGGGGACTCATTTCAAAAGTGCACTCGAGAGCCGAATGAACATGCTGAACCAGACTCTCCCTTTTTCTATCTTTTTATGGCCAAATTTCAGAGGACATTTTTTCCACCAGTTTTTCAGCTCTAGCAGAAATACTCTTTCTGACAGAGTGCTTTTGGGAGTTCTTTTTGCCAGCTTTATTTAAGGGTTCTCCTTTCAGTGGGAAATCAAACAAGAAGCAGGCACCCAGTTCAGTGCCCTACCCCCATCTGTATGGAGGGCAGGAAGGCTTCTTCAGGCCTTGAATTGCTCTACAGCAGTGTCACCAGATCCTGCCATGTCTGGCAAATTCCCAGGGCAAACATATGGGAAGCATGTGTCATGATTTGGGGCAGAGGTTATTATTTTCTTAATCACTGCCACAACTGTGCTCTATGTTTTTTCTTTTCCCTGAAATGCCACTGGATTCAGTTTGAACACAAGTGTTACTCCTCCTCTGAGAAGCCCCTCTGCTCCTCGCCTTGGAAACTCTTTCATGCAAAAGGTCTGCGTCACTCAAGTGACATAGAATGAAGATGAACTCACTGAGAGATTACATTGTGTAGGACTAAATAATTTTGCACTATCTGTTCCTCATTTGTCTTTTTCCTTTAAAAGAAATTAACAAAACCTCCAGTAGTCTTTCAGAGTTTTTATATCAGCTAGTTACCATCTCACTCTCCTTGTTTTCCCTGATAGTTTTGTTTTTCAGGTACAAGAAACTATCAAACATATGGCTGATATCAAAGTTGCAGGAAGGGAAATTTCCTACTTTAAGAAGTTTATTTAACTGGATTTCGGTTTCAGGTCCATTCTTTTACATTTCCAACTAAAATAATTGCCTGTTTTTCTGGAATACTATTGGGTGCAAAAACTAAAAGAACCGTAAGAGAAATTTCAGAAACACATTATTGCTTGGGTTTGAGCAGTTTGAATTTGACATAGTGTTTCACTAATTAGCAGAATTTAGAATTAGCTACCAAAATCATCACCAGAATTTTGACTGATTTTAAGCTCATATGTCCATTCAAGTGATAAGAAATTGTTGCATCAAAATGCAGCAAGAGGATTTTGATGTCAACTCCAAATCATGATAGGGATTATGGCAGAAGTCCCTTGATTATATGGAAACCTGCCTCTATACTTTTATAAATGTCCTTTGTTTCCTGCTTTCCATTTCTGACTGTCTTTTGTAGTGGATTCAATCTCCATTCTGCATTGTTGGCACAAGGCATTTTCTGAGTACTTAAATTGTTGCCCTATATGACTGCAAATATTCAAACACAGAGAAAAGGCAGTGAAGTTACAGGTAGAACCTGGGTCAAAAGTTGTTGAAAACCAGAACAGCTAGAGTGCAAATTTCCACACAAGGAGCGTATCTGGAACTGGTACACTCATCATTCTGGAAGATTAGAGGAGAATAGAACTGGGAGCAGAAGCATAGTGTTCAGCTGCCGAGCAGTTTGGCCAAGAATACGGCAATTATTATTAAATATTATTGTGTCTTTTAGTCTTTTTTTCTAAATGACCTTACTGTTTAAATAAGGGCATTCACTGAGCTAAGGTTTTGACCTGAGATAATCCTTTTGGCTGTGGATATTAAGACAGAAATAACCATAGCAACCATAGAGAATTTCATAAAACATTTGTTTGCTTCTGTTTAGCTAGAAAAGTCCAAATAAAAAAATGTCATATATATCTGGTGTGTGTTATACATTGTGCCATAAATGTCATTTGTTAGTTGTTTCTCTTTTTGTGGTTTGAGAGGAAATTCCAAATGTAGCTGAGGGAATCTGGCTTTAAACACACAGAGAGCCCTCATTCACTATTGAAATGCATTCTGGGAGAACTGCAAGATGTTTTGTGCAAGCAAAATTTGCCTGCACATGATAAGAGATATTTTAGGAAAGCAAAGTACAACCAGAGCAACTGAGAAAATATAGAAAAGTTTCTTAAAAGGGTGTGCTTATCATGATCCAGAAAAATATGTTGTTTCATCGATGTATTCACTACTGGAAAAATTCCTTGTATCTCAGAAAGAGAGAGATAAAAAACCTTTTTTCTATAGAATAAATTTCTGTGCAAGCTTTGTCCCCAGCAAGGCTTTGTCTAACGGAATATTCCTCAGAGGACTTCCCAAGAGACTTATGGATGGTATCATGTTCCAAACACTATTTAAGGCTACATTTTATCTTTGATTTGTGACATGAAACATAAAATAAACATATCAGCACAGAATAATCCTAGTTTGAGACTGGTTTAATTTACCCCATACCCAAAAGGAATGTAACTGTCCAAACTGGAATTATCTTCCAGCAGTGACAAGGCTGTGTTAATGACCATAGCTGGTAAAAATCTGATTTTGCATCTCATCTGGATATGGCATTGTAGTACAGTGCTTGGTCAGTGGAAGAGAGAGATGTCCTCAGTGAGTAACCCTGAAGTTTTGAAAAATCCTGGTTTTACAGTCTTTCCTCTAAATTTGAGCATTTGGTGAGTCCAACAGGATTTGTCCAGAGGGAAAGGTATGCAAAATTCTGGTGAACTACAGGCCTAGCTAAGGCATTCTTCCTTCACCTCTTCATGTATTATCTTCCAGTAAGAGTCTAGGGAGACACCAAATTCAGATATTTTCAAAACAGAACTTGGTAAGCTTAATAAAACTGTAAACATGGTGGCTCATGACAGTCTGCTGAACCAGAAGGTTACTTCTGTGTTATATTTTGTGCTTATCCTGTGGGAAGATGAAGCACTTTCATGACTGAGTTGTGATCAGGACATAGCTTCACTCCCCTGATAAGGCTCCAGGAAGAGAGAGAGAGACTGGCTGTATGAGACACTTAGGCAGGGTGCCACAGGGAAGTTCTCTTGACAAGATAGGACATAAGGACATCTTTGACTCATTTCACACCTGGAATTGTCTCTAAACTGCAGGCATAATGTGAGCTTTTGTTTGAAGCTAAAGAAATTATTTTATTTTTTTTTAATTTGATCTCAGCACCTACAGAATCCAGTAAAATCCAGCTGTCAGTGAAGCTGGCTTCCTGATGTTTTCACTGCTTGCTATATTTGCACGTTACTCTTTAAAAATCGAGACAGTGGCCCAGGTACTGGTAACTGTGCAAAATACAGTCAAAAAAGAAGCAGGAGTTAATCTCATTCTGGAGGTATGCCAAGCACTGCTTAAATCAGGAGCTGAGTCAAGGGAACTGAAGACATTTTGACATCTTGATCCAAGTAGGAAGAAGCCATCAAAGGCAGCTTGAGGCAAAATTCACTGGCTGCACAGTTTGGAGTACTATCAAAGAAATCTTTGAGGTAACCCAGCCAGCATCGTGAAGAGAAAGCCTCAAGTCTCTCTGCACTTCAAGGCTCACCATAACTCATGCTTATTTTCAGAATGGCTGGTTCCTCGCATTATGCACGGCTCAACCATTTCTGCTGTATCTTCTATCGTTGCAGAGTTGTATGACAGCTCAGTGACCTTTCTGAAAGTGCAAATATCTGGTAGTACATGCTGCAATGTAGCATGGGATATGAGTCCAGGCTGATCACAGGAGCAGTGGAGAAAAATTGGAATGGGTCCTGAATGTGTTCTGGGCCTCAAGTTTCAACAAACACAACCTCTTTCTAATAATGATTCAGTAAGAAGTGCTTACCAGTGAGCAAAATTGTCTTTTTTGTTTCTTTTGTGGGGGTTATTGCCTCCACCTCAGGTGTCAACAGATTGAACAGTTATAACACGAATCTCAGACATTCAAAAAAACCCCAAACAAACAAAAACTGTCACACGATCAACAAGTAATGGGTTTGGACCTTTATAAAATCAAAAACAAAACACTGTGAGGAGCTTCAAGAGTGCAAAAAGGATGATGAATAATACATACTAATTCAAAATAAAGACACGAATTGCATTGCATTTGGACACAAGTGACATACTCACACGCAAATTCCAGAATATTTTCCAAGAGGGATGAACATATGGTGCTTCTGCAGATATTCACAGTATTTTATTTTCACCAGAAATGTTTACACCATAAAGAACAAAAGCAATCTCTCAGCTTATATTACAAAACCAAGCCTAAGAAAAAAGTTTGGGTTTTAGGCTGAAAAGAGAAGCTAAGAGATCTCAGCAACTCTGAACCTTCCTTCAATGCTATTTTATATATATATATATATATGTATATAAATAAATATATATATATAAAGTCTGTGTTATTAAAATTATAAGACTGTTAAAAATTTGCCAAAGGAATATATGTACTGAGGAAATTTTTGATTAAACACAATAAATTGATAGAAAAAAAATAATGTTGTTAATTACATTCTTTAAATGCTAATAGAAAGCTGATTTGCTTTTAAGTAAATATTTTCTTAAAGGGTACATTTTTCTGCCCCTTCAGAAGTGAAGACCAGCAGATGAATTAACAGCTTTAATCTGTTAACTTCTCTGAACTGGCTCTTTTTGGATCCTAAGCCCACATAAAAATACCAGCTGATTTTGTGGCATTTGACTTTGATTGCCTCATGCCACTGATTTTAAAGATATATCACTCTAATATATTCCTTGCAAGTTTTCATGCTCAAGTGATCAGAAATAATAGATGATCATTTATGAATCAAGCATCAGTATGGCTGTGGTAAATAGTCGGATCATGCAGGTGTTTTCCTTAGGAAAGGAAGAATTGTGATTTCTTCCATGCCATAAGGTAACCTGTCTCAAGTACCAAGTGTCACATCTTAAGAAATACAACATTTGAAAAATCTATTGTCAGACTCAAATAAATAAACAATCTCTTTAATAGCTCATATTTCTGTTTAACTATTCTTTAGGAAGGATTGAATGTCTTAAATGCTCCATAAAGAACTGTGTTTTGCTTCAAGGGGTGACATTCACTCTACCTTAACTTCATCCATCTAAGTTATTACCATGAATTCTCCTGAGGGTGTACCCTACTTTTGCTTGTGAACAGACACAGAATTTGCACTCATAAATTTTGGTTATTGAGCTCAGGTTAGATCTTTAAAGTAAACTTCCATAGTATATTTTTAGGCTGTTATTTTAATATTTCAGTTAATAACTCCAAAAAACTAACACCTCCATCAGACACTGCCTAAGACCAAGTTGACCTCAGTATGTCTGTTTACCTATAAAATAAATATGAACGTCCCCAAACTGATGAAATTGAGACTATTCTCAACAGACAGCTGAAGATCTTTCCTTGTGGAGAACAGGGAGTGCTCTTCTTATTGATTTTTCACAGCCTTACTGTAGGTGAATAACCATCTCAGCTGTCCCAGGACTGGATTCTCAGTTAATTTTAGTTTTATCCTGCAGATAAGAGCACCTATGACAGGATCCTTAGACTGAAGCCAGGTTCAGTGGTTCCCCACAGGAAGTTAGTTAAGGGTATATTTAATGCCAGTTTTTAATGGGTGGAGGGAGTACGGTGGTGGAAGATTTAGATTTTTTTTTTAAGGGAATGGTACATCACTGCTATCTTTTTGCATGCATTTGTCGTCTAATTGTATACCAAAGTATTCCCTCCAGTGTGAGCTCTATGAACATCAAATAATGCATAAGGACAGAAGTGGATCTCACTTGAGAAAATCTTCTGCTCAGATGGAAGACAAGTGGTGGACAAAACTCTCCACCCTATTATTTTTTATGCTGAAAAAATAATCTTTCAGACATTGGTCACACACACAGAATCACACACTGAGTATTCTTCAGTATTATTGCTTTATGATCTTAGATTTCAACCAACTTCCATTTCTGTTTGAAATATTGGAAGATATTTTCAAACAAAATATATAATTCTTCTATTTTTCTGCCTGTCATAATTGAGATTAAAGAATCACAGATGAATTGGTGGGAAATACACTGTTACAGTATCTGAGTGAGGTTTTCATCTTGGCGGACAAATTTTTTCCAACTTCTTTCTTTGATTGAGTATTATTTAATTTTCATGGTAGGAGAAAGGGACTTATCACGTAAGCTGTTCTAAACTAATAAATGTGAATGTTAGTTAAAAAGTCAAGAGTGTCTCCTCCATCTATGTCAAGGTTAAATTGATACTTTTTGTCATTACCAAAACTGTGGCTACAAGTGTTCTTTTGGGAAAGAGTCCCACCAGTGGAAAGAACTCTCCTGTGTAACAAAAGAAATTACATCAAAATCTGGAGTTATTTCATGCCAAGGAAAAGAAAACATTTGTTAGCAGAAGAAGAGGGACTCAAAAACCCCACTGCAGGGAAGAAAGCAAGAAAATGTGTTTTGATTTGCAGAGGGTTTGTGTATAACTCTATTTTTGCTTTTAGAGCAAGATTTTTCCCTTCTAGTTATTCTTTAAAAACTTACACAGGTTTCCTTCTGCATTCTTAATATGTCAAAAGAAAATTGCAATTCCTGCAACATTAAACTTGAAGCAGATTTGTTCAAACTTAAGGCTTCAGCCTGAGAGAATCTGAGCATCATTGACCCATCCAGTTAAAAATTCAAATTATGTAAAATTTCTTACATCATACCTCCCACTGCAGAGTTTTGTGGCATACTGAACTTGAAGATTAAGGAATTAAAGTAATGGAGAAGAAACATGACATAAGACCCTGCTCATACACACCTGGATTCTTTTTTCAAGTATAACACCTTTACATTGTCACATGAGTGACAATGACAGATAAGATAGCAGCCAAATTTGAATGGATTGGGACAAATTAATACAGATGAAATGCATCACAGGATACAAACAAGATAAGATTTATAAATTACCTTTTCTTAGACTAATTGATATAGATGTAAAACCACAAAAACTCTTAGACACATGGATTCCATATTAGGTCTAAGATGCAAAGCCCCAGTTTAGGCATGAATAAGCCTTTCCATGCCCCATTCCCTAATTTGTTGTTCTAGTTTTTCCAGATATTCTAATTATTATTCTTGTAATGAAATTAAAAATGTCAGGCTTTTCTGAGACTATATTAGGTTAGCAGATCTCAGACCAGAGTCTGAAGCTTTACATTGATTTGTGAAATTAAAAAATTAGGGGGTTTGGCTTGTAGTAGAAAAGGTTTAGGAAGTATTGGTTTAGAAAATCATGCCAATTAAAGATGCAAGAAATTATCCAGTTTTATAAAGCTAATGGATCCAACTGGCCAATCCTTTCACCAATATTAGCTTTTCATTTCCCAAATGAGTCACATAATTCACATACACCTCAGCTATCCCTCTTTCATCTACATTCAGTTCAGGGGATGATGTGCCTCCCTTACATCAAAACATTGGCAGGTATATGAGGGGCAAAAATTTCTATTAAAAGAGATTTATTTTGGATGAAATTAAGATTTTAAAAGATTTGGCATGTATGGCACCTGATGGGCTTGCTGTCTATTCTGTTTGGGCTTTTTCTCTTTCATCGCAAGCTTTTACAAGATAATATTGAGTCTTTTAAATTTAATTAGGACCTTATTTGATTCTCTTTCTGGATCTGGATTTGGCTCTGCTAATCATGATCTGAATCTTTTTCTGTTCTCCATACCCAGTAAAAATATTATTAGATGGTTCTTTGTTGTGGTATTTTGCAATCTAAAATGTATGCTTCTCATTTGAAAGTATTATGCACATCACTTCAGCACAGTATTTCAGAGAGAATCATAGCTGGGCTGAGGAAATTAATAATTCTCATGTGAAGTGCATTCTTTAAATATATATTTTAATTCTGCATTTATTCAGAAGTAGTTCTATGTATTTCTTCTCACTATTAGCAAAATAATAGACTTTTCCACTGTATTGTTTCCATTATCTTGGGACTTCTTAACCAAGATATTACTGACCATGAGTACATGGGAAAATCATGTTCCAGTGAGTTACCCTGTAGGGATAAACTGTAGGGGGATACTGGCTTGAGCATTGGAAAACCATAATGTGAGTGCAGAAACAAGAGTTTAAGTATGAGGACAAAAGTTATGCTACCAGTGGGCCTGACCCATACTAGTTAGTCTAATAGCTCTCTCTCATCAAATACAGTATTAAGGTTTCTTTTCACATTTTATATATATGTATTGTCATATTCTATTTTATTGAGCTTCAGCACATTAGCCTAAGAAAACTGCATTTACTCTTGGTTTAGATCAATTTCTTAATTTGAATATGGAAGATGCTGCTCCCTGATGTTTATCCCAGGAACCATAATAGTCAGATGAATCTCAGCAAAGACTTAGGTACAGAGTTAGTCAGGAAATGTTGTTTGCCATGAGAACATTTAAGTAAAATCATGCCAAATATATTTTGGTTACAATTTCAAAAACTTCAGTGTTAAAATGTCAAATCACTGGATACATTCCTCTTTTCACATATTGGTTGAGTTCCCCTCCTAGATTTCAAATGCTGTTGTATTCAGCAGGACCACTCACACAATGGTGGAATGTGCAGCACGTGACAGTTTGAGGAGCCACACAGAGTGTGGGGGCTTGTGAAAACCACACTGTAGTACCCCAGTATTGTAGACTCTTTTCAGCAAATGTTATTATTAGAAAAATGTCTATTTTGCAAAATATAAATTTAAAAAAAAGGCAGCAGAGAACATCTAGATTCTTCATTCAAATACATTTGAAAGAAAAACTTGTGTACAGTCCCTGATGCATTTCTATTTCCAATCTACTTGCTTGATGGATTCTCATTTTGCTGTGAATATTTTGATAATAAATGTAATTTGTTTATTACATGGTAACTCTCAGCTTCAGTTGATAGTATTATGCCTAAAAAAGTGGAGAAACCACCAATGCCATTTCCAAGTCCTTTCTTTAAAGAAGTTCCATTTATCAACTAGAAGCAACAGAATCCTGAACCAAACTTTATGGATCTACATATGTAGGGATCTCCCCTAACTTAAACAAAAATATACATTCCAGAAGAGATAATCCATGCCCCAAAAATACAAAGAACTAAAGAAGTCGTAGGTTGGAAAAAGAAACCGTTGTCATTACCTTTACACAAACCATATCTCTGTGCCTAGGAAGAGAAATTTGTATTGTTAACTTCATGTAAGTCTATCCTGTCCTATCACTTTTCCTGGTGGGGATCAATCAGTAGCACTGAACTCACCTTTTGCAAAATTCCTGTTAATAGTCCAGCACTGAAATCAAACATAGGGTTACAATAAGTCTTCACATTTTCAAGAGATCCTTAATGAGTACCTACAAAACAGTAATGCAGTTTTAATTTTTCTTCGTGTCATTGAGGTTTTCTCTATAACTGAGAGCTCTGTTTGCCACTCCTATATTAACACTAGTGAGTCATGAACTCTTTAAGAACAAGGGCATAAACCCAGAGAATTCACTCGTGTCATACCTGGGGTTCTATCTTTGATATTTGGCATCACCCCAAGCCATGCAGGACTTTAAGGCATGCTAATGTAGTATTTGCATACGAGCCAAAAGACTTTTTTTTGTCTGTCTTTATTTACCTTATAGCTTAGGCATTCTTAAAATGCATTTGTGTTGACGAGCTAGTGCAAAGGAGATTATTAGTGCTTTTTGAGCAATGAAAACAAGCAAGCTAAGCAAAAAACACTTTTGAATTTTTCTAGCTTTACGTTGTAGGTTCACGGCTCCTGCCACATTGTACTGTCAGCGTATTTTACTAGCCTATATCATTTTTATAGATCATGAACAGTAGAGGCCTAAATTTTGACCCCTGTCGGGCCCCAGTAAATCTAGTTTTCCACAATCTAACATAGCTCCTCTGTTTTCTGTTTTTCCATCAGCACTTTATCCACTCCCATGTACTTCCCTAGATCCTGGCAACTTTTAGCTTAAACAGAGACCAGTAGTATGGAACTTTGTCAAAATGTTCTGAAGATCCAAATAAATTATGTTGTGTTTTATCAGCTTTGTCTGCAGCCTCCTGGAGCATCAAGTTAGCCAAGACCTTTTCTTTCTAAATCATTCTTGTTATCTCTGTTAGTTTAGCACTATGTATTTACTTTTATAACGTGTCCTCTAGTGTAGTCTGTATTAAATACCACAGTGATGGGACTGCAGTTCCTTGAGAATGCCCTTTTCAACTTTGTGTGGAGCTGTAGTGTATTATCCATTCATTTCATTTGTGGTATGTTAACTGAATAAAACAAGCTTTCCAGTGCTCTACTGCAAGGCAGCCCCAAGTGTTTCATGAATCCTAGTGCCTTTTTTTCCCCTCAGATTTCTATTTAGTGTTCCACAGTTCCACAAAGATTTCCACTGCTTCTCCATAAAGTTTGTACAGATTCATCTTTGCAGATTTATACTGAATATTGTGAAGCTAATAAAGTTTTTACAGCAGAAGTTTTGAAATGTGTTCAGCAATGTATAAAACCTTTGAAAGATAGAAATATTGTAGACTATTGTTTTGTTGTCAGAGGACCTCTATGCTGTGAGTTAAATGAGTTTTCAATATAACATGGATTACCACATTTTGTAATGATTTTTGATTTGCTGTCATTTATAAAGTGAGCTCTTGCTGGGATAAAACTTATTTTAATAATGTTTAAAACTGGCTACTTTGTGAATCTCAGTGACTTAATATGAAGCCAAGTTCTGAAGAATATTGAAACAGTTCAGTTTTCCAAACGTATATAGGTGGAAAATTTCTGTTCTTAAAAATCCCTTCGCAGAGCTCATTTTAAACATACTTATGGGTTTTTCATGTTTTATCTTTGAAACTGTAAGTTTCTTTAGGCTTTCTTTTTACTTCAAAGCTAAGGTAAATAATGCCTAACAGTTACATCTCTGTTTTTTTGAACCATTGGAACTACTTTCAGATTCAGCAGATTTCCTCTTATTATAAACCAGCTACACACATGATGGTCAGAATAAATCTGGTCTTGTTAAGTCACTATTATCTGTGACCTTAATGTATCAAGTCCAAATGAGCCTGAAGCTACACTCCTGTTAGCTCTCAGAAGCCAGCAGAGGTTCTTTATTAAATAAAGGACATTGGATTTGCTTAGAAGGCTCAAATCAGTTGCAAGATATAGGTTTCTGGCAGCATTTGAGAAGATTCAGGATGTTCTCCAAAAAAAATCCCCCAGAAAAGGATATAAATCCTTGCAGTTTTTGGGCCATGCCTACTAGACCTTTGCAGATGTCTTATGCAATCTGCTGTATCAAAAGTGGCATGAGATAATTGAATTCACAATGAAATTTTAAAGACTCCTGTATCTTTAGATGCACTTACTGAAGATGTTTTGTCTGGTCTAGTCACCCTAGATGGTATCTATCTATCATCTATCTATTATTTATGGTGTACTGAGAAATAGGCTCTTCTAGTGCACGACCCATCTTATCTTACTGTAGGAATCATTGAGGAGAAATCAATCATATCCAGGAATCTTCTGTTCTCTCCCTTACTTGTCTCTTGGGTTCTGTGTAGATCCTGTGGTACAGGTTTTGCTGACCTGCACATGTAGTATGTCCCAGTTCTGGCCAAATACCAAAATCCATCATCAGTGCAGTACATGAGACACAAACAGGACAGAAGCCCCCGTGCTCCAGTGAGCTGGTGAATGCCCCACTTCAGTGTAGAACAGCACAACATGCAGAACTGGGAAACAACATGTTTGTGTCCACATGTTCTTCATCCAAGGTACTAAACTGAGGACATCCATCCACACAGGAGTACATTAAAAACCCATGGGAAAGTACCATTGTACTAAAGTCCTTTTGTTTAAAAAATTATTCTCCATAATGAAGTTATTAGGTGGTGAATTTTCTTAGCGATACTTCCATTTCTAAACAGAAAAGCGATTTCATCCTAGGGTTAGACCACTCTAATTCTTGGGCTGTATTTCCTCCTGGAACCAGCACTGCAATGTTACAGTCTACAAAGAAAATTTTACAGAGCATTATAAACAAAGGACCATCTAGATGTGCTGTTTACTTTAAGTGTATTCAAAGAAAGAGCAGCTGTAACATTTAAAAGCAAAATATAAATTGATCTAAATCCCTGATCAATTCACCCTCATCTTTCCTGTAGTGCTGTATTTTATGGCATTGGTCAGCATGACTCAGTAATTTAAAAAAAATTCTTGAGGTTGCCAGCTGAACTACTGGCCTTTTGCTAGCTTGCTATAACATTTAAACTGCAATTTAAATTTTAGCATGGGAGCCACCAACCAGAAGGGAAACAAAATTAACTAAACTAAACTAAACAAACAAAAAACTCAAACAAAATATCAAAAAAAGCTCCCAAAAACAAAAAGGAAAAAAGAAAGAAAAGAGAAAAAAAATTTTAAAGAAGATAGAAGGAAATCTTGGAAAGATGGAGAACTAGATAGCTGATCTTTCCCAAAGAGGCNCTCAGGACAAGACTGGAAAAAGAGAAAAAACCTGACTGTTCAATAGTCCCACATGGTCATTAGCTGTAACTTTTTTTTTTGGCTTTTTTTGTGTGAGAAAGTGTAATAAGCCTGCATTGATCTATGGACCTTATTCTTTGGGGAAATATGAGTCACAGACGCATAGTTTGGAGACACTCTTAAAAATATTATCTCTCAAGTGTTGTGTGAAGCTTTACAGACTTCTTCCTGCAAATCTTCTGTGTCACTGTTAGAACTAAGTCCAAAATATTTACGTCTAAACAACTTATGGCATCTGTCAATAAAAAATCGGTCTGCTCCAAAACATTTCTAAGTGCAACATTTAAAACTGCATAAACAGGAGTGAACTAGTAGCAGTCTAAAGTTGTCATCATTGACAGTTATGATTTATCTTAACTCTCCCTAGCCATTTGGCTAAAGTTTTAAGTAAACACTTTCAGTCTTCCTCATGTTCTCTTTACTGCCACCTCCCACTAATAAGAGATGTTGCCAAGAAAAGCAGCCAGACAGTTCATTTACCTCCCAAACTTGCCTGAAAGTAGCTTGCCTGGTTTAGACAAGGGTCGAAACTACTACTGCACATTTTCAACAGATGGAACAATGCTTCACAAATTATTTACATTGAAGTTATTTGCTTTCAGGATGTATGTTTAATGAATGGTTAGTTGAATGAAATATTGCCGCTCAGACAGAGAATGCAAGCAATTCAAGCAAGCCATTTATGGTGATAGATGTAGCTGTGATACTTAATTTTCTACAAAGCATTGCAGCACTTTGTCCTCATTTTTCAATAGCTCCTTGATTCTGACAAAAGTATGGTTTCCATTTTCACCCTCTTTCTCCTCTCCTACCCCCTCCCCTGCAGGCATATTTCCCTTAATCAGCTGTGTTGCAATAATACCTTACACTGATAAGATATTCTCTCATCAACAGATCTTCAGAGATCTTCAGAGATATGATGAAGAACTCATAATTGTGGCCATTTAAAAAATGAAGACATGAAGGCATTACAAAGTTTAATGTGTTAGTTGAAGCCAGCCAACCAAATACAGACATGAAGGCTGAAAACCCAGATCCTCCTTCTCTGTTCAGTCTCAGATACTGTGCTATTTTTCTTAAGAAAGCATTTGAAGTAACGTCACTGCTGCTAGTTCCCATTAACATGGTTCTGAAATTTAAACCAGGAGAAAGAATTGCATAGGAACTTCATTTCCAGTGGTTGCTGAAGGAGAAAATCCATATGGAGTTCCTCCTGTCACAATCTGCTTGAATTGAGCAGCATATCACTGCTACATAACTTCCCATTTCTTCAAAACATTTATGAAAATAACAGAACCCAGCCACCAAACATGCTTAGGTAATTTTTTGGCAGATTGGTGTGTTGAAAGAAAATCAGAGAGCAAATTCAAAATGAAGGAGCACTTCATCTTGAAATATTTTCATCTCCATATCAACCCAAACCAAAAAAGTGTCCCGTTGAATTTTGGTTTCTGATTTGAAGGTGCCTTTAATACTCTGTTTGTCAGTACACTAACAAATAATTTCTCTAAAACTTCAGGCTACTAATCAGATTAGGAAAAGTTTGTTCTCAGTCTATTGAAAACAATAATAATGTTCCAGACATCAGTAGACTTCTTTTTGGACCTGAAGAGAGGGGAACACCATATAGAATTGCAAGTAAATGTTTAACATCCTGAAGAATGAACGAATATCAAGAAAAGATTTATCTCAATTTGTTGATTGCCTTGTTACTTTCTGTTCTTCCAAGGGGAACATGAGACAGCAGTTGCCAGGAGGATTTTCTGCATTTTCCTGGGACCTTCATGGTTCTGTCACCCTTGTAGGGAACACAAGGTAAAAGCTAAGATTTACCAGCCTTTCCTTGGGCTGTGGACATGAGAATGGACTTACCTGAAACATCTGTTTAGTCTGAACTGGTGTCTTAAAGTTTTATTCTTCATGTCTTTGAGTTTACCCCCAAACAATTTTATATCTAAGACAAGTATAAAGCAGAAAAAAAAAAAAAGTTTTAACCAAAAAAGTTAAGTTCTTTATGACAGACATGGAAACATCTACAAAAGCATAGAAAAAAAGGTCTCATCCATAGTTTAAAAATAACTTTAGCTTCTCCGCTATCTGAGCTTTTCTTGCACCCTGTATTCTTCCTTTCCTAAGGACAGTGTCACTGCTTCCTTCTTCATCTTTTCTTTCTCCAGAATATTCTTCTATGACCTTTTATTTAGTAGAAATTTAGTTCTACTGTGAAGACATATTTATAGTATATGTCCTTTTTCCATTCTTTCAGCCTGGACTGGGGTTTTCCTCTTCCTTGGCAATTTGTCCTGAAATTATATGTATTCAAAGTTGTACCCTTAGCTAGCATATTGTTGCTTTAGTGACCAATCTGTAGTATGCAACAATTTACAGGTGGTTGTTAAATTTTATAAATCATGTCTGAGAAGGTTTCACAGGACACCTGTTTTATCAAGCCTATAGGACCAATTCACATGATCTAGCTTTAGGCAAAACGTGCTAATCCCTTTAGGCTCCCTACACAAGAAATAGGTAGAGCTGGACCCCTCTCTAGAGCAATTTGGTGTACGTAGCTCAGCGGGATGTCAATCCATAAAGCTTCTTAGTGGAACTCAATGCACCCCAGCAGTGATGAAGGCTGTGTCGGGCTGTACCAGCAGAAGCATAGCCAAAAGGGCGAGGGAAGTGATTCTTCTTTTATTTGGCACTTGTTAGACCCCATTGCAACACTTCATCCTGTTTTGAAACCCCTCCAGCTTAAAAGACATCAAAAACTGTGCTGGTCATGGCTGGAGTGAAAGACTCAGGAGAAAAGCTGAGTGAACTGAGGCTGCTCCTACTGGAGAAGAAATTACTTTGAGTACCTAAGAGTATCCTATCCATACCCAGAGGAGGATCAGGCACCCCCCTGAAGGGTGGGGTGTGAGGATGAATGACAATGGTCATAAACTGAAACATGGTGAATTTTGACTGAATATGAAAAAAAAAAAGCATTTTCACCATGAGGATGATCCAACACTGTAACAATCTGCTCACAGAGGCTGTGCAGGATCCATTCTTGTAAGTTTTCTAGATCCAGTTGGGAAAAGTCCTGAGAAACCTGAACTCACATCTGCCCCTGGTCTGAGCAGGACACTGAAGTAGAAACCTCAGGAGGTTCTTTTCAACGTGGATAATTTTAACGTTCTACAATATTAAAGAGGAAAGAAATGTTTACCTTCAATCCATAAAAATTGGATCAAACACAGTCTTAAAGCCCATAAGTCTTTTGTTTTCCATCAGTGTAAGTCAAGATACAGCTGAAGGGCATGGCTACAAAATGGAATAAAATGCTGGAAGTGAAATAGAAATAGGCCACTGGGTTTTATGTTAGTGAGAACTGTTTCGGGCTGATGTTGCTTACCCTAAAGTGATCGACTCCCTTGTGTGCTCCCTGCCACAAAAGAGGACATGATACCTGTTTCCCAGCATATGGGCTGTGACACTTTTAATCTGTTTCCTGTGTAACATCAGGATCAGAAAAATAAGTAATATACAAACATTTATCCAGCAGTATACATGGCATTGACAATGAAGCATTGCAAGCCACTAAAATAATGGAGAAAATGAGGTAGAGAGGGGCTGAAAGACTAAAAATCAGCACAAAATAATTTAAACACACACCCATTTAAATACATCAAGACCTGTCTCCAAGAACGTCCTGAATGCTAAAGTGTGAGCATGAAGAATGGAAATGAAAATACAATTAAAAATTTGATTTGCGCTTATCTGAGCTGCTTCTGGCCGACAGATTTGCATGACCTTGAGAGCTGTTCTGGAGACCCTAGAGAGTAGTTCAAGCACATCTTGAGAGAAAAAGAGTACTCAGAGACCATAAAAAAATACTAGAAGTCCTAGAGATTGAGGAGGAAAGGCAGGAAATTTTGTTTGGGTGCCTATTTAAATGAAGGACAGCTTGATAACTGCCAGCTAATATTTTTAATTAGAAAGAAATACTTCTGTTGTCTAACAGAAACTTTAGTGGTTAGAAGTCCAAGGACAGAGGATGCAGGAAACACAAGGACAAGAATGGAGGAATTTGACTCACACCTGAAAAATTTTCCATGAGTACCATATAATATTAAATAGCTACATTCTTCCATCATTCCAGTGGTCTTTTCTTTAGAGGGAGTTGAATACAAATTGAACAATGTGGAAAGTGTTTGGCTGAGAGAGGTTGCAATCTATAGTTTGCAATGTTGTCCCCAGCAATGAAAAAATGGCCACCAGCAGTCAACATCCCTTCTTTCTCCAAATTGGGAGTGCTTTGCATATTAGAACACATATATGAAATGTTAATATAGCACAGTGTGTCATATATAACATAATCCAGAGCAGGCTGAATAAAATTAAATGGAAAGTATAATATTATATTATTCTATATTAAATATGTTGCAACTATACTAAGTGTGTGTAAACTCATTTATCAAAAATTTCTGTGCATGTTATTCAGAGAATTCAGAAGTTATATTCTGTATTTGATAGTATGGCAAAAATATGCAAAAGGCGTGTGATTTTGATTCATTTTGTCACAGAGTATTTATCCAACATGAAAGGCATTTACTTTCTTACAGTAAAATGAAAGAGCTCACACTCTTTATTTACCTGCAGAAGTTACAACTCCAGCCTCCTCTGCAAGTCCTACCAGTGAGCCTTGGGTTTAGCAGAAAGGCACCACGTTTTGGAGTAACAAAGCAGATGGTTCAGTTGTGGATCTCCTTGCAGACCTTCGGTTTAATTAGCTGATTTTGCCAAGGAGACTGCCCTGAATGCAGACACACTACTTGGGATCAGTGTCACCGATGAATTATGCCAGTGAATACCAGCTAAACAAAACCATGTAAACATCATGCAAGAATATCTTAGTACCTTTGGAAAGGAATGGAAGCCAGCTCTGCACAGGGTGCCTGCATTGAAACCCTACTAAACAGAAATAGAACTGTGTATTAACATTAAGGAAAATCAGGTGGAAGAGGAGTTTGATATGATTCAAGTTGTCATACAAAGTCAAAGTTAGCAGTAATTTATGATAAGAAATTTTTTAAAAATACTGATTCTATTTAATTAAGCTATTTATTGGAAATTGATTAAACCAATGTACTTGCACACACACAAAATCTAAAAACATCTATCTTTTTACTGCATTTTTTATAACTGCTATGTAATCTTGAAAACAAATTACAAACATCTGATAGTTTTGGGGGGATAATGTCTATATCTGGCCGACTGTGGTCATTGCTCTTGGAGTGCTTGACCACAAATCACAAATTTTAAATAGCACATGCTGATGTGCAATTGCTAGATCATGTAGACCACTTCCTCCTCTTTGTATTTTGCAAGATGACACATGCTTGGATGAAACAGCAAGCCAATAGTTAATTTGCCCATTTGTTTTGTGCGTGCCGACAATGAAAACCACTGAAAGAGTGGAGAAGCTCAGTTTGGATCAGAATAGTGTAGTTCAAGCCCAGTTTTTATATTTTATCTTTGACTCACAATATCATTATTAACAACATGTTTTTGCAGTTTATTGTGTCACCGTTATTATTTATACACTATCATAAATGTGCACCAAGGTTTAAAGCAATGATCCATAAACTGTAACTGAATGAAAATGGGGCAGAAATCATCCTGGCACCTAAACTGCTCTCAGCTTTGGAGAAAAGCTGTTGAAAATGCAATGTTAATGGGAGAGCTTGCATTTTTTGAGAGGCTGGATCAAACCCACATGTTTGAACCTTGGTAAAGTTTGGATCCAGATTCAACTTTTCTAGTTCTCGGTGCAGTTAACTGCAGTTCATGGTTACCAAAGGTGGCGTCAGAAAACCTCTACTTTTCAGCCATGTGCATTATGCAGAGGTGAAGCATTAATCTTCTGGTAAGTTCCACTATTGTGTTCTTTTCAGGAACAAGTACTGAAATCACAGTCTGATTACAAAAAGTGCTGAAAAAACATGTATTAAATCATTAATAACTAAACATAAATATCATCTTGGCTGCTTCTAGAGACCTCAGTGTGGTGTGGGGTAAAAGTGATGTCCCTCTATTTATTCCTCTGATGACTCTAAATCTTGCCACTCTGAGGCAATGTGAGCAGCTGCAACACCCACGTGCAAGTCCTGGAATTAAATTTTCTAGCACTTAGAAAATGAGCTGACACATTTGCTTGGCTGGTTGTAATAAAGTCATTTCTGGGTCAGGTCTAGAGAAACCTGTGGGACAGTTTCATGCCCAGTTTGCTGGGCATTTTTTATTTTAAAAGACCATTTTATTATGATAGAATTTTCCTTTTTATTAAATGTAAAAAGGATGAAGAATGATTAAAAGGCAAAATTAATTGACTCTTCAAAATTCTTTATGGTTTTGAGGGAAAAGAGGCACAGATAGTTTTAATCTGTTTTCCTACAATACAATTTTAAGTGAAGACATTTTATACTCTGTAAGATGAATAGTTTCCTAATGAAATGGTCCTGTAGCTTTTGAAAGCAAGTGTTCTACAGAAATAGACTGAGTTTCTGTAAAAGTTGCTTGAAGAAAATTATGAAAAATCAAATATTTGGAATATCTATAAATCATGCTGTGGGGGGGTTCTATGTGATGATTGCTTTGATAAAAACACTACTGAGGACATACTGTCTAATACTATGTTTTCTGTTGAAGTCTATGAATGTTTCCATAAATCTAACAAGAAAGTCACTTCCCTTATTTTTCTCACTTGGAAAACCAAACCTTTCATCTAGTTAGAAGGAAAGGGATCCATGTCTTATAAACAAGTCCCTTTTCAGGTTTCATAAAGCCATAAATGCTAAAATGGAGTAAATAAGAATCATTTATTTTCTCTGACTGGTAAAATCCTGGCTCAAATTAGGACAATTATAGGAATAGCAGTAACAAATTTTCAAGAAGTCAGCTGTACTATGATTGGGATGTTTGTGCCATAGACTGTCTCACTCTATGACGTTTAGCAGTTTTTCTACAGACCAGATATAAGCATTCTGTATAAATATTTTAAAATATTTGCTAAAGAACAAACCCATATTGAAGGCATATTTTAAAACTTATTTAAAATTGACTTTAGTATTTGCATAGCCACTGATGTTTATTCTTTGATCTGACACAGAAAATCTAAATCTTAATCATTTTCTATCACCAGAGGTCATTTCAGCCATCCATACAATAAACCTCAGCTTTTGCCAATTCTCCAATTGCTTAGTGGTGATAAAAGAGGAGAGAGAGTAAAGAAGACTCAAAAAAATCTGAGCTTTCCCTGCTGGCCTTCCTTATTAATGTTCATTGTGTCAGAGCAAAAGACATCACCTCCAAAGCAGCTGGCACTGGAGATGCATGAGGCAGAAAATCCTGCTCTGAAGAGCAGCACGTGTGATGATCTTGTTAGGTGGCTTTCTCATTTGCTGAAGGGGTGACTGTTTTGTTCCTAAAAGACTGCCTAGATCTTGGCTGCCTGGTTTTCGTTGTGCTCCTTCTCAAGGTCCAGCTCCCAGACTTCTGACAAAGTGCTTTAATTTGAAAGGGAGAGAGAAGAAACAACATGTCAAGTTTCAGATTGTGAAGAAATGGTAATAAAATGTGACACCGCCTGACCTAATGAACCAAGAAAACAGATGGCCTCATTTTTATTTATTTTTTAATGAAAAAAAAATTATTTTGTTTGTTGCATGGCTCGTGATTCCTAAATGATTGAGGCCAGAGACAGGAGCTGTATCACCCCTCTGCATTTGATTCATCCATTTGCATTGTACTTTTTAGTCTAGACTTACAAGCACAGCTTTGAACCTGCAAGGATATCCTTGTTAATACCTATTAGTTTTATCTGTAACAGTATCTCAAGGCTTTCCGGCCATGCTTCCACATCCTTTTCCCAGACCTCTTCAGCCCCTATGAAACATGCTAGGTGGTTCTAACCTTAAGAAACTGGAAAGTAAGCCTTGTAGGAAAACCTAAGTTTTCAGTGTTTCCCTTCCACCTAAAATGGATGAACTTTTCAAAATACTTTTTGCATATATATTTGCATGCAATTTTTTTCTAAATAAAATCATATAGAGATATCAAAGTGTCTGAAATCAGTTTGTCTTTGAACAGTATTCACCTGAATCAGTGAAAAGAGCTATAATTTTGGTTATTCATTGTCACATTCTTATGTTTTAACCTACCCGTCTAAGCTGTACTTCTGACAATGCAGATGCTTTGATATTTTTGTGCCATTTCTATAAGTTATTCTCCCATGGAAAAAAAAATGGAGAGTTTTGGTCTTAAATTGTCCTTTAGCTAAGCTGTGATACACAATTCTAGGAATAAGCAGGGATTCACCTCCCTGTAAGAGGTCTTACCCTTCTCAATATAAGATCTATTACTTCTTGCTAATTCCATTACACTTATGTGTTGTAAATCCTAAAGAGCATTGGAGTATAATCTTGGTACACATTAATATCCACAATGCTGGTATCTCGCCGGAAGCAGGTTTTAAGGATAGAAAAAGCAACACTAGCCTGACTGAAAATGTAGTTGAGCATTTCTTCCCAAGCATAAGGGGATGTGGGAGAGGGTGCAGAGGCGTCTGTGATGATGATAAGAACTGGCACCATTAGTGAAGTGATGGTGAAAGTTGACTGAACAATCCGACGTTAGATTTGATAGGGGCTGTACCAAGGATAAGCCAAGGCCAAGTGTTTGTGAAGAGAGTGGGAAATAGTTCAGACTGGAGCAATGCAGGATTTCTAGATAAATTTAGATTTGTTATGAATACACTGGAAACTGCAAATCCTATTATAAATGTATAATACACGTAGATGGAAGAGTCTAGTTGTTGGAAGAGAATAAGTGCCACATTTTTATCCAAAATCTTACAGACATGATATTTTGGCCTGGTCACAGAATGCCTCTTCTCAGTTTCCTGGACCTGAAAATTTTAATAGTTTCATCATACCATCTAATACATTACCAAAATGAAAAATTCCTTCTGGTGATAAGGGAGTTCTAGCTCACCAAGGATAATAATATGTGTCCCAAAGCACAGATCAGCATTTCCTGGGTACATGGATAATTGCTGGGCCAAAAAGTAATTTTCACTCTCTTGAACTCTCTCTTAATGATCATTTAAATGCACATAGTGATCTAACTCCATCATGAGTGTTTTCAGCCTCAGTGAAACTGACTCTGTAGTGAAGACACTTAGATGATTGCTGATGACTTTGGTTCACATCCACCCACTCTCAGCTTCAGAACATCGTGTCTTCCTCCCACCCCTTCCTGTGCCCTGCAGTTTTATAAGGTAAGGCATTTCTCTGGGAGAGGTAAGAGATGGTTTCTGATGCCCTGATACAAATTAGAGAATCCAGATTTCCTGTCTGTGTTCTGCAAACCTCTGCTACTGGGTAGAAGAGAATTAGTGCTACCTTTTCCCATTGAGTTTGATCAATTTAGCCCTAACTTTCTATTTTCTGTTGGAAATGAAAAAAGTTAATTATGGCCTAAAATAAACCCTCTGCCCTAAACAAACTTTATTTTATTTTCTCAATACGTCAAGATATGCAAAACCCGTCACATTTACTTTTCTCTGTAAAGCCTGTTAAGTTATACATGTTCACATAGTGTTCCTATAAACATAGAAAGATAAGTCTAATAAAGTTTAGTTTTCATTTCAGCATCCAAAAATTAAAAAAACTATATAATTGTTCTTTTGTTTTGTTTTTGTTGTTTTTTTGTTTATTTTATTATAAAAGTCACTGAAGTATGCACCCATTTGCAACTTTTAAAAAGAAATCCTGAGGATGTTTACCATGGAAGGCTGTAGGAAAATGGCTGAATGCCATTCCCAAGTGACATGAAGTCATACATGTTTATTGCCTCTGATTTCAGCTACTATTATGTTACGCTTTCAAAGTGTTCTGAGATGAATATGACAAAACTAAGGAAAACCTTCTGTAAGGTTTTCTTCCTTTTATGGGATGCTATTTTATTCTGAAAAATTTGTGGCACAGAAACAAACCAGCTATTCTAACTTTGCTATATAACTAAATGATAACTTTAATTTTTTATGTTTAACTAATGCACTCTTTCCAGAAAGACATGATCTGAAGATGCTGTGAGCTAAAGCATCCACTAATTCTGTGCATCTGCAAAAAAGTTTATTGGTGATTCTGCATTATTTTAACCTAAAATCTCAATTGCTTTCCACAAGCAGTACAATTTCATTGTTTTCGCATCTTTCTTCTATATAAAGCTTACAAATCTTGACTTCCTTATTAATTTAATATAAGTTTCTACAGTTCATCTGTAAGTGATTCTGAAATAATATAACAGTTTTCTTTGAGAACAGAGCTCAGGATCAACTGCCCTTGAAAGAAAGTTACTACAGGTTGAAATAATGAATCTATTAGAGGATGAACTGCAATGCCGGTAATGAGGATGAAAGAGCTTGAGCAGGATTTTGAGTAGCGTCAAGATGAAACTGAATTCTGAGATAACGAATACCATTTGCTCTCTGTCTAATGCTCAGAATTAATTTGTGCAGTCATGTCTGACAATGCTTTGTATATTCCTGTACTTACGTGTCCAAGCTCTGTTGTTGTGCTTGGCTATGGCAACAACTGCACACCACATTTTTATCAGTAACACAGTGGACAATAGTTTGGTCGTTTTCTGTCTCTTTCTACACATAACATTTTTGCTGTTGTTGTTGCTGTTCTGAATTTAAAAAAAAAAAAACAAAAACCACCACTCTTCCCACTGTGCCATTTCAAAAAAACTTATTCTCCGTGGTGGTGCTTGGGACTCCTGGCCTTTCTCAGTGCCACAGCTTGGCTCTGTGGTGACACAGAACAGGCTGCTCTGCTGGAACGGCCTGTGCAACCAGCTGCCACATGTTCTGCTGATAGTCTGGGCCTCATGTCTTGGTGAAGCAGTCCTGATAACACATCCCGTTCCTTGGGAACTGTACAGACCAAAATGCCACTCATAAAGACTGGGACAGTGGCTTGAATAACTGATAGGGAAATTCCCCTGCGGGTAAAATTCCCGATCAACCACAGCTTCCAAGTTGCATCAGGATTTTTATTTAGATTTTCCATACCCCGATATTGCTGTGTTTGAGCCTTCAAACTACTTTAAGACAGATGCACTTGAATAACATTTAATCATACAAAAAGGATCAGAGAAAGTAGGTGATTAAAACAGACACATAATTAAATTTTTCATTAACAGGAAAAAAAACACTATGAAGAATAGTTGTGATGTTGTTTGAGAACAAAATTGTTAAGCTTTCATATTTCAGATTTATAAAATATCATTTCAATTCCAGGAAGTCTTTAGTTAATTTCCTTTTTGAATGGCTTTAATTTAATATAGGCATGATTTTAAACTAATATATTGGGTAGTCAAACATCTTACCAGCTTCTTTCTAACAAAAACTATTTAACAAAATCAAGATAAAGTCATGAAAAGTTTTGGTTTCTGGGGATCTGCATTGCAAAAAACTGCCCAAAAGGAAAACAAATACTTATATCTATTATAAAAAGGTCTTTTTTATTTTTTTCTCTAGGGCAAACAAAACAGTTTATTATGACAGATTCTGATTATTTTTAAAAGAAGTAGAAGTATGCATTTTCATACACTTTCCTAACTAACTGGGGAGCTTTTCATATGAAAGATAAAATATGCAAAGCTGTCTAGAACTTTAGGAGGGAAAATACTATGAAATTTGAAAGAAGTTTGCCTCTACAGGTCTGGTCAAAATTTGAATATTACTGTGACATCTGCTAAAAAACACATGAATATAGATAAAGACAAGTTACTTTTTGAAAATCATGTGACTATTTCACCGCAATAACAAAATGCAGATTTTCATCTCATAAAGTTTCTATCTGGAAGATTGTTAAAATGCAGCAAGACCAATTAGTTATTAAGAAAGCAATGCAATCAAGACCGAAAACAATAGGTGGCAATATCTCCCAGCGAGCCTGATGTGTGAAGTTCCATGCCATGTGCAATCTGCTGCCACATCCACTATCAATACTTTCCTTCTGAGTCACAAGTGAGTGCTGGGAACACAGAGTGAGTGTGTCCACAGAACTCGATGTACATCCAGCAGGACGGCGTCTGTCCAGCCCTGAGGAAGGACGGACGTCACCCGGCTCTGCTCAAAGACATTGGTGCCTCATTCAGGCAAGGGCATTCAGGATCTATGGCAAGCAAGAATCTCAGGGGGTTTTGCTCTAAATAAGTGCTGTTCTACTTTATGCCTCTCTGTATAAACTGCATTTAGCTGCAGAACCACTATGGAACCTCTAGCTTGCTCATTTCAGTTAAATAATAAATGAAATAGTTTTCTGCAAAGAGATAATTTATCCCAGAGCAGTTTCTAGGCTTCTTTCTTTCTGTCCTTCATGCTTTTTTCAGCTGGCTGACTCATATGGGAATGGATAGACCAAAGCAATTCATTCGGTGCTAGTAGCAGCACAGAGGTTCCTGGAAACCAACAGATCCAGATTTTATTCCTGGTTTTGTCCCTGAGCTGATATTTTTTTGAGGCCTCCAACGCATTTTCTGGCCTATTTAGAATGTGATTCTTCAGGATTAAGGTTTCGGGGTTTGATTTCTTTACTACATGCCTGCAACACGGCCTCTTGCAAAAGGGTCCTGATTTTGACAGAAGTTTTTATTAACTCCTGGAAGGCAACTCAGAGAAACTTTGTTGCCTTTGTGCTCCTGGAAGGCAGGATCTTTGCTCAAACAGCAGGGAAATGTGGGAAATCAAGTATCAACCTTCTTCTTCCCTTGTTCACTAACTTCTACTGCATTTGAAGAAGTGACCACGCAAAGGATACCAGTAAAAAAAAAGGTCAGATAGCCCTCTCTGAATTTTTAATCCTAATCTATAAATGCAATAAGGATTCGTGATACAGAGAGCATCACTTTTTAGCTTTTGATTCTACCTAATAAAACACTTTTTGGGGAGAGAGGTGATGTGTACCAAAGTCAGGAAAGAACACAGGGACATGATTGACCCTCTATATATGTCTCTGCAGCTTTGAAACAGACACATAGGCCACCTTCAGATATAAAAAAAAGAGAAACAAACAAAAAACCTCCATAACAAGCTGCTGTTTAAAATGCTACTTTTTTGCAAGACACAGATTCTAAGCTGACTAATTCTCCAAGAAACTTTGCAGTGTATAATGGGAGTTTAACGACCTACCTAAGAATCACCATTCTCCTGCCTTGTGCAACTGTTTGTGCAGTGATCTCTGTGACAGATCAGCCACAGATGGGTAAAGCTATACCCTTTGTTTTCATACCTTAAACTAATGAACCAGTCTCCCATTTTGAGTTTGAATTTTGGTCTTCCAGTAATTGATTTTACACTTCTCTCTCTCTTTAAAATTTAGTTTACTTCAAGCTAGGTTGAAAGGTGTGATTTCCAGAAATATTCACCAAGCCAGAAAACTAAATCAGATACCAGCACTCAGTGCTTTAAAAAATCCTTTAAATAATTTACCTGAATTAAAATTATTTAGCCTGTCAAATGACTGTAGTAAAGAAAAGAAAAGAACTCCTCATAATATGCTTTATTTAATAATTTCATCAGACCATTTTATGGTGGCAGTACAGCCACTACAATTCAGGTCTGAAAATCACAAACTGCTTTTCATATCAGCTCTGTTGATATTCATCTGATGCTACTACTTGACTCCAGGTTGTATTCTGAAAAATGTTGACATGTGGTTTGATAAAAGTGGTGCTAAACCAAAAGAAGTCTTTTGAAATTTGCAATATGGTAAAATGAACTTAAAATATGCATGTACCTGTTACTTTAAAGTTGTCCACAAATTATACATGGAAAAATAACTTCTCTTTCATAGAGAGAAGAGGATGAGTTAAATAGTAAACATTAAGAGAATTGAAAGTAATACCTGTTTGGATTCCTGTATTGCACAAGAGAGAGGATTAGAAGGTGATTACTGTTCCATGATACTTCAAGACTCTGTGTTTTTCCTACTTCACAGTCCTACAGAGCAACCTTTATAAATACATTAAAGGGTCATTCTCCATATTTCTACATCTTCTATTATTAAAAGAAACTATGAGCTAGATAGCAAAAGCAAGTGAAGAGCTCGTGTAGGCTGGGGCTGGCAGATCCTTGACAGCTCTAACCCAGTTAGCATGAACCCAGTGGAGATTCTCAAAAAGCACCTGCACTCCTAACCCTTGTCACAGCAATGATTTCATTGCAACTGCTACCCTTGCTCCTACATTCGAGTAATCATCCCAGCGTCTCGCCTGTAATTATAACCAGACCTCCATTTGATTACCCAGGGGTATCTCAATAGTGGCTTCATTAATGAAAACAGGCTGCTCCCTGTCCCAGGGACAAGTGCAAGAGAAATATTGATTTGGTCTCTAGTTGGAGGTCTGGCCAAGCTTGGACAAAAACTGCAATCTGTTTTGCCTTTTGTGGTATGAGAAGGAGAGAAAGATCTCCCTAAGTAAGCAGTATGATGAAAAATATTTTCTTTTTAAAAAAATTTTATAAGGTATAATTCATATGTATTCTTTATATTATCAGTTATTTCATATCTTTAATCAGTAACTGATTTAGGTAAAACGAAATGTGCTAAATGAGTTGTTTACATCTCTTTGGAATCCAGCTTCAACTGAGTGATCAAATCTCTTAAGCTCCTTTGAAAACCAACTTTTTAAGTTTCTTGGGAAAGTTGCTGTTCAAATTGAACAAGAAAAGGAAATGGGCCTGGGGGAGATTCATAGGGTGGAGACATAATAAAGGAAATGAAACACTGAATGCTTTTCTTTCTATAGCTTCACAAACATTTGTTAGATATTTAATTAACTTCATATTTGGTTCTGCAGGCTGGATCCCACATTAGTAGCTTCAGCTGTTAAATATGCAAAATCTGAACAGTTATTACTGTTTTAATTACCAAAATTGTTAGCCATGTTCTCTTGGTGTTGGTTTCGGGAGGCCCCATGAAGTGGAACACAAACATCCAGTGTCCTGCCAGTTTTGTTTCCTATTTTGGCTGATTAATTCAGACACAGAAAAGAGATTAACTACCTTGCTTTTAATGATTTATTATTATTATTATAATGTTGAGTACTGATACCATCCTCAGTCAAGTGCAGACTGTGAGCACTTTTGAGAGCTTGCTACCTTTTTTTTTTTTAATAAAACTTTTCTTCTTTTCCCACAACACTCTTCTTACCTCAGGGGACAGAGCAGATCCCCAACCAACAGCGTGTGCTGGCGGCCACCCAGCTGGTCCACAGGGAAATGGGGTCACCTACTTCTGAATCTCTAAGAGATAGTTTGTGGGTTTTGTTGCCTTTTTTAGCTCTATCTCTGTGATTTATGAAATAATCATGTCAACCTTCTGCAATATAGGAATTTGTTACAGATTAACACTCAACTATCAGATCCAAATGGGGGAAAGGCGAATGGTTGATGCTGCCTAACTTGGAGAAATATCTGAAGAACTGCGCCTGTAGAGAGGATTAGGAGCCTGCAATGCCTGCCAATTTAATCACAGCCTTTGATTTAATAAAAATAAGGCCTTGCTCTTATCTACTGCATGCTACAACTTAGTCATCAGTGCCTCTCCTTTACTTTGAGATTTGTTTATGAAACTGAAGGAACAGATTTCTTGTTTTTATTTCAATTTGTGCATATTTGTATACCAAAATGTCTTTGTCCCACAGCACTTACTGATTTGTTCACCTGAGTTTCAAGTAACAAGACTTTTTTGGAGGAAACCAAACCCGTACTTCAGTGAAAGGTAACTCCATTCTCTTCTAAAATTAAATATAAATGTTAAATTTTCTCCAAATTCTAGCATGTAGTTTACCTTTCAATGCAAGTACGTCATTTGTATGCAGACTTTTCACAGTACAGCCAGTACTGGCTTTGACAATTTTAAAGCTCTAGATATTATTGAAAAATTCACTTTAATATATTATTTCTTGCAAAAAAATTCACAAAGATTATCCTGTTGTAATTATAGCAGTCAAAAAAAAAAGCAAATACAGGTCTAAATAATATGAGTTTGTATAAAATAGGCTTAATTTATGGCTTTCTAGTTTTATGCTGCAGAAGCTGTTTGCCTGACAGGACTTGGGTGAACTTTCAGACTGTGTTATGAAAGATTGGAAGAAACATGGGAAATAGTTAAGCTGGCATTTCACTACTTTGATTCCCTAAGTATACTGTGATTTTTATACAGTTTTAATTATAATTTAAAATTGTAAATATAAAATTTAAAGCATTTTTATGCAAATAAAATAAGTCTACATGAAATAAACTCAGATTTTTACCTTTTTTTTTTTTACCTTTACTTCACTCAGCTGGTACACTAAATATTTCTGCTCTTACCATAAAATAATTTAAAACATTTGGACACCCATAATGTGAAGGAATATTTAGTATTTTTAAGAAAAGCTCTGTACTGCATTTTTATCTTCTTTTTATTTGCCGGATCCTCAATCAGTATTATATATTTGTACATAAAAACTAAATGCAATGCTTTGACCATTTGTCAGGTTTCTTTTAGAAACAAGGCCATATCTAGTGTTGCTTGCCCACCTAAAATTCTTTTGTCAGTAGAAAGACTGGGAATACAGAAATGGATCCCAGGAGGGATGTATAGTAGCTATGAATAGTATGTTAGCTGACCACAAAGCAGAGCTGTTACTGGCACGAAACAGACAGCTCATTAGAGAAAAGAATATTGTAGTGGAAGAAGTTTTGCTTCAAATTGCTTTCCAAATGTGGCAGTCAGAAATGAGATGGACTACAACACCTAAAAAGGATGGATGATCTCTAGGTTCAGTTATGGGATTTTAATTCCAGGAGAGATCTTTGCCAGTGAAATTTGTGTTAATGGACACACCACAGGTTCTGCTTTGCCTTTGCTATTTTTTTTTCTAAATGGAAGTTATTCCACATGGGGGTACAAAATTTTTTTTCACTCTAAAGCCCTTAAATGGATTGTAGGATAGAGCTTCATATGTTCTCCTATCTTCAAAAGAAAGAGTGTACCATTTGAAACTGGACAAAGACTTATAATTATTTACCTGGTGTGTGAGTTACTTGCGAAAATATTTGTGCAGTAACATTTTATAGGGAGGCTTAAAAATGTGTTTGCTCTGTTGAACAGAATAAAAAAATTTACAGCATTTTTCTGTTTTCAGAAACAACAATCCTTTCGTATTTCCCAGGACTCAGTACAGAACGTAACGTGGCTCACTCGGTCACACAAAATTTCACAACAGAGATCCAGGAGCACAAGGGAGGTCAGTGTTTCAATACAAAAAGTCTACACAGTTCCTGGATGAAACATGAGTTTTCCAATCCTTCCTACTTCAGACACAAAAGGATAAATTATGTCTTCTTATGACAATGTGAGCTCTCTGTGACATTTACATGATCACTTAATGTGCTATGAACTACTTGGCATATCATATAAAATTATTCGATTTCTCATTGTTTCCTCTTTCAGTGTAACTTTCAATATAAAAATTCAGTCATCTAAGTGTTGGATTTATTCCAAGTTCAAATTAAGTTTCTTAAACACTTGGTATGCTCTCTCATTAAGGAGAGCATAATCCCTTTTGCTATGGCAGGCAACTGTAGATAATAACTAGAAATACTGCATTTCTAAAACCTACTTTTTTATAGTTCTGGTGTGCTTTGCAAACTTTTGGTCATTTATGAGCTCTTTTAACTGCATTTTCCTCATACCTTTTAAACTTCATGCTTTATGTAGTACACGGTAGATCAGCTTTTTGTAACCCACCAGAAATATTTGAACTGGGTCATAGGAGGCTCAGTCTAAATTGTTTAGCTTTTCCTTATCTTGTAAGCCTGTCTTTTCTCTCGCTCTAAGTCTAGAGTCCTTTCTTTTGAAGGCCACTTTGTTAGATTTCAAAGTTTAAGTTATTTTTCCTTCCTTTTACCCTTTATGTTTGCAATGTTGAGATTAGTACCAGAGGAACACAATATCAGACATAGGGTCCATCTTTTCAAGCATTTGTCTCCAATAGTGTCCATAAGCAGACAGATCAAAAAATAATACAAGGTTTGGTTTTATCCAGTCTCACTAAAACAGTGACATGTGGGGTAAATAAATTTTGTACTTTGCTAACTGTAGTAGATTGAACGAATGGGATTCAATCACCTAACTATAAACATCCCCAGTCTAGACATGCACATCTGAGCTTATCACTTTAGGTCCTTTATAGTCAGTGGTAGAAATAGACCCTGCTAAAGTGCAACTCAGTTTATCCTACAGTCAATGTCTAAAATGCCTAAGATGAATTGTACTAAACCATCTATTTTGCTCCATTGAATCTGAAGGAAGCTTGGGCAAAATGCAGAGAAAAAGCTTTTGCATTTGGTCAGGCAACTTTCACTTGAGGTTTCAAACATTATTTGGTATAGTGCCATCTGAATCTTTTTGATGAAACTGCATTTTTAAGTTATTCTGTTATGGAAATAAGACAAAATTTGGAGGTTTCAGAATTAAAATGAAATGGTTCTAGATCAGCATCCTATTTTATTGGAACATCCTTAGATGACGGGACTGTGGGAGTGTGCTGATCTCCTCTTTCCATACATTTATGATATCTTTACAAGAACTTTTGTTGTCTATAAGTTCCCTGAATGGACAGATTTCCTCACAACCTGACATCTTGTTTTCCTTTAATTTACCTTCTCTCCAAGTAACCTGAACCCCCAGGGTGGTCAGACTGCTTCTAGACTTGCCTTCTTTGCCTGAGTTGGTCCCAGGTATGAAAGCATGGTGGTTAAAATACAAGGTTGAATCTAGATATCAGTCCTTTCTTTACCCATCTCAAGCCAATATCTGTAGATAGTCAATCAGATATGTATGGCACTGAAAATTTAATTACAAGTAATAGATCTCTTTCAAATAGTTTGCTTTGTATGAAACAGTTTAGATGGCAAAAATTGATGTTTGACAAAAACCTCAGCTGACATATCTGTTTGACAAGAAGGTCATAGGAATGAGCTGGCATAGTGACATGTATGCCATGCTACAGAACACAACAAAAGTTAGGTGGCTCCCAAAAATGTATATAAAAATCCCCCCCCCATATATTTTTATAACAAATTAATTCTTTGCTGATGCTGATTTTGTGCCATCACCATCTGAAGGTCCAAGTCCCAGAGGGGTTGGGCATCTCATGTCCATGGCAGCTCAGCACCACAGAGAGTCTGAGCCCAGATACATGGTCCAAAACTGTCAGCTTGACTGACATCCCTCTAAGGGAGACAGGATAAACAACTCTGTCCTCCTGTAGCTCCAGGGATGTCAAGGCTTGGCTGGATAAATCCATACCTCACTAGGCTGCAAACCAAACTCAAAGCTGGGGAGTTTGTGATGCTGCTGTCAGCCAGCAATGCCCAACAGCCAGCTAGAACCACACTGTACTGTAGAACTTTCCAGTGAAATGTGAGGGAGGAAAAGGGCTATTTGGATATGTTGATCCATTTAAAAGAGAGAGGGTAACTACTTTATCTTCCCTCTAGAATTGTATTTAGAACATTTCACATTGGAATTGTAATGTGTAGCAGTTGGACGTTTTTACCTTGGTAGACCACATATGTATTCTCAGTGGAATAAGTGGCAAATGCAACAAGGGATTCTGAAATATGAGATGGTTTTTTCCAACCTAAAATGCTTCTTTGATTCTGTGTGTTCAGGCTGCTGGTGGCTGCAAATGAGCAGTGGAAAATCTATGCAAACTCTTTCCAGCATAATGTTCCGAATGCACAAACCTGCAGAAACACTTAAATCTGAGTGCACAAAATTACATTGAAATGCATCATTTAAAATATGCTTTCATTAATGCATTTTTATTTTATAATTTGAGTCACTAAATTATATTAATAGAGAAAATGTTTAATTCAATGCCTCTACCATGTGAGTCAATGAAAATAGGGTTTTAGTTATATAAACAGAAGATAACAATTTCTCTCATAGCTATGCTTGCAGAGACATTCATACAGTGCAGAAAAAAGAGTATTTTTCTTAAAATGAAATTTTCCAGGCAAAAATATTTTTTAATTTTGTGAGAACTTAAGAAATAGAAATGCTTTAATTACTCTTCAAATCCATCATATGTGGAAATAAAAATATTTTAGTAAAGAAGGTGTAGCTTATGTTCTGGTGGAAATAACTATGTGAAACAGCAAATATAAGGATTGATTAATCAGGTGTGCATGAACTGTCTGCTAAAAAAAGGTACTTTTGTCAATGCTTTAAAAAAGAATGACATTGTAAAATTATCTGGGAAAAATTAACCCAAAGAAGCTGAATTGTATGAGCTCTGTGAGGTTCTTCTTCAGGTACATTGGTGGGATTTCCCAAAAGTTTGGATGAAAATTGTCCTAAGTCCACACAATAATATTTATTTTTTCCTGAATACTTCTGCCTCGTTTCCTGTGCTGTACAATTGTTGATAGTGGGTTTATCCTTATTTAATAATGTCTACCAAGAGATAGAGAAGGTTCCTCACTGTGCAAGGCTCACTGGTATCCCTAAAGAAAATATTATGGATGGCCTATGAGGTCAATAGCAAGGATAATAGGAAACACAATAGCTATCAGATATTTCTTAAAATAGCTAAATATAGTATTCTACAATTTGGGAAAAATTAGTCAGTGAATGATTGTTCTGATGAGGTGGCAAAATTCAGCTTTCTGACTTCATTTTCATGACAATGTTCTTTTGGAACTGGACAAAACTGGGTCGGTCTTACCTCAAGCTGCTCATTCAGCTGAAATACCTTCTTCCCTTGAGAAGAACTGTTGCTGTTCTTTTTTAGCTCAGACTCACAAGTGCTGTAAGGGACTGTTTGGAGCTTTAACATTCAGAGTCCACATGTGAGGAAAAAACAGTTCCCTCCAAACAAACTCATGGTTCCCTGGAGATTATTCCTTGGATCCAGATTACTAACAGTGGGAAGAAGGCCAACACAAAGGCATAAAATATAATGGAATGACTAAAACAATGTGGCATGGTTTTTAGGATGAATTTCCGTAACCCAGTATTCATGGATGTTGACTGTTTGTTGCACAAGATGTGGTATAAGATGTTAATTATTTTATTCATAATTGTTGAAAATATTCATTTAAGTTTCAAAATAAATGTGTTTATGCCTTCTTGGTTTGTTCCTGACTTCCATTGTCAGAATTAATTTATTCATGTCCTCTCCTACTATATGTTCTCTCTCCTACTTGTTCCAAGTGTAGATTTTCAAAGTTCTATACCAAGAACGGGACTTTCTATGTTATAGATCAGCACAGGATTGTAGCTGAAAAAACTGTGAGCAGATCTGTTATAGAAAATCAAATTGCACACAGGAATGAAATATGCGTGTAATATATATTTGAATACTTGATTTATAAGTTTGAGCGGGTAGGAATTGGAACCCTAATTGACCTTATTAATTCAGATTTCTATAGAATGGCTTTATTTCATCGACCCAGAATTTCTCATTCAATATGTCTCTGTATACTCTGAGCTATTATTTGAGCACACACAGTAAAAGAATAAGCTCTTTTAAATGTTCCACAGAATCACAGGATATTCCGAGTTGGTGTCTTCAGATCAACATAAATACCCAAAACCAAATTATGGTCCAAAAAAGGCAGTCCACTGACTGATCTCTAGTGAGGGTATAAGTGCTTTGTTGTTGTGTCACATCAGGGAAGCCATTAAGAGAAGAGCCAAATGTTTGGTTGGTCAGTTTGGTGGGCTGTTATTCAGCTGGGTCAGCAAATTAGAGACAAGGACAAATACAAATGCTGACTCTTCCACCTTCCTTCAAGGCCAGAAAGAGGGAATAGGGAAGAAGAAATCTGTAATGCCCTTTACTAGTGGGTCTGGGATGTGACTGTGAATCTATAACTTTGTCCAAGGAGATTTTTTTTTCCAAAATTCAGTGAATTTTGGTGTAGCAAGGCCTGGGCTTCCAGAGAGTAGTCACTTGTTCCTGGATCTGAGCTCTGAACAGAAACTTAGTTGCAATAGAGAATCTGAGCTGAGCATTACTGCCCAAGTCAGATCTCAAACACGAGGAATTTGTTGTGTAAACATGGGAACATCCTGCTGATGCCACAGCAGAGGGGCAGAGTGCTATGATAATATGGACTGGTCACAAGTCCACAAGAACTTCTATGCAACCCCGTTGGCCCACAAGCAAGTCAGGGACTGAAGAGTCAGCAGAAATTTAGGAATCTCCGTGACCTTTGAAGCACTTTTTGAAAACTGGGCATTCAAAAATCATTCAAATTGGAGTTTATTTGTTGAACAGCACTGGGGAGATGGACACCTGTCCACTGGAGATTGATGTCAGAGACTCTTTCCATATATACAACTTGAGAGATTTTAGACAGCATTGATCTGAGCTAAACCTGCACTTTCTCCCTAAATCCAAACTGCACCCATGCTTAGTGAAGGACTCAGAAGTGGACTTGACCCTCTGCTGCTTGGCTGCAGTGGAAATGCTCCAGTAGAAATGCTTAATGGCTATGACCAAAGCTGGACAAGAATCAGAACAAAGTAGACTGGTAAAAATCTAAGGATTTAATGAGGAATTCCTTGAGCCATCCAGCTCTTGTGCACCAGGTTTTCTGCCAACTTTCTCCCAGGTGATATTGTTTTGCCCTGATGGTCAAGTTATTTAAGAAGCACCTCTTTAAATGCACACAGAATTGTATAAGAAATACAAACCTTTTGAGGTAAAGACCAAATTTTCTCTTAATTTTTTTAAAGTTATAAGGAAAAAAAACAACTTAGACTCTTTCTATGCCAACAGAAAGACAAGAATTTTCCACCTTGACGCTTAATTGGCAATATAATAGTTTAGAATGTACTTTTAAGAGGTTTGGAAACACTAGCTGCTCTTATCCCATCCAAATGGCATTAGTACTTTGTTAACACTCACTCATACTGCACTTGATATGCAAAGAAAATTCTTGCTGCTGTATCATAATGCTAATTTCTAAAATGTCTCCAAAATATTAAACCATTGCTTAGATGAAGACTTAAATGAAACCTTTCACATAACTAAATAATCGGAAATAAAATATAAATTATTATTATATAAAATATTACTTTTTTTCTAGTAGAGGTTTAATTTTTTTTCTGGTCTGGCTTCATCAAGGTATAGTTGAGCACATTCTGGCTGAAAATGATGTTCCCAAGTTCATGAGATGAATTTGCAGGCTCTAAGTATGCAGGCGTGAAATCTGGCACCTTCCAAGCTGCACATTTGTACTTACAAATTCACTCAAGATTTATAGTCATTACTTACAGATGATGTCATCAGCCATTTCACATATTTCCTACCTCATTTTCCCAAGGTAGGATTTAAATTTTTCTGAGGAATGAGGAACTGGCAATGAATACTGATAATGAGCAACAAATATCAGGGACAGTTTCAAATTATTTTTAATACCAGTACAGAATTCCTTTGTGGTTAATATTCTGCAAAATGTGTTAATGCATCAGCAACTTTGTTACCACATAAATGCATTTACCACAAAATTAGAAGGTTTTACTCATACCTAAAATTTCAAAATTGCTTATGTAGCCAGAAGGTGACCGGCTCAGAGAAGCTACCTTTCAGAAAATGGACATAAAATCAAATCCTGCCTTAATCAGGCAGAATAATTTTAAGATTACAAGAAAATTTTATGAGTTAGTCAGGTAGGTCTTGGCCTGTTTTCACTCTAAATAAGTATAATTTAGCCATTAATTTATGGTAATGGGCTAAATTCCGCTCTGTAGTGTTTGGGTAAATCTGGAGTCACTGCATAGTTTTTCGTAGCTTTTCAGTAGGCTTTTTTCTGGATGGTCACCAGTGCAAATATGAGTAGAGGAATCTGGCTCTTTTTACATAAGGTTGCTATTTATTCAAAATATGCTCCTACAGGCTGTTCACATTCTTTCTGCAAATATTTTAGTTGTGACACAGGGCTATGGATTCAATGTGAAGTGAATCACAAAAATATCAGCATTCTCATGAACAATACCTACAGTAAAGATGAAATCTGTATTGAACAGTGATTTAAAATAGTGCAGAAACATTTTTGCTGCCCACGAAGGACAGTCATGAGTCATGACTTACTCCTGTTATATCATAATAGCCTGTCCTACCCACAGACTCTATTTTCCCAAAAGCCTATATTTTGAATACACAGCATTTGTGGATAGTTCCTACATTGACATGGAATTGGATTAGATCCTTGTTGTGAGTTGGCAGCGATGCTGAAGCAGCTCTTGATAAATTCTTTCAGGTAAATAATGTATTAAATATATATTTTTATTATGATTACTGAGGTACCAATGACAGACTTTCAAACAATGTGCATGTTTTTCATCTGCGAAATAACTGCCGGTGTCTAGCTTTAAAGTTTTTACCTAAATGTTGAGTTAATGGGGGAAAGCCTTTATAGAACTATTTTTGCAACCATACTGAAAGACCATGACTTACTGACTTACCTCATCTAATATGCTTAATTTACTGCAGAATAGTGCTTTGAAGTCGTTATATTCCTGGGACTGACCCCTGGAGATGTTCAATCTCGCCATTGACTATAGAAGGGGTTTAGAATTATTCCATTTGCACCATAATAAGTATTTAAATTTTCTGGAATGAACTGCAACCAAATGTCTGAACCTAAATTTTTTTATACTGGAAATGTCTATGCTTACAGATACAGACATTTATTGACATATAAAACTACCACTTCAGAAAGTCCCATCATCTTTTTAAATTTCACCTAGATATGTCCATAATTTTCTATGTCAGCTTATCAAAATAAAGTGCTATGGTTTGTCACATGAGATGTTTTCTGTTCAGGAAACTGAGAGTCATAGAAACAGTATGGTTTAGGTCTCCAAAGCGTGCAGGATTATCTGGATAGAAATGCTCACTGTTTACCCAAAGAAAGTTTTTTATTTCATTTTTATTTTGTTTCAGTGAAGGGGTTTTATTTGTTGTTGTTTTTTTTCTATTTGCAGTGAAAATTCAAAAGACATTAATCCAAAATTTCTTCTGGGAATATTTTTTTTCATCTATCTCGATAAATAAATAAATAGAAGATTTGACTTTCCCACATTACACATTAAAACTTATCAAACATAATAAGCATGACATACCAACACTAACTCTGAACTCCCAGATCTGTGAAGTATTAAACCTCTGACTGTGTTTGTTTGAATCACCAGTTGTCTTTGGGTAAACCTGATTGCAACACAAAATGCTGTTAATTAAAATATCAAAGTCATGGCCCGGATAGTCAGCTGTTGTGAGCCATTTGAGACTGAGCCATTTAAACACGCTCAGGAAAGGGACCTCGTTTTACAACTGCTTTCACTGTGACCCCTTATAACTCTGGTTGTTAAAATTCTGAAAAAATAATTACTCAGAACCTCAAATTGTTCCTTTCCTTTCCTTTCCTTTCCTTTCCTTTCCTTTCCTTTCCTTTCCTTTCCTTTCCTTTCCTTTCCTTTCCTTTCCTTTCCTTTCCTTTCCTTTCCTTTCCTTTCCTTTCCTTTCCTTTCCTTTCCTTTCCTTTCCTTTCCTTTCCTTTCCTTTCCTTTCCTTTTTTCCGTTCCTTTCTCTTTTCCTTTCTCTTTTCCTTCTTTCTTTCTTTTTAAAGCTGTACTTCTTTAATGCAGAAACGATCCATTATATTTTGTGGACACAGCCTTGTGCAACTCCCTTTCAGTTCAGAAGATCAGAAATGCTCAACAGTCAGCTCAATGTTCAGGCTTTCTATGTGATCCTATTACATCTTTTTTTCTTTTTTCTGTGTACATCTGGTAAAGTAGTTTTCTAAATTTGTCACTATTAGAGCAATGCAAACTATTTATGAGAAGATCTCCAAAACACATGGAACTCACCTGCTTCCATGTTTCATTATAGAGATGAAACTCAGCCCAGTTTCATCAAACATTGTACAAAGTTCACAAATCTTTCAAATACACCTGGCTGAGGTATAGTTCTGTTTTTCAGTTATCCAAAGCCCAGGGTGCATGTGAAGTCAAAGGAACCTCTTTAGTTTTTGCTTTTAAATTCAGCTTTGCTCTCTACTGGCTCAACTTATTTGGGCTCCAAATTTGAAATAAGACTTTTCCTTCTCTTCAAACTTTCACCCAGCTTTTCTCTGTCTGCCAAAAATGTGACCAACAGGAATAGCTCTGAAGACCTCACCTCAGGCAAAGCTCCCATTTCTGTATTCCTCAAGGGAAGCTCCATCTGGCTAAGATGATGGATAATGAGCAAGAAATAGTAGGGACAGCTTTAAGTATTTTTAACACCAGAATGCTACTCCCATGTCGTCAGTAGCCTGCTGTAAAATGCATCAGCAGTTTTGAAACTGAAAAAGATGCTTCCCAACAGAAAGTCAGTATTTGTCTGCAGTAATTATTTGCCATTTGTTTAGCGTGGCCAGCTCAGAATAGTACAAGGCACAAAGATGTGCAAACTCTAACCAATAACTCAGAGCATGAACTAATAAAACAATATTTTTATCTGAGAGTTTATTGTGTCCATGTCGATCTGGCTGGAAACAGGCTTAGGAAACCTAATTTTTGTGTGTCCTAAAGCACCACACTATAAAGCAGACACTTTCTATACTATTCAGTCCTAGGGAGAATCTTATTCCTCTTCATATCCCAATGCCTTTCTAAAGAGCATGATGTCATGTAACTAATAGCTGTCATATGCAGTCTGCAGGGTGAGGAGATACTCCATGCATATCATTGCATTTGGGTAACAGTTTTGGGGAGGAGGAGTGGGAGAGCTGGGTGATAAATGTGCTGTATGTATCCAGCGGAAAAGTAGGTTGAGTGAATGGCATGTGATAGGCAGGACAACATGAGCTGTTGGGGGGTTTTCAACATTTCTTTTCCTGTGAGAATTAGTTCCAGAAACTTGGACCAACGTCTTGAAAGGAATGTTTTCTTCTCTGCTCAGACAAGTGTTACCTTCTGGGTAGAAAGCCTGGGGAAGGGATTTTGCATCCCAGGTTCCCACCCTGGTTCCAGAGAGATTCTTTGAAAGCCTGTCCACACTGCCAGCTGCAGACAGATTCGCTCCTCCTGCGTTAACCCCAGAACCAGAAGGGTGGTTCTGGATAAGCTGCCAAATCAGGCCTGGAAGGAGAATAGTCACGTTCACACACAAAGGGCAGGGTATATTATCTTGGGCATGGTGCCAAGAACATGCAGCTATACTGCTTCCAGATGCAAACTGGTGAGTCCACAACGTTCTATTCTGCACTTGCATGGACTCACTAATTTTGAACACTGGGCTGTGGTCTATTTGGCCCTCAGCTATCTGAAGCCTGGGACATCAATCATCTCACAGGAAAGGGGAAAGACCTTCAACTCATTTTTTTTTCTTTCTTTGAGGAAGACAGTGGAGGGAGAGGATATTCTGGGATAGTTATAATGCTTTTGTTGGTGGGTTATGCTACTGCGTTTAGTTGCAGATTCCTGGGACAGATGGCTTAGGGCCCAGGTGTATCACATTACTGAATTCCAGATGGGAGGTAAGAAAATCTTGTAAAAACTCAAAGATCTTCATCTACTTGGAGAGATTGAATCTACTTCTCAGAAACCAGGAGCTGAGGAAAAGGAAAAACTGCTGCATTGAACATTTGAAGTTTTGAGGATATCAGCTAAGAATGGAATGGGATAGAATAGAATAGAATAGAATAGAATAGAATAGAATAGAATAGAATAGAATAGAATAGAATAGAATAATTTCAGTTGGAAGGGACCTACAGCAGTCACCAAATTCATCTGCCTGGCCACGGAGAAGCATAGATTCATTTAAGTTCAAAAGGACACTGGAGACAATTTCCTCACCTGTAAACCCAACACTGCCAAGCCCCTCACTAAGATGTGCCTAAGAGACATGCCTGCACATCTTTTAAATACCTCCATGGATGGTGATTCAACCTCTTCTCTGGGAAGCTTGTTCAGTTCTTGACCATTGTAAACCTCCCCAGATGTAACTTGGGGCAGTTTTCTCTCATTCATTCCTTCTGAGATGAAGTTGCTGAGGCCAGAGCAGTTGGGGTGCACACAGCTGACAGCACTGGATTCTGGCAGCACAGCTTGGTGAGGAAGGAAAGCTGGCAAAATACCCACAAATATCAGCTTCGTTATCTGGAAGAATTGCTGAAATTCTACCAAATCTCTGAAATTATTTTTGGGCCAGACTAATTTCCCCATACACATAAAAAGGGGAAAAGTCTTACCCAAGAACAGGGAACGAACAACCAGTCCTGGGTCTCATATTGAAGAAGGCTTAGAGGATTCAGAGGAAACCACTCCCTGTCTGAGCAGAGTGCTTTCTTCACTCTGTCCCTTCATCCTGACATGGGGTTTTCAAGTTAATGGAAGCCAGTGGCGTTTAACTCAAAATCATCCTGTGTTCTTTATATCCAGGAAGAATCTTAGATGCCAAGGAGTAACTAAGATATGATTTTATAGAAACAATTAGCTTTTTGTCCAAGAATGGGACTCTCAAAAGAAACTGATGACAGACAAAATAACAGACAAGAATTGTTTGCTTCTAGAAATCTTCCAAGCTAAATAACCAAAACCAAATCTTAATCTTAACATCTAACCACCTTTTAGAAATCTGCTTGAAAAAGGATGCAGCTACTCAGGAAACCACATTGCCATCCTTCAGGCAAAAGTGAGATATTAAAAACTTTGCTTTGGAGAATTAGGGTGAAAAAGCACAACTGAAAACAATATTCAGAATGTCCCACCCAATCTGTAGAAAGATTTTATTGTTCTGATAATCTCTAAACAGTTTATTTTAATTATGACCCAATAGTAGCTGAAATTATGAAACAAAAGGCTTGTGAAACTGAAAAAACTGTTATTTTCTATTTTGAAATATTTAAATGCACTAGTTTCAAAAGTACTTTTGATTGTTGTCTGATCATTGTCCGAGTGTTAAAAAGTTATTTCAAGTGAACTTTCTCCATAGAAAGTTTCAAGCTGAAAATGGTAAACACACCAGATTAAAATCACTGTGAAATCCTGTATCAGGTGCAGAGGCAGTGGTAGCTAGAGATGCACAGATTATGGTGGTTATCATTGGCAACAGGCATCATTTTAGCAACCTCCCACTAATCTGGTTTTGTCATTACAATCCCACAATTTTCTCCTAAGGTCAATAAAATAACAGCCATAAGCTTTAGTCCCTGATGACTGGCAACTCAGAAGCTAAAGCTAAGATTTCAGGACATAAACATTTTCAGCTTTGTGATGAAAATCCGCAGCTACCCTTAAAGTGGATTGGAGATTAGAGGAAGGGGAAGCAGATGTGTTACTAAGGGCTCACACAGGAGAGGAAGGGGAAATCTCCTCTGCTCACAACATCCACCTGCTTATTATCCACTAAGGTAAAAACTCCTCCTGCTTTCATCTGCCATAACTATTAAACTGAAGGGGAGTTAAGAGAATTTATCTCCACAGAGGATGGAGATGTTAAAAAGTAACATTTGTTCCACTCATTTTGTGAACACTAAAGGCAGTGACAATTTTCCACAACGTGTGTTTTGTTTTTTATATCTTGTTAAAGGCAACCCAGATTACTGGGGTTAGAGGGAAGAAGTAAAATTATTCAGTCCAGATCAAGGTGAATGAAAGAAAAAAAATTGGAGAAAATTAATTTAAAATGTAGTTTTTGTAAGTGGCCAAGAGTACCTCAGAGTTATAGCAAACACAATTTTAAGCTGAGAGAAACTTGTACATAGTACAAATACTTTTTTTTTTGAAAAGCACTGTTACTGAAAGCTATTGCTATTATGAGCTTAATATGGTTCAGGAAAAGAGTCTATATAAATATTTTAATAAATATTTTTAAAAATAACTTTATTATGTCTGGAAAAAGCAAACATACTTTTACTTGAGCTACACAAATTTTGTGAAATCAAAACGGGAGGTCATTCTTGGGCAAAATATGGTCTTTTGTCCTGTAATGGTCACATATCCACTTTTCAGATTCATTTTATTCAGATTTCTTTTTTTTATTATTCTTTTAAACATATAATACAATTCAAAAGACACAACAATGCTTATGAGGCTTTACAACAAGTCTGACACATCAGCTAATGATTTTGAAACAGTATAGGACATTGGTTTTTTCAGAAAAATGTTTCGTCATGCAGTTCAAGTCAGATTCATCATAACACCAGAAAATTTCTGTGGCATCCCCATGGTAACTAAGATCAAGTGGAATTTGAACAGAATCATGAGTATTTAATAAAAAAAGCTGGTCTTACCAAGAACTTTTAGCAAGGACAGTATTTCTATCTCTAGGCAAGCAGCTCTTTCTTCAGTTACTGTGACATACTGTCAGCTTTTTACAGGAGAACAAGTTTCTTCACTGAAAACTGAAGGGTAAAATTTTTACATATGTTTGTAGGTATATGGTAATTAGCATGGATTTTGGAAACAATTTTTCTGATAGGGATTAATCTCTACTAGATATTGAATAGCTGATTGATTGTGAAAAACAAGAAAAATACTCCAAAAGCTATTAAGTTTTTATTTTTAAAAAATGGACAAAAATATTAACCTTTTGAGGATTTTAAATAATAATGAAGCCTAATGTAATTACTTCAGTATTAACTGCATTAATGACTTTTTAGATATTTTCCAAGGAGAAATTAAAAATTTGAAGTGAAGGGATCTTTAGGGTTTTTTTCTTTCTCTGTCACTCAGGAGAAAGAGAGAGAAAATCAAATCAAAAGAAAAAAACAACATCAAAACCGACCAAACAAACAAATTAACAAACAAGAAAAAACCCAAAACTCTAACTTGATAGAGATTTCCAAAACACTGTCCCAGAGAAATTCTGCTAATTGCTTTGATTTGCTGGAATATACTGCACAGTGCTACAGCTCTCTTTGGAATCTTCAAGAGACAGAGATTAAGCTCATCATCATGACTTGTGCTATTACTTGTAGAGGAAGAATTATGATGACAGCTCTGGAACCTCTTATATTAAAAATACTAAAAATTAGAGCTGTATTCAAGTTTTGAAAAGTTGAAGTTTCAAGTTTTTGGATGAGATTTCAGAGAGGAAATTGTCTGGTTTTTTTTAATAACAGCCATTGTGACAAATATTGCCTAATAGTGTGGGCCTCAGAGTGTTATTTCAATTAGTTTATCTCATTAATTGTTTCATTGCAGTTTCTAACATCACACAGAAATGTAACATGTAATAAATACTATTTTTAGATAACACATTGCACTTTAATGTCATTCTTTGCATATAATACATTCTGCACAGTCTGATATCAAATTTAATTAGTACTGGGCACTCTGCCACACTCATAAAACTAACATTGAGAATATTTTTGGTATTTTCCTCATAATTTGGCAAGCTGACTACCTGATGCAGGGAAGTTAAGCCTACCAAATTCTTTCTTATGGTACACTGAGAGCTGGCATGATGAAAGAGAAAGATATTTTCAAATGTTAACCAAATTTCAAATTGTGCACAGAAGTGTGAAATATTAATTTACAATATTAAAGCTTTTGTCAGATTTTAATGTCGAATAAAAGCATAAGACCCTGAAAATTAATACAAAAATTCATCAAAATGACATTGTATTTCTATAGTTGGATGTCCTATACTTCACAACATTTTTCTAAAGATTATGAAACACCAAGGCAAGAAAAAGAACAAGAATGTAATTGCTTGAATATATTCACGGTGTTATTTAATATTTACTGGCTTTGGTAAATACTCTTAATAATGAGAAATACAGAGAGGTCAAATTCAAATTGCTGCTAAAGAAATTCCATGAGCAACCAGCAATGTGAGATAGCTGGTTATGAGGAATAGAGTGTGGGGTTCAACTGTGGGATCAAAACTGAAAAATAAAAACAGAGGGAGGAATATAGACCAAAAAAGTAAACCAGGTATGGTGTCTTCCAGATATTAACTAGTGATGTAATTTTCCATGTGCTCTTTTTTGCACAAAATGCTAGTTACAAGGGCACTGGATCACATAATTGTCTGCTAACGCATAGTACAAAGGAGTCTGTGTACCTTGCTTAATGTTCTCAAGTTGTAGATGCCAGCAGCTGTTTGCATCTCAATACACACCCTATAGTAAACCTAGACTGTCTTCCAAACCTGGAAAGATTAGGATAATTCAGTGACAGGTAATATTTATAAATGTGCAGTATGTGAAATCTTACCTTAAAATTTGTTCTTTGGAACAAAGCTTAACTGTATGCAGATGTTTGGACACAATCTTTCAGGTAATATCAAGTACATGAGGGGCTGATAGAGGTGCAATATTGTTCCAGGAATTCAAAGGCGTCATGAAAGTTTACCACTTTTGTGAATCTGAAAAAAGATATTCTACTTTTAATATATTATCAAGTACAGGTTATGAAGTTACTCTACAGTGAACAAGAAATTAAAATTGGATGCAGCTTTCAGCTTATGCAATTTTTACAGCTTTGTGATTTAAGTGTACCTTAATCAGCTTGGCCAGTAAAGGACAGCAGCTAACCTGTGCTGAAACATCAAAAGGAAAAGAAATTTTTCTGAGTGCTGAAGGATACTCTTCCTTGCTCTTGTTGTTCTTTTGGACCATCAATGATAATCAGCCACTCAAAATATTGTTATTGAGCAGAGATATTACACACATTTGAAAAACAAGCCCCATGGCAGAAAGCAGACAACTCAGTTCAGTTCCAGTCCACTTGTAATTTTCTGGTGTTTCTAAAGGCCAGCTGAAGAGATGCTTGGGGGTTTCTGGCACTGTTACTAACCCATCAAAAGTGACTAAATGGCCAGGGAATGGGTATAGGGAAATACTTACTCGTTTCAGTGATTTCTACCTGCCAGTGTTGCCCTTGAATACTGATTCATTCTGCTCCTAATTGTTATATTTTAGCATCTTAGGATGTTTCAAATTGTGCCAGAAGACAAAAGTATCAGTCTGTGAAGAACCCATCCTTTGTTTTGTCCTTCTGCAGTACAGCTCAATCAAACCAGAAATTTGAAAGAAGCACTGGATAAAAAACTACAGCACATGGTGAGTTATAATCAGGGGATGATTTGGCTCACTCTGCAGGCTGAAGGCACCACCCACCATAGGACTGTGATTTACTCCCATAAAAGTTAGTGGGAAAAATTCAATTTGAGTGGAGTTGGATCAAGGCTCTATATCTGTTTCCAACCTTTTTGCTAATATTTTGAGGAGATAATATTCCAGACTAATCTCCAACTATATATGTTGCATATACATAACATATTTATGTAATTAGCAGTATTTATATATTTGAACAGGCTGATGGGTGCAGCCTCTGTTTAACAGGCATATGCCAAAGAAATATCTTGCCCAGGGTTTTAATTATGTCTTCAGCAGCCCAAAGTTAAGACCAGCTGTCCATTCCAACATTCACAGTGTTCTGGTCTGTAATTGAAATGTCCTGAAAGCATTAAATTTATAGAGGGTTCAGTGACATGTTTTAATCCACTGATCACTGCCTGGACTGGATTTGACTGACCTTTCTGGGTAGAAGAGTGTTCTTTTGCCTTATAGAATTAGCAAATTATAAATCTTTCAAGATTGGATAAGGCTGAGATTGGGGGACAAAAGGCCACATGTTTTAATATGTGTTTTTCCTCCCTTAGTAGTTATTTTTGAGTATTCTTTACAATGTTTTATTCAGGATGTTGTCTTTTAAAGTTGTGTCATCACTCCCATTGAAAAAAAATGTTTCCAGCAAATAATGTGGTTTGAAAATTGTGTCTACAAAATCTATCTTTGAAAAGAATATTTTTTTAATTGCAGCAGACAATTTTTCATTCTAAATTAAATTTACAGTAAGCAATGTCTTCATTATTTTTTTTACTTGGCTATATTATTCCATTTTCATAAAAATAAAAAAAAAAACTGACAGTCAAGCTTGTATGAAAATGAGAAATGAGCCTGAACCAAACCCCAAGAGAAAAGTATAAGCAGGAAGTCTGCAATAAGGCCATCATCTCCTTCTGATTCTTTCAGCCAGATAGAGTCTTCAGTTTAAAATTATATGAATGCTTTAGGTGATATTGGGATGAAAGTGATATGTCCATATCATGACCACCCTTTTCCTGTTTGGGTTAAACCTCCACGTGTGCCAAGGAAACATGATCTGCACAGCACTTGACAAGGAGCCCTGCAGTGAACGGAGCAGCTCAGGTGGGGTGGCCCATGGTAAACAAAAGTGGAGAGCACTGAACACAACTTCAGATTGCAGTGGGGGCAGGGACTGTGGTAATTGCTGGCTCCCTGCTACTAATGAAACATCTTTTTTCGCTATCCTTGTAAGCACTGTTGTGCACAACACAACATTGGAAATGCAGCATGTCATCCTATAGGATATGACTTTTCTGTTGAGACTATCCTTTTCCTTACCTTCAAAGCAGGTATGGGAGGGGAATTGGAAGACTCAACAAATCTTGTCCATTTCTTAAATAGTGTTTGAGCTCTTTGCCTTTTATGCTTCGTCTCTTTACACTGCTTGGAAATAAAAAATAAGAGCAGCTCATCCTGTCTGCTGTTCTGCTGCAGGAATTAAGAAAAAAATCACTGAAATGATACAAAGAATTGATTTCATCCTTTATGTTTGTGACTTTTTTTCATCCGTCACCCCGTTGTCTATATATTGCTGCTCTGGAACTATGAACTGTCAGGAGTCAAGATTGCTATTTATGGCAGGTTTTTTGGTATTTATGGGATGTTTTTGCGCCCTCCCAAAGCTTGCAGGCTTTCTGGCTGTCCAAAATAATGTGTATTAAGATGCATACCAAATTTTACAAGGCAATTCTGGGCAGGTAGTTACTACAATGGTTTCCCACAAGATCACTCCCCTAACATTTTTCAATGCACTATTGTGGAGATTCTCCAGTACAAAAAGAACTTCAGGGTGTCCTTTATTGTCACAGGGCCTCCTTCTGTGGTGTGCTTTTCCAGTAATGCTTCGGGACCTCTTTAAGGAGACAGTCTCTTTCTTTAAATCACACGAAATCAATCTTTTGCTGAACAAAAGAATAAATTGGAAATAACAGCCCACACTTTTTTTTTTCTTTTAATAAGAAAAGTCCCATCAAATTGCTCTTTGACAAAACATAATTCAGTTGTATTTTCATTTTGCAGGAAATCTTGATGCTCCTCCACCTTTCTCACACTAACTTCCTCAAGGAAACAATGACCTGCAGAGGTTCAAAGGGTCAGTCAGTTGGCCTATTCCATAGTTAGAAGTATGCTATGTTTAGAGTCTTGAATATATCTTATGATACTTCCCCATCTCTGGAGTATGTAGCTGATCCTCACAAGACAACTCTGGTGCCACAGTATCTTACAGATTTGATAGTTGAATGATCATCAAACTATTGAGTGTAACTCAGTCTTTGGATTCTTTCTCAAAACCAACTTAATTATTTCAGGTCAGATGTCTCTCATCTCTTTCTGACCTCCACAGCACCAAATCTTTGGCCTTTCCTTCATTTTTAGGAAATATTATTTCACAAGGGGAAAGTTGCAATTGACAGGAGAGAAATGATTAGCAGGGCCACAGCCAGGGTTTGTGGGCAAGAAAAGAGATTGTGCCTGAGGCACACACACCACAGACCATGGAGATCTAATGCTTCCTTTTGCTGCCACATCTCCTACCACTATTTGAATATCTCAGTAACATATGCACAAGGTCTCCAGAATTCCATCCTTATAATCACTCTACATGCTAGCTCTGCTCAAACCATGACTTCTAAAGCAAATCAATCATAAACTTTGTAAAGGAACTTCTTAGACTCACTTATTAGTGAGGCTTTTCAGTACTTAAAGAGGGCTTATAAGAAAGGAGAGTGACATTTTACATGTACAGACAATGATTGGACAAGGGGGAGGGGCTTTAAATGAAAAGAGGAGACATTCAGATTAAATGTTAGGGAGCAATTCCTTACTCAGAGAGTGGTCAGGCCCCAGAACAGATTGCACAGAGAAGCTGTGGATGCCCCATCTCTGGAAGTGTGCAAGGCCAGGCTAGATGATGCTCTGAGCAACCTGCTCCAGTGGAAGGTGTCCCTGCCCATGGCAAGGGGTTGGAACAAGATGATCTTTCCAACCCATTCTATGAATCTTTGATAGGAAACACAAGAGAATCACACATCTGCAGGAGAAACAACACCATGTCAACTTTCTGCCATATCTGAAACTCCCTGGCCTTCAGTCACTTTTGTCTTCCTTCTTCTATTTCATCAGCCTTCTTTTTGTGATATTTGACTGATGATTTTTAAATATTAGATTATAACTCCTTCCTGTTATTTTATCATTCTGTTAGAGTTTGACTTCATTAGAAACAGTCCTACTATTATGGTGATCATCAATTGTTGATGCCCCTTTCACTTCAGATGTCAAGCTCAGTTTTCACAGAAGGGTTTATTTTATGTTAGTATGATATTTGTAGAACACTCAGAATGACATAATCAGCATGACAATGTTTTTTTCATTTATGAAGTCAAGGCTTCATAAGATACAGAATAAATCAGAACAGTAAACGTACTTTTCTTCTATGTATGCTGTGGCTCATCATGTGCTACAGGCAAAACATAAAACAGCAAAGAATTGCAGCAGTTTGCTTCAGCTAGGTGTGTTCCTACAGGTGAGTAAAGAGTGCATTGACATTTCCAAAAGTTAAAAAGAAAAAATAACAAAAATTTCTTAATGATCTAACTCCTTTGAATGTTTAGTGAAAGTCTGAATTGCTTTGGAGCTTTCCACTTATTTGGCTAAAAAGTCATCCCCTGAAAGTTGGACTAGGATGCTCTTGTCAAACCACTGGAATTACTCACTTTGGAGTTGAGTAATGTTACATAGTATTCCTTTTTGGGTAATTCATTAAAAAAAAAAAAAGACAAAAAAGATCTCCCTTTTTTTCTGTTCCTCATTAAAATCCTTGACAGAGGATTGATGGTCTTAATCAACAGCAATCTGTGTGAGGCCATTACTCCCACCTGGAGGAAGGAAGAACCACAGATAGCAACTGTTTTTTCCATACAAAACATGCTACACCAATAGTCATTAACAGAGAGAGTGGGAGGGCAGACAGGTATTATAAAGTAAATCCTTCACTATGATACTGTCAAGGCTCCTTCTGTACTGAATTTTACTGCTTTTTTCCCTTTGGGATATCAATAGGGTTACTGCAATACCAATCCTGTGACAAAATATAGCTTCATGCTTGATTTTTTTTACCTGAGGATATGATGGACTTTGTTTTGATGTGTGAGTTTTCATACACTGCCAAACATAAACCAGTCAAGTACATAAATGTGTCCCACCTCTTTTCTTCTTCCTTTCATGTTTTTGGTTGTAGTCTATTTAAGAGTTATAGACAGATTTCTGATAGGACCATAGCAACTGCTCTAGGTATTACATTGTTTTTGTAGTAAGAGGAGTAGGACTTCCTGCCTTGAATGAAGTCTTTCCTTTCTACTATGGTATGTACAGTGTGGATGGTTCACTAAACCCCCTTTGGAATCTGTGGATGAAATCTGTGGGGAGAAACAGGAACTATGAGACTGGCTATTCAGCTGGGTAGTTCTAGGTATCTAACTTAACCTGGGATAAATCAAAGTCTGGAAGTGCCCTTTTTCTTCCCACTGAATACAGTGAGAACTTATAAGGACCAGTTTAGATGTAAACATCTATATTTGGCCAGATGGAACTCATCTGGCTCTCATTATTTCTATGTATTATCCAGAAGGCATCTAATTTCAGATGTTAACCAACTAACAATAGTAACAAATTCTTTACAGAGAATATAGCAGCAACAGGCTCTTTTGGACACAGTGATGTTGCTGACACTGGTCTCTACCCACAAAATATATTTAAGCCTATATGAGTTCCTGAAAAGGCAAATGAGGTTTTCCTCTTTAAATGTTAATTGATAAATGAAAACTCTGAAAGAAATCAAAATGCTTTTTTTTTTTTCCTTTTCACTTACATACCACCACTTATCACATTTTTAGTGGTTAAAAAAACAGTTACAACTGCTCTGGCAATAAACTCTGCATCATGTGTTATTTGGAAGGAAAAAGCAGATGATCACATTGGCACACAAGCTCCAAAACTAGTCTGTGCAAACTGAGCAAAGAGCACTCCCCTTAGGACAGGATGATATTTTAGCAAGAGTGGGGATGCAATCCCAGGCCCAGCTCCATGCTGTCACTGAACAGACAGCCCTGCACCTGTACTCTCAAACCTCATAAATTGCCTGTGCCTGATATGTGAATTCTTTTTAAATCTTTCTGAGACAATTTAAATCTTTCAGCATCAAGAGAGCTACTCCTTATTAGACTGAGCCAGAGTGCAAGTTCTCTGTCAAAATTGCTCTAACAATGAGGTTTTGTGCTGGGTGTCTTTGAGAGGTATTTATTACTTGAGGCCATACAGTCTTTTACAGGCCAACATACGCTCTCATTGTTTTATGTGAAGAAAAAAGTTACGCAAAGCGGGGTTGGAAGCTCCTTGGAAGCAAATAGAGAACTATTGTGTAATAACAGATGTTATTGTATAGCATTCTTCAACATTTACTCTAGACCAGAAAATAAGGACCCACTTTGAATGGAGGGCATTGCATTGACATGCCTACAAGTCAAGGCTGTTCTTTCTTCAAGTGCTTTTTTATAAAAAGAAAAATTGTATCAAATATCTAACATGGGCAACACTGATAAAATCACCAATGGTAGACTAAAATATTGGCAGTCACTGAATGGCATAAATGGAGGTAACATATAGCTGCTAATAATTTTGAAAGTTTTAGATTAAATAGAAACGACTACTGGGTGGATTTGACACTGGAGTGCTGCACACGGATAGCCATGAAGGAGTAGCTAAGGGAATGCTCCCAGGACACAGACACAATGTCACTCATGTAGTGAAATGGCATATACTCTAACAGTAGATGCAGAAGAATATTTGAAAAGAGGTAATACGTGTTTGGGGGTATTTTTTAGATAAAAGGCCCTAATTTTCCCTCCCATTACTGCACACGACTCAGATTGCTTCTCAGTTAAACTGGCTTTGCCACAAGCTACAAAGAAAACCGTGAGTGCTACTGCTCAACTTACACTGAGGCAGAGGATTAACCTGTCTTCTGAGAACTTCACAGTGTCCTTGGAACACATGGCAATGAAGAGAGAGTTGTTTAAATAAACTGAGACACAGTTTCAGCCTTTGTACTTTTATTAGTAACCCACACATCCTTCTCTTGCTCTGTTTTCATCTGCATGAACTCAAATCTTAGGACATTTTTCAAAGCACCCAAAAAGAGCCCAGTGTGAGGTTAAATTTGATATGTCTAAAGCAGAAATCCCCATATAACATGCCTAGGCTTATTTTTAGTTTCTACAGAAAGCAGCTTGGCACTATCGACTTACTGCGAAACAGCAGTCATAGCTGAGCTGGAATTTTTTCTGGATGCAGCATTTGCCCATATTGAATATTTTAAAGCTTGTAGCTTCTGGTAGCATACCAATAACTTTAAATGTATTAATTCACCCTGCTTCTCAGCTTACAATTAATCTTTTTCTGTCATGAATTCATTTACAGATATTTCAGATAACTAACTTGTATTTCGTTCTGTTCTGAAAGGGCTTTTGGCAGAATCAAAATAAGTTGGATGTCAATCCAAACTAGGACCTTCTAGTTTCTGTTCCTTTCCCTTCTGTAGTTTTGATATAAATCTATCCCTTTTTACTTAAAAAAAAATTACAGAAGAGTGTTCCAAACATCATTTTGTTGGTTATTTCATTTTTTAAAATTTCAACTTACTGTCTTTCATATCCTGCTCCTCTTTTAGTTCTCCATCTTTCCCTGATCACAAAACGTCACTTGCCAGGTCCCTCTTCGTGACACTCAGCTGAGGGGTTGGGAGCCTGTGACCAATATGGTTACCCACCCACTGTGGCTCTTGTTCCAACATCAGCTGATGATGACAACAGTGCTTTGACTCCCAAACAACATTTTTTCCTGTCCTAAATGATCGCCACCTACACCATCTGCCAGGCCAATTTTACCAAAATCAACTTTAGGCTTTATTCTTGCTGCTTTTGTGTGGAAGAAGCACCCACACATATCAGGACATATCAGGATCCTCTTCAAACAGCTTCTTTTCCATGAAAACCTCAAACAACATGATAATGGTTGGTCTAAAAGTGAAAAACATTCTTTTCATACTGTCATCAACAAACTCACTTCCTCCTGTTTCAAACTCCAGGTATGGGCCTATGTTTCACTATGTGTTTGTACAGCACTTAACACAATCTTACTGACTGCCAGCCGTGGGTAGCAGTTCAAGCAGAGCTTGAAACACAGGAAGCAGAGCTTGAACAAGATGATCCAAGGAAAAAGAATATCATATTACTTCTCCAGTTACATATGCTCTGTGGGACAGTTTCTCATTTCATCCACCACAGTGTAAATCTGGAATAATTCCACTGGAAAGCTGTTCTTCTGCCCCAGAACATGGTGTATTGTATCTACTGTTTGCTGTTAAACACGGGGAATGACTTTTCCATTTATACATCATTTCTTTCAAGCTTTAACATTATTTCAGGCTTTGCATAACTAGGCTAGTTATGATTCATATGGCACCAAAATAAATCTCTTCCTCCTGCCTCTGCCTTTTTTTCTTATTCAACAGAAGGGAAGATGTGCTAATTAAGTCTCTTTTTTATTGAAGACAGATGAACATTTTCAGCAGTTTACTGGAAGTGTCATTTCTAAAAAAATATGGGAAACTGCAAAAAAAAAAATCGTTACTTAAATGTGCCTGCAGGAAGAAGGGACACTTCTTATCTGCTATTCAGAAGTACTTGTGTAGCACTAACATGAAATTGCTGTAGGGTTTCACCTACCCCAGGCAGATCCTGTCCCCATGGGGCCCATCTCAGTTTTGCTTACATCCATCCTATGTCTAGATACACTCCTCCAAATCTGTAAGAAATGTAGACAAGTGCCTGTGGCTGGCAGAAGCAGCTGCTTGTTGCCCATTGGAGTGTGAAGCACCTTGGAGGTTTGGATTTCAGAGCACATGTAGCAGAAAGGAGGAAGGTGGATGTGGATGGCACCAAGAGGTGTCAGCTGGCAGGGACCTGGGCAGAAAGGACAAGGGAGTGGGCTGGCAGCAGTGCAGAGATGTCTGAAGGGGAGCCAGGAGGGTCAGTGGCAGATGTGCTGCTTTTGAGCAGGAAAGGTCACTGGGGGTATGGGATGAGAAGGAGAAAGTGGCAGAAGCTCAAGGCTGGTAAGAAGCTTTGATTTAGAGGCAGAGGCACAGAGAAACCTGCCCTCTTCTCAGTTTTTACTCCACAAGTTTTGTCTTTACTAGTAGGAAACTGTCAACTGACATTATTAAAGTAATTTCCCCAGAGAGTAACAGTGCTCAGTTCTGATTGCAGCTGGAGCTGGGGGCCCTCAGAGCAGTTAGCTGCATTAGAGGAAACTGCATGTGAAGTGCTTTGATTGTTCAGGTTGTCCTGAGACTGAAAAGTCAGGTGATAAAAGAATTATGATGATTCGAAACCATAAAGTTCCCCAATTCATTCTTGTTTTATAAACTAAATTAGTCAGCCTTGATTAAAAAAAGAATAGTAATCAGGAATAAGGGATAGCATCACTGATTTTTTTCAAATTAATTTATTTCCAGATAGATAAATGTCTTCAAAAGGTCACTGATCATCTTAGAAAACAGAACTAGAATGCATTTTTCCTAAGAATTTCAAGATATTCTGTCCAGTGGCCATGAAAGAAAGAGAGAGAGGACTGTCGTCTGGGAAAGAAAGGCACTTCAGTAATTCTATTTATTTACTTCTGGTACCATCCACTTGGCAAGTCAATTTAAAAAAATAACAAACATCCACTTTAATTCTTCTAAAAACAGAAGAGTAAATAAAGTTTCATAGAAAACAGCAAAATAACAGTTTAAATGTCTAATTAGAAATTGTGACTGTTTTGATGATATTCTAACTGGAAAGATTATTTTAGAGTCAGAGAAAGCACTGGGACTGCCAATGAAGTACCACAAAGGGATTTCTGAAAACTTCAGGGATGTATTGGCACAAGAACAGGTTTGTGAGTGTGTCTTGAATTTCTTGGTGCCAGTTATCCTCTCTGATCTGTGCAACTTTCAGCGTACAAACCACAATGTGCAAGCATTTTAAATGTCCTGTGTAACTATAAAAGTTAAAATTTAAACTGAGTCCTTTCCAAAAAGCATGTGGAGACTTAACCATCAGACAAAGTATTGGCTATGGCCAAATGTTAGAAAGAAGCTCCTAAGATCTATAAATAAGCAAAACCTGACAGATTAGCTGAGAGGAGCAAATGCATGTCTCTGCTGACTCAAATATTCACTCCTGCTACTAAATAGTGCTTTTATAAAGAAGCAATAAACTATATCCACTAACTGTCAATGTCTCTATTCTCAACTCTGTGTTATGAAGATCTCTATCTAGGAATAAACTTCCTCTAAGATAAAACAAGACTGTGAGCTTTGGAGACAATAGATAGATTGTCCCTGTAGCTGAAGCAACTAATCCTTAAGCATTTTAAAGAATACAGTGTATTCTTCAAATTGTACCTAACACAATTACACTTTGTTAAAAAATTGGCTCTTGTTAATATGGGGGATGGAGGAATAGACACAGTTCTAACCTTTTTTCTTTTTTTTCAAAAGACCAAGTAGCCACACTTTGTCTCTGATTATCCTTTATTGTCTTCCCAAAGCTGTATATATGTGCATTGAGGGCTATTTTTCCATATGGCTTTAGGAAGCATAGTACACAAATACATTTTCATTAAATTAGTGACTCTGATACAGATAGCCGGTATTAAATTATTGCAGTTTACACAAATGAGTGTAGACAATATAAATCTAAGCTATACATCAAGAATATTAAAAAAAAAAAATTATGTTACCATAACTGCTTTTGCCAGTAATCCAGCTGGCAATACAGCTGTGACTTTGCAGAAAATAACTTTTATCTCCAGTCTTTTTATGTAGAGCAACAATTAAGTAAAATAGAACCATATGATATTACGGATGGGAAGAGGTTCTTTGAAATACTTTTACTTAAGAAAAAAAAAAAGAAAGAATATGAAAATGTGTCTTAATATGCACTGGTTCCACTAGATCAATGTCAAAAAGTGAAGGGGACAATGCAGCAGTCTGAGATGTAATTGGCTCTGCTCTGCCTGTGGCACATGTAGAACTTATGCTGTTGCATAGTTTGAGCTACTTGTATACCGTGACATTTCTAACTGCTTCCAGCTCCAGCTTTGTCACACCCATGGTGCTTCCTGCCTGGGAGCTCCCCTCTATGCAGCTCACAGGTCACATCCATCTGCTCCACACCATGAAGTCAGGATGGCTTGCAGCTCTGATGATGTTGAGGATGTGGAAAGCAAAGTCCTGGACACAGTGTCCTGCAGCTTGTGGAGGACAGGGTGCATTCAGCCTCTCTGAGCAGCACTCTGGAATCTGGAAGGTACGAGTGCTCTAGTATAGGTGTTGATGGCCTCCGGCAGACAAAAGCTTTCAGCTCTTCCAGTATCTGAACACCACGGATGGTACCCTCTATGATTCCTAAATACAGCTGTTCCTGCCTGACGCCTGTGTGTGAGATGTACAGAGTAGCAGGTGACACAGCACAGCCAAACCCCTGACATCAGAAGGATGGCTTGCTGGGCTGCAACCTCTGTGAGGTTCTGATGGAGTTTGCTGGGCTAGAGGTAATTTTCTTCATAGCAGCTGGTATACTGGGCCTGTGTTTTGGAATTGTGCTAGAAACAGTACTGATAACACTGAGATGTTTTTGTTATTGCTGAAAAGGCCTCACATGGAGTTAAGGTCTTTTGTGCTCCTCATGCCACCCCACCAGCAATAAGTGAGCAAGGATCTGGCAGGGGACACAGCCAGGACAGATGAACCCAACTGACCCATGGGATATCCTAGACCATATGGCGTCAAGTGGAGCATATAGAGATGAGGAAAGAAGAAGGAAGTGAGGCATGTTCAGAGTGGTGGAATTTGTCTTCCTAAGTCACTGTTACTCATGAAGGAGCCCTGCTTTCCTGGGGACGGCTGAACATCTGCCTGCCCAGTGTTGAATGAACTCCTTGTTTCTCTTGTGTGAGTTGTTTTTGCTTTCCCTATTAAACTGTCTCAACCCACAAGATTTCTCACTCTGACCCTTTATATTCTGTCCTCTATTCCACCTTTGGGGAGTGAGTGAGAGGCTGTGTGAGGCTGGGGTTAAACCACTGCAGAGGCACATCTCAGCCATGGTGAAGTAAACATCTCCATCATCCCCAGAAGCCAAATTCAGTGGTGAATATGAAGGGTGTCCCACTCTGGTAAAATCGTATAGAAAGTGTTTTGCCTTCTACTGGGCAGAAAGCAGCTGAAAACAGTAGCTGTTAGTATGAAGGAATTTTCTAAATTTTCTACTTTCTGCACTTTCTTAATTATAATTAACATATGAGCAAAAATCTCAAAAAAGGAGAAATGTCTCCTCCACTTTTATGCAAGCAATGGTTGCCTCGGTAATGATTGCCTCTGTAATCCGTAGTTGATTGATCCATGTTGCATTGCCTTTGCAATGCAAGATATATCAATCAATTCAGCATTAGAGAACACTGATATTAGAAAGTTTTGAGGGCTTGTTCCTATGTAGAAGTGAGTTTGATGTAGATCCTGTACAGGCATTAGCTTTTCAGAAGCCAGTGAAGCTTGTTTCGCAGCAAAAGTGTTATGACACCAGATGAGATTGAGCCATTTCTGTCCTCCAAAATGTTGTAACACAACTCAGCGTGAAAAGCAAGAGGAATATCTCTCTCTGTGCTGTGAAACTGCTACAAAGCTGGCTGGCAGACTACAAGTATTTGCTCACATAACAGGTCTGTCAGATTCGAGCATATCATGTGGGTCTGAGAAAATCATTGAAGGGCTTTGGTTCTTGTCAACTTGTGACTTACACAACCCTGTTCCCATATGTTTTGCATTATTTGAGAGAAAGCTGGATCCATTTTACTTCAGATGAATTTTAAAAGAGATAAACATGTATAAATCTGAGAAAGAAAAACAATTTGGTGTTTTGTCTTGTAAGACTGGCCTCCTGAGATGGGGAGAAATGCATCTCCCTCAACAGGAGCAGTGGGCTAGAGATTGTATCCTAAAAGTCACTGTGGGATATAAAATTGTGGTGATCCAAAGTCACCCTCTTGGTTCAGTCTGGCCGTAGGGTTTTGTCTCATTTTAAGTTATGAGAAAACTCCTGGAGCAGCTTTTATTCTTTTCTGTGTCTCAGCTTTGTCAAGACTCACCTAAGCTTTCAGCATATGGAAATATTCTGTTTTTCACCCCAACCAAAGCTTTGTGACAAATCAGGAAATGTGCAGGCCTCTCCAGAGCACAGAAAATCAGCTTTCTGTAAAATATCCACTCTGATCTTAAATTGATGTGAAAAAACGTGTTCTCAGTGTTCTGTGAGGAAAATCTAAGCCCCGAGGTGCGTCAGAATTTAAAATTGCACTGGGATTTTTGTGGGGATTTTTCTCTTCCAGAAGGGCTCTATAGCCAAGGAAACCAATAACATTTTGCTGGACAAAGTTTGTTTGTTTTGAACTGGGCTGACTCAAACAGTAAACTTCACAACTTTATTTTTTCTTAATTGTGTTGCACATGTTTTGCCAAACGTTCTTGCTGATAATCAAAGCAGCGATCTCTCCTCGAAATCTGCCAGGGCCATTTTCTGCTGCAAATCTCTAGATGCTCAACCAAAGTATATATTTGAGCATAAGAGAGAAAATCTGAAGCTGAAATCCTCATGTATCAGGAGCAGGTACCTCTTGATCTCAAACATTCTGCTCCCACAGCCCAGCCCTGCATATCTGGGGCCTACGATGAGACAATGATTGCAGATGAGGCCAATGGCAGCTGCCCTTACAGGATGGAAATGCAGGCATCTTATTTGATCTTACTGACCATCTTATTTTTAAAAAAATGACTGAAACCCTTCGGGCTGCAATGGGATATTTCCTTTTTTTTGTTTGATTGAAAGGGAAAAGGCTGGGGAGAGGTCTTGTTAGTTTGCTTTTAGTTTTGTGATGAAAATTATTTCAGTATAGCTTCCTTAAACTGTAAAGCTGTGATTAGTAGCTGGGAACTCTTAAGTATAAAGGGAGAAATTGCAACAGGACAAAAATAGAGTCTAGTTCCAAGAAACATTTTAAGATTTGTACTATTTCACCTTGAATTTCATGTTAAAATTTTAAACATTGAAATTATTCTCCAAGGGAGGGGTTCCAACTCACTGTGAGTCACAAATTGATCACTGTCATGTTCTGATGTTCTGACACAGTTTTTTGAAAAATAAATTGACATCTCTGAAACTTATTGCTTCAGTTTGGTTTACTGAACAAAGAGGTATGCCTGGTATTCCAAGACATTTCCACATCAACTGTATCACTCCCAGAACCCTATTGATCCATTCAAGAGTTTTGCTTAAAAAAATCTGGTTTTAACATGTGGATCAGACTTTTAGGCCACAGTGTGTTTCCAGCAATGTATTATCAGATTTATCAAAGGGAGACCATAAACATTTAATTTAAATATGAATGTTTTGCGTCCAGCCAACAAACTACTAGTGCCAAAACTCGAGAAAGTCTGCGTTGGAAAGACCTGAAGCAAAATTCTGAGCTTTGGCTTTCCCAATGAAAAATATTTTTTTCCCTGTAACATTGAAATTTACTTATGGAAAAGTGAACAGTGCAATAACAATAATAGTTCTTGCTCTCTCATGTATGAACTGCCCAGGCACTGGATTTACTGTATAAGCCTGGTTATATGCCCCTGAAAATTGGCGGAAGATATTATATATGTGTATATATCAGGGTTTATAATTATATAATGTTAAATCACATCAGAGAAAAAAAAACCATGTGTGTCCTTATAAGAATACAAGGGAAGAGAAACAAGACTTTCTTGTTATTTTGAAATGAGAAACTGCACCAAAAATTTTGTTGGATAATTTATCATGCTGACATTACCATTTCTGAAATGTTTTATTTTTGTAAAAGACTTTTAAAACCAGTTTTTATCTCCCTCTTGGTAGCAAAAGACACTCTGAAACTAGTGAATGTATGTTAGAAAATGTTTACTTGAACTTTCTAAAACAAACTGTTCATCTTGGGTGTAACAGAAATGCTCTCTTTTATATTACTGTTCCCACGTCACTCTACAGCGACTGGCCAACCAAAACACCTACTTAAAAAGATGAACTATACCATTGCAAGCTCCTTGGCTACTCCACCATTGAATTTCAGTCGATAAATTTGCATTTAGCTTATAATTTGTTCAATATGCCTTACTAATTTGGCAATATTTATTTTGGCACATAAAATAGAAGGCAGCTGCTTTAAATGTCCAGCTAAGTTCTTTGTTTTGTTTTGAGAGGTTTCTTTTCTCTTTCTCTTTTTTTTTTTCTTACCCTTTTCTTTTTCCTTCGTAAAAGGATCTAAGATATGAAAAACCTCCAGTGTCGTGAACAGGGCTGAGTTTCCTGTTTATGAGTCACCATAAATATGAAAGGTGCTGGTTGACATTTCTCAGCTGAGGGATTCGACACAAGTCTGTGTTGAGAGCAAATCCCCAAGCAGGGTGGTCTTCAGCTGACTTGTCGACCTTGTACATTGTTGAACAGAATCACTTTTAAAGAACAGTAGTTAAAGGAAAAGTCAGTCCCTCTGCCAGCTCTTCTTACTGTTACTCTATTTAGAAAAGTGTGTTATTGTATCTTTGCTGTGTAGAAGTGATTGTTGAATCACGGCTTTTAAAGAGAGAGAAATTAGCAATATGTACTTGGATTTATTCTTGAAAAGACCTTAATTTCCCTCATTTCCTAGTGTTTTTACATTCCTTCTCAAAGCTCAAGTAGCCAAAACATTGTGTAACTGTTGCTAGTGAGCAACCAAGGTAAACGCAAGTAACATTTTTTGTGTATTTTGTGGGCACACCTGCCTGGTGTGTCCCTCAGCCACAGCAGTGCTTTCATTGCAGGGATTTCTTTAGCCTAGTAATTGTAATTGCAGGTGCAGGAGGGGAATGTAGATATGGTTAATGTCTGCTGAAAACACTGAGCTAGATAGAGGAGGTGTTGTAAAGAGCATACATGGAGGTTTGTGCTAGGATGTGACCAGGTCATAAATCAAGTGTAAGTAAAGGAATATGCTCTGGTAAGAGTGTCACTCAAACTGCCTGCTCTCCACGCTGTGCAAGGTACTAACTGCTGTGAGTGCCAGCGAGTTTTCCATGTAAACTCCAGCATTTTTGGGTTTAGCTTTAAATAACCCTGGGGCCAATTCCCTTTGTGACAGCATCATGCTGTAATATATCAGTAATGAAATCAGCAGTAGGTATAAAACATACAAGAATATATATGGGAAGACACACTGAGATACCTCCTGTAAGCTCTGAACAACACTTCCTTAACATGCACATGGAAGGGAATGTTTCTTGTCAGTGGCCACAGCAGTAAGAAGATGATACAGGACTTTTGTATTCCTTGATTTTATTCTGCAAGAAAAAAAGCTAAGGATGTATTTTTGGTAATAACATTTTGAAGGCGAGCAGCTCTCCAATAAGAGTGTAGATTAGAGGCTAGAAAATTACGAAGGTGGAATAGGGAGAAAGAGATTGAACTAAGTATCTGTGTAAAAGAGGATGACACAGGGGATAAATTTACAGGATTGTTAGCCAAGCTAGCTTGGGATAAAGACTGGTAATGGCTAGCAGCAGTCATAGTTAAATTTTCCAGTTTCAGAAAGCTAAATTGATTGCCTTCTTTAAAATTTGATGAAATTTTAAATACTTTAAATAAATTATATATTTATTAAATTTCAACTATATATTGAAAACTAAATTTAAAATCCAGACTGTCAATATTCAAACTGATATTTAAAATTAAAGTATTATTAATAAGATATATGTATTGTAATCTATAAGATTTTATTGATATAGGTTGTTGATATTTTATATTTATATTAACATTTAAAATATAAATATTACTGTCTGTCTGTAAAGGTGCAAATTTTCTGCATTTAACTTATCAGCAGCTTTGGAATACCTTTGTTTTATTTTCCTTTTCTTCTTTTTCTTCCTAGACTTTGTCAGCTAGTATATGCAGGTGATATTCCAAAGAACCAAGGCTTTATTTCTCATTCAGCCAACATATGACTGAATAAGTCAAGCACCAACAAGCTTGCTCCTGATCTTACCTTTCTTACTTACACTTGTCCTTTAGAAAAACATGGCAAATTTACATTGTTGAGTAAGAAATAGAAAAAAAATCTAAAATCACTTTGAAGGTTCATTTGATGCAGATTAAAACAAGGGAAATATCACGATACTACCCTAGTGCTGTCATAATTTCATTCTGAGCAATGCACAAACTGTGATCCAAACATACTACATTGACCATCATCCACAGGACAATTTTCTTGACAGCAAAATTATCTTTCTGGATAAATGTTCATGGGACACGTGATTTTAATCTTTTCTGGAGTGGGAGGGAGTTCCTCACTTCCCTCCTTTTTATTTCTCCTGGTGTTCCCTAATAAGTAACTTCTCCTGTTCACCATTGCTTTTTTATTTTTTAATGCTACCCTAAATAAAATTATTTTTTAAAATACTAAGTCCAAAATTCAACAACATCACGGATTCTTTCCTCCTCTCATTTTGTGATTGAAAACAAGTACTCAGTGAAATGGTGCCAGGGTTAAATAACTTGACTGCCAACATCTGCCCATGTCAAGAAAAAACATCCCAGGATACTTTCATATTTTGAAAGAGGCAATCTGTTTTTCTTTCTCAGCTTTGGCCCAAGTATTTCTTTGGTTTATAAAGCCTGAGTAAGTGGGTAATAGTTTTATACATACTCCTGCAATATATTCACAGCACAGGAGAAAACATGTTATTCAAACTAACGAAAAACTTCCAAAAGGGCACAGTTGGCCTCACTCCATTTTGAGGATCTAAATTGCTGTTCACATTCTAGTTCTCCACCGTGAGGTGCCGTATACATAATATAATACATAAAAAGAAGAAGCTGAAGTGCAATATATGTGGAAGGTTCTTGGTTTATGTAGGTACATTAAGAGGAAAAACAAATTCCCATCCTAATTATTCTTTCATACATCTTATTATGTTCCTGTAGGTAAATGTGAGGGAAATTTTAAAGGGAAATCATAATTAAATATTACTGGTTTGTAACCCGAATGTAATATTCTTCAGTTTCAAATATCTGATATCTAAAGATAACACATTTTGCTCACCAGTCATTTTAGTCCTTATAATGAAACACTATGTTAAATAATTCCAGGTAAGAGAAGAGTCAAATTCCAGTCAAATCTAAAATATCCTGTCAATAAAACTAATTCCATATAATTTATTTTCATTCCATGTTTTATTGGTAAAATTGTGGCTCCTGTGAAATAAAAACAAAACTTCCTGCAAAGGTGGAATATTTCCTGGCTTTAAGAGATTAGTTAAAGTTTTCTACAATACTTACCAGCTGCTGAATTGAGAACGAATACAACGTAGATCAAATCCTGCAAATATTTCAGGGAAATTATTTGGAGTAGTTTCTGATAGCACAACCCTAAAGAAACAGAAAATACATTTCTTTTGATGGTTTGACAATGACAACATGTAGCTCTGGATCCCTGCATGCTCTATTGATCTGACCCATAAAAGGCCCATGGTTCCATCTCTTGTTTGTATTCTTCATTTTATTATCATTCTCTCTCTAAGGTCAGCTGTGCTGGTCTCCCAGAGACCATTAGCATGCTTTTGCTTATTTAATTCACTAACTGCTGAAGTGCATGCTGCTTTTAGTGGCACTCATACAACTCCAAGCACTGAACAGTTTGGTTTCATGTACTTGAACTCAAGTGACACAAATATTTCAGTGGTGAATCAATACTGGGAAAGGATGGTCAGTAAGGTAGGGAGTGTTTATAGAAGATATTTCATCACTACTAGTAAAACATGTCTTATTGTTAGTTCAGGAGGTGTTGGTATTTAGCTCTTTGAAGGAGGCTTCTGACAAGCCAACAACTCTCAGCCTGCTAGTAAAACAAAATTTTAAAAATTGCACAAGCTTAGAAATGTAGCTTTTTGCTGTCTACAGCAAAATGTCTACAGATTAACTACTTAGGAATTCTGATTTCCATAAAAAGAGACAACCTCTGCTCCCTCCCCATGAGCAACACCAGCTATTCATAAATATTGAACATAACTATATGGAAATGTTGAACATAAACTACATTTTTCAATTTCATTTGACCTGATCAATAAATGAATATTTACTCTTTCCCTACAACAGCCAACTCGTAACATTTTTACAAATGTTCCAGGAGCACCTGGAAGTTGATGGTTGTCTCACAGGACAATCCTAGCTGGAACAGGAGCAGTATTCCTCTTATCTGCTCCAAAACCAGGCTTCTACTGCTACATTCGTAATGAAACACCAGTAGCTGTTAAGGCAGCTGATTCTGATTCAGAAATGGCATTTGAGGGAGTTTATAGCCATTTCCCTGCCATATAGAGAAATCCATATAAATTATTTCATACCAAAAACACTATCTGCTTTTTGCCGAACTTCTTCAACTTCAAATGACCTTTTCCATTTATTGAGAGAAGACAGATAAAAAAGGGAAGCAATACTATAAATTATTTTTGTACTTTAACGTTATACCTGAACTGAATAAATTAGTCTAAGGCAAATGAAAAGCTACTTTTGATTTCCTGTTAACACCACCAGGAACTGAAGCCCCTGAAGCACACTTGTGGCTAATCTTGGGTAATATAGCTGGCAGAGGGACCAAAAGAAGATTACAGTTATAAAAACACAAGGAGGCCTTTGCCAAGAAATGCAAACAAAAAGGAAATATTTTAAGAAAATAAACAAAGCTACTGAGTAAAACATACAGAGGGAGGAAAAAGGGAACAAAAGAACATTTGAGTCTTGATGTCTTAACATTTTGTGGCAACATATGTGATAGTCCAGCCAGAGTGTGTGAAAGAACATTACAGCTGTGTAAGCTATGAGATATCCACACACGCCTTGAGATCAGCAAGCCATCAGGAAAGCCCACCTAGTTTGCCAGCTTTGCAGTTCTTCTCTGATGCTACTAAAAATAATAAGTTCCATCCAGTCCCATCCATGTGATTGCAAAAGCTACACAGCAAGTCAAGGGGCTGTTTGCAAAGGCAGCTTTAAATAGAAACCCCTATTCTTTTTCCAAGGTGTAATAGTTTATACCAATTTCCTGAGGCTATAAAATATATATTTTAAAAGAAGACAATCTTCTTCTGTTCCACCTAGGCTATGTTATTCTACTGTTATTGTGGCTATCTGCTACAGATCAGCAAGTGGTTATTGAAGGCAGAAGGGTATCACAAATATTTGGCCCATTGTACAGCAGACCATGGCAGGTGAATGCTGTTACATAATGTATTAAGGGAAGAATTAAATCAGCAAATATTATGCCCCCCCAAATTAAATACACTAGAGAATCCTGACGTGCCAAATTCTCCATGCATCTCCATGGTCTTCCAGACAACTTCTGTACCATCAGAAGCTTCTCTGAAGCCCAGTCTCGGGTTGAACACGTTGCCTGGGTACTGCTTTGTGCTGTGGCCTCTATTTAGGGCAAGGCTTTTGCTCCCTTCTCCCAGACTCACTCCATCTCAGGCCCTGTGGACACAGCAGTCTCCAGCTCACAGTCTCAGTCTTGGTTGATGTAGGCTGGACCTCGTCTACCCAAGGGACTGAACAGCAACATCACTGTGGTGCAACTCAAAGTTTGCACTTTCTGTCCAGAAACCCGTGAAAAAAACATATGGCTTTAGAGATAAATTAATCCAATTGAAATTCCAGGATCAGTATCTTAATCTTTCATTTCTCCAGGCTATAAAGCATAGGACATCAAGCCAGGGTGGAAGAATGAATGAAAACAGACTGGAACTAAAGACAAAATATTTCTGTAGCTGCTGTTTATTTTAAAAATACATGTATAAGGAATAACACAGAAGCTTCATTTTAGTGTTTTATGAGAGGGTTTGTATTTTTTTTAAATTTTTTTTGTATTTTATTTTTATTTTTTTCATTTTTGAAGCAATTTATTAAAATATTCCATTGCATTGTGCACTTTTTCAGCTGGACTTTTTTTTTTAAAAGTAACTTATATATCTTCTTTTAGTTCTTACTTGCTTTGGACTTTAGAATTCTGAAAAATTATCTGCTCTCACTATCCAGGACAGGGTATGTAGAGCTCTGATGTAGCAGAGGTCCTCCAGAGTTATCAAAAAACTGTACTGAGGAAGTGCATTATCAAAATCTTGGTAGCATGGCTAAAGAAAAGAAGACAGAGAGAAGAAAAACAACTTTTTGTATATTCATATCATATCCTTTTTTCTTGCACTCTTTCTAAACAATAAATGAAGATTTGTGACATAACAGTAGGAGAAAATTGATGACTGGAGAGACACTGCCTATATAAGAATAAATCAGCACTAATGTGGTTTTAAGTTTATATGAAAATATCCTTAATATTGCTGCAAGCAAGCCCAGCAGATAGCTAGAAGAACTGAAAGGTATGAAAGATTTGAGACTAAAAAGCCTTATTTCTCTGTCATATGTTTTCCATATGACAGTCAAAGACATTTTTAGCTATGTCCATTTAGTTGAATTTTTTTCCACAAAAGCATTCATTTTAGACTAAATTTGTAATAAATTTACTATTATGCAGTTGAAGTTTGCAATATTTTTTTCACTGCCAGAGAATGGAAGGCTAAGGCTGGATTTTCTATTTTACTAGAGACTTCCCACTGAGGAATTGTTTTGCTCATGTTTTTTATTTTCCTGTAAATGGAGAGTAAGAATCATCCTCTGCCTCACAAGGAGAATAAAAATGACTAAAACACTAAACTTAGATGACAATGAGAAGTTTAAAAATTCATATTTCAGTTTAATTACTTATCATTTGTCATTAATTTGAATGTATGATATTTTTATACTTGTGCAAGAGCAAAATTCAGCTGCCTAACCACAAATAAATAGAATTTAAGATTTGCAAGTTTTCCTAAGTACCCAACATATGTGACCTAGCCCAGGCTGGCAGATACCTCGTGGAGCCGACAGAGTATTTGAATGGCAGACTTGGAGGTTGTCACAGGGCATTTCCAATGGTGTGGGATGCAATCCCACCCTCCAAAAGCAATAAGAGACCCTCAAGCCCCTGACTGCTCTACAAACACGGTGCCACCTCAGCCTCAAACTGGATCTTGCCCTGGGTAACTATGTGAGCCCTCTGAGAACTACTCCTATTACTGACAGCAGGGTCCTTGTGTTAAAGCATATGAAGGCCTGGAGTTTTGCAACTTCAGTCTGCAGGGGAAAAGATGATCAAGTCCATCCACATGCATACAAAATTTACCCAAACTGACCTTGCCCTGAAGTTGGCACTATCATGGATAAGTAGGCAGAATGCTGGAAAAGATGTTCAATTAATATGAGAGGTGTCAATTCACAAGCTCGTATATTTTATGCCAAGAGGAATACTTGTCAACATCTACCATAGTGATTTTAGATTATTTGTTGCTGTTGATATTTGCAGCTACAGTAAACATCCAGAAGGCAGTAGGATTATTTCAATTTTAATATCAGCCAAGGATCATTATTTCAGCTGTGGCCCTGCTTAAGACTTGTTGGTATAATTTCATTTAGCATTGTACATAACACAGACCCAAAAATTCAATTCTTTTCCAGTCCATAATTTCTGTTTTAGGCACAGTATGTTTTTTGAACAGGCTCTTCTGAATTTATCAAATTTCTAAAAGATAAAACAGTTTATCATACCTTTATTTAAATTGTACCAGCTTAACTATTTTCACTGTCAAAAATGTCTCTTAACTTTCTACTGTGAACTTGAGTTCAGTATAAAAAGTATTGAATAAGTTGTTCCTTATTAAAAATCAGTCTTTGTAAGTACTTCACAGTCATAGCCCTCAGTCCAATTTAATTGTTTCAGCTTCTTCAGTGTTGTTAAAAAGCATGCTTTCCAAGCTTTGAATGCTTTTAACCCTATTTTTATAGACTTTTTCCATCTGACAGATCCTTAAGATCCTGGTCATAGAAACTTGATTAATTTGGTTTTTACTTCCATAAAAGTTTTACCAATTACACCTGGCCTTAAGCTGCAATTCCAGAAGAAAGGAAATTTCCTTTAGATCTGGGACTACATCTGCTACTCCTGCATGAACATCTTAGATACACCAGGTATTTGTGGCTCAGAAGACACAAGGTTCCTCTTTCTAAGGAATGGATCCAAGCTCAAGAAATATTGAGAGCACTGCAAGTGTTGGCTGCAGAATTAGCGCCATGTGCCACATCTGTATTATGTGTGTCACGTGTGAAAACAGCCTTTGTTCCAGGCTATAGCTCAGCAAGGGCTTGACTGACTACTTGTAAAGACCAAAAGGTTCTGCTCCAATAAGTACCTTCTGAAATAGACTCGCATTTTTTACAGCTGGGATTCTCCTTCCGTTGTCTCAATAGCTCAGCTTCAGTAGGAAAATGATCTTTGATCAAAGTCTTAGGTCTGGAAGATTAAAGATTTATTACTTTCGTTTACCTACTTTTCTGCTCATATTCTTGCCACTCAAAGCTTTCATGGTCAACAAATACAGCGTTTTTTCTTTCATATTTTTGTCTTCCTTCACTCAAGAGCACTATTTCTTGCACTGTTCTAAATGGACAAAGAGAACAAATGATTACCCAATTCTTTGAAGCACAATTGTACATATTTGAACACTGTTATCATGTCTCCCCTTCATCTTCTCTTCTCTAGACTAAACAAACCCTCTTCTCTCAATCGCTCCTCCGAGGTCACATTTTCTAGACCTCAGATCCCTGTGCTGGACACTGTCTAATGGCTAAATGTTCTTCTTGATGTGTGGGTTCCTAAAACCCAGAAAAGCTTTAGAAAAGGATTAACAGTGTGGAGTAAAGGGATTACAAGTCTTATGCTGAACTTATCTTCTGTGTACTCTTTATATATGAATCTTGTCTTTTTGTCATTTTTTCAGGAGACTATGACATCATGTTCCCAGCATCTCCTACAGGAGATGGCCAAAACCAGACTGTAAAAGTATTTTAAGGAGTAAAATGCCAGCTGAGAATTTTTATTAGTATTTGGCACTATTATAGCATTGAATCACATACAAGACCATGAGAATTTCTTTTAGTGTTGGAGTTACATTTTCATGACATTCTGGTTTTCTATCAAAAGAAAATCATCTTCAAAGAAAAAAAAAAGAAAGAAGCATTAGGGTTCAGTAAGACTGGAAAAGAATTTTAAAACACAACTATAATTAAGCTAAGTAAAATCTCTTAAATAAAAAACATTTTTTGTGTTTCTTTTTCCTGAAAGTATGTTAACAGCAAAATTTCCCCATACTAGAGATAAGTATATTTTCATTTTTCATATTACATTTCAACAGGATTTCTGCTTTGCCATAGTACTAAATCTTGACATGTAGAAAAAAAGGAATGTATTACTTTTATGTATTATTAATTTGTAAAACACTGGATCACTGAAGATATTTAAGTGATTACAATAGCTTTCATCTTGAATGACATTAAGAAATAAATTTATTAAATTTCAATCTTTTTTCAAAAAAAAGAGAATTAAGGAAATTTGTACATGGAAAAAAGAGAAATTCCATATGGAACAAAAGGTGACTCATTCACCTACTCCATGTGTGTTCACTTGTTATTTTGACCATTGTGCAAAACTGAAATGCGACATTTCTACTGTGTTTTTGTTGCAAATTTTTCTCTCTGACATACATACAGTACTATTCATTGTTCCTATTTAACTACAGATTACTTTAACCTTAATCTATGCACATAGAATGAATGAAATACATTTGACTCTATACATCTTTCCACAACTATTTTAATGTGAAATGGCAAGCTTAGCCAGAAGCCCTCAGCCTTGTCCTTCAGATACTGATACACATGGCTAACCAAGTCCATATGAGTGGTCCCTCTAACTTCAGACAGGACCCTCAGATGCTCTGATGTGACTTAACTCAATCCTGCCTGTCACTGGGAAGCATTATGGATCTGACAGAGAGGACCGAGGCATGAACCTGCCACGTGCTGAACACGTCCTGGTCAAGCAGAGAGTGGGGGTGGGTTGTGTTTCTTGAGCTGAGTCTTCAACTCTCAGTCAGGGGTCATTGTTCTGGGTATAAGAATCCCAGAACCCAGCAGTCTGTATTAAAGCACAGATAACTAACAAGGAAAGAGATGATCACAAAACCGAATAAGATACTGTTTCTAGAGCAGAAAAGACACTAGGCTTTTGAGGTCCTATCCACTTATAAGTAATTATAAAGCAATTATTAATTGCAAGTACGAATGGATTATGAAACACCATTTCTCTAAGTAAATTTAAACAGTACCCTTGATCTCTATAAAGTAAGACTTTTTTCCTGTTAACTAATAACACATTGAAGCCAAACTTTTCACTGCCATCTGTTCAAATGGAAACATGTGGTAGTAGAGCTCTAATACTGTGCCCTTGGTAAAGATATACCTTGGAGATTCCTTTTGGAAAACTTCATCGTTAGCAAACAATTTGCGGGCAGTTAATTTTCTCCCTTGCTGGGCTTTGCATTCCCACGTGTGAAATGTGCTATTCTGATGGTAACGTTAAATTAAACGAACATACACAGGACGGTATTTACATAATATGGATCGTATTTACTCTGTGGGAAACTTGACTGTCCTGCAAAATATCATTATTGAACAGAACTGAGAGCATTTGAATTTATTTTTGTTGTTCTTTAGCTCTTCCTGTAGCAGAGCAGATTGTAGAACGAAACGTCCTCTTCTTGCACTAGTCCAAGCCTTATTACATTGTAGAAATGAAAAACACCTTCAATATATGCAAATACACATGGAGCCACACACACTCATCTTGCAGTACAAATTCTCAGGGGGCTGTGCAGACTGAAAAAGCATAATTTATTCACACTATAAACACATTTCCTTTGTCGTTGTGGTCTTTTTCTTTTTTCTAACAATCACAAAACAAACTATTTTGAGAACATCTTCAAAAAGTAGTGCCTGTTTGTGACACTTATGGTGAACAGTGTGTTTCCTCAAGCAGCAAAATTATTCTTCTGTGACTATGGTCATCACAATTTTACTAACTAAAAAATTCAATAGATAGAGCAATAAATATATTTTGCGATCAAAGTTTATCAACAGTAAAAGATATTAATTTTAACACCACAGAGCTTATTGACCATGTTTACCCAAAAAAATGAAGTTTTAACAATGAACACAAGCATTCTGCAAACACTGTTAAGCGTTTATTTTAACAGAAAGAAAAAAAGTTGTTATTCAAGTCCTGAGGTTTATAAATTAATTCAACAGATCGCCTGATCACTACCAAATTAATTGTTTTATAAATCATTAAAATATTTAAAACTGTTTTGAAACTTCTGTGGGTTAAAATCCACACAAGATATGCCACAAATGTGGTTATGGTTCTCAAGCCATTGCCTTCCAGATCCAATTTTTGTATATGGGGCAATGCAGCCCTTTCTTTAATGTCAAATGTTTGGGCCCAGGCCTGCACCTGCCAAAACATCACCTGCATCCCTGGTCGAAGACCATTGCTAGCAGGGGAAACTGGGGGAAGGAGTATAACAAGAGCAACCTGCAGGAATATTTCATTTACTCCATCTTAATTCCATTTCCCAACAATCAATAGCTTAAAGGCTTCCAGAGAGGACAATCTGTAGCTCCATTTCATATCTAATTCCTCCATGACTTTTTAAGTCCCTCTACACTTTTTATTTATCTGTAATATTTATATAGAGCAGTAAGTTCCATGTTACAGGGAAAGTCTTTCTTTGGCAGCCATTTTTACAAGTCCATGATGTGAAAGCAGGAGATATTCTTATTTGCCATCACTGTAGCTTTCTTATAGAAAACTCCCATGGGTTATGTTTTCAGAAGAACATTAACAAAGTCTCTCCCTTTTATAACATTGCAATACTCTGAGGCATCAGAACTTCTACCACACAGGGGCTTATTTCTCTAATGAGGTGTCACACTTGAGTGATCTGACCTAGAGAAAATCGTTCCTGCCCATGGCGGGGGTGGTTGGTACTAAATGATCTTCAAGGTCTCTTCCAATCCCATTAATTCTGTGATTCTGTGATTACCTTGCCCTTTCCTTACAGGATGATTTCTGCCCTTGCTATGTTTGCTCATGCAGTTGTGCTTCTTTCCTGTTTGGCAGCTATACTCTCAGCCATCTTCATGGAAGTGTTTTTTGTTTTCTGTAAATTAGGAAATAAAGAAGAAGTGAAGCACCATTGGAGTGGAATCTTGCATCTTAACGATAGCGTAGCATTCACTGAAATGAAAATGTTACTGGGAACACATTTTTCTTAATGCAAAGAGTGTGGTTGGGGCAGTTTACTTGAGAATATACAGAGTCTTTTTTTGAATTCAAGTTTTCTTCATAGAAATATTCCAATAAATAAAAAAATGAATAGTCTTACAAGGAATTTAACTGAAAACTGTCTTTACTGAATACCATTTCTGACACTCTTCACATAAGGTTTTTTGGTTTGATTTTAAGTGATATCCTTGACATTTACAAACAGAATTTTCCAGCAAAAGTAACAGTTGAAAAAGCCATGTATTTCTCAAAGCTGAGCTGACCTAACACAATGTTAGACTGAAGTTACATTTACATGACATGCTGTTTTGTTTGTTTTCAGTGGGGTTACCATCTTATAACAACATTTGGAAATGATAAAAGGATAAAGTGAGGACCTCCTGTCTGTTTATACTAACACTGTATATTCATAAACAGGAACGAATCAGTGAGTACAAATCCCCTTAATTGTTTTATGGTTTTATTTATTTTTACTGCATTTCATGTATTCCAATGAGAAGCACTAGGTTATTAATCATGTAGTAAGCCATATTATATATTAACAGAACTGTATGTAAAACGCCTTCCAGTTTGTTTGGCTGCCAAAGAGATTACTCTAAATCATCTATAAAATAACTCCACTCCTAGTATTTATTATAAATTGGCTAATATCACCAGTGTATTAAGTATTTATGGTATTTTCCAAAGTAATTTCTCATCATAGACAATATATAACAAATAATGAAGATCTGAAATATTTCTAAGATCTCAAAATTGTGCAATTCTGGCACTATTCTTAGGACAATTTCTTAGCTGAAACCTAAAGCAGCCTCTGGGACTTTCAAAAATTATATTTGTGTTATGACCTTTTTCAGGAGAACGTGGAAGTGGGGTCATAATGTGTGTGAGAGACTCTATGCTGTCTTTGTGAGCAACATTCAGTTACATGAAGAAACTTCACATGCTAAGAATAAAATTTAGTCTGAGAGAGAATATACTGACCATCCTGTGTGCATGTGATGCAGATGGACTGGTGATGATTATACACGTTTTATTAGAAATATGGTGGATTTAGGTAGACATGAGACTAGCACTTTTTCATTCATTGAGCTCAGTATTCTGACATACACCATATAGGAACTCACACTAATTTAGTCGAGGCAATTAAATATATAATTTAATAACCCATGAACTGGTTCATATATGAATAATATCTGTTCAGCATTACAGGCTGAACTATATTATCTGGCAGAAAAAGTCATTCTGCCTTAGAAGGCTGGTTTGCTATTAATCTGTTGGCCCAGAGCATCAGGCTTTGAGGTGCACAGCAACCACTCTTTTGACAGTGAACAGGAAAACCATATAAGAGCTTTGATATGAACTAGAGAAGGAACAATACTGAAACCAGATGAAAACTCAGGGTTGTTTTTAGAAAATGTGAATGTAATCTCCTGAAATATTAAAACTATTAGGATAAAGAACCTTTCCTGTAAAAAAACCACTGTTGGATGTTTAACAAGATACCTGGAATTCATTTGTATGCAATGTTGTCCTGCTTTCACCAGGTGTTGAAATTGCTATTTCAAAAAGAAAGATGCTTTTTTACTTCTTGCACACTAACATTGTGGCCAATTGAAAGAAAGCAATCATCACAAATTGATTTGCTCTGGGAAGAAAAGAATTCTATGTTTGGGTGTAGAATGGAAAGTCACATTTTTATAGCTCTGACTCACTACAATGTTTATCATTCAAAGAGAATAAAAAATCTTTTACTGTATGACAGAGCCAATTCTTACTTCAGAGGTATGGAATAAATTAATTCTTGTCTGCATGGGTAATCGAGGCACCTGTGATGTCCTCATCACTGTAACACTGGCAGTACTGTTTGCTACCTTTGTACAGTTCTTTTCCTAAACTTATTCAACTACAAAGTTATTCTTATTTTCTCATCAAATCATAGATTTCAAGTATATTTTCAAATTGCTAGATTTTGGTAGCATCAGTGATCAATTTAAGCGAGCATGCATAGAAATTTAATTTTAAAATATTGTGGATTAATCTCTCAACAGAAATATTTAAGGAATAAAAACAGTTGAGATTATTCCAATCAATTACAGCTTAGTATTACAAGAAAATGTGAATTTACATAGCAAAGCTTCATAGCAAATAATTTAAGTAGAGAAAAATCTGTTTACTGACATCTCTGAAGCAAAAAAAAGAAACTAAAATAATTTGAAAACTTTGATTCTGATCTATTACTTGGCTTCAAAACAAACTATAAAGAACCTAGCACCATCTCTGACATGTTGCTTCACTTGTAAGTGAAAGAGTGTGGTTATTGTGAATTATTATTCACAGTCTTCAGTTCTATAAATACCTTTTTTTTCTGAGGATTTTTTGGCTCATTTGGTGCACAAAGAAAGACACTAATGGTTTGCCTACATCACTAATACTTTGTAGCTTTGACTATGTCACAAAAGTATCATTTCTTGATCAGTTGGCTGGTTAAATAATATATCCCAAGACACAATGGAAATTAGAAGTCCTGACAAAGAAAAAGAAATAGAATTTGTGTTTTGAAATCCATTCCTTCAGGAGTTCTTGCTGGGAAGGCCCTGCATGCATGCCTGGGATTCTGCACAGAGTCAGAGTAAAACACTGTTTCCACCACTGCTAACACCCACATGGTTGCAATTGCAGTGGGCTGAGAGAAGAAGCTCTTCAAATACAAATAAAAAGCATCACCAAGCAACTTCTTTCCCACGTCGTCAAATGAATTCATTTTATTTCGCTCATATATGTTCATTTATGTTTGTTCTTGGTCCTTTGCACTCTATTGCACCGATATTCTTGGCACTGGAGATGCAGCCTCAGGAAATGATGGCACATGGTGCAGGGATCCTCAAGAAATCAGCTGGAGGGGAAGAGAGTTTCCCTGACAGGCCCATGGTTGAGGGATGTGAAGCAGAGCACATTCCTTGGGGCACAGGACAGTGACACCTGGGCAGCATCACCTGCACCCTGCTGACAGGCAGAGCCAAGATGTGGCCATCCTACCACAGGGTGTGGTGTCCCCTCTGCTGGCTTGGCACAACCCTGACACAAAGACTAGATGACTTAGAAGAGTATAACTCTTCTAGATGATTTCACAGTGCCAGAGTTATATAAAATTATCTTTATTTTAACATGTTTGAGCCAGCACCACAGACATTCTAAATCTTTTTAAAGAAATTGGTGCTGGGATTCTGATCTTTTGGTTTCCTAATAGTTAAATTCCACTGGAGCTGCTTCTGATTTGCAAGGGTGCATTAACAAAAGGAATCAAGCTAAAGCTGTGCTTCCCAATCTCTCTCACACATCTTTGTGCCTTCAAAAATGTTTGTATTTCTTAAAAAGAAATTCCACTTGATGTTGAAGGGAATAAAAAGTTTCCAAAACACATTATTTCCCCAGACTTATTTTGTTTCCGGCAAATGTAGAACAATGCTCAGAACTGAACTGGAATAGCAAGTGTCTTTTATTTGAAAAGAATGCTTACATTGTTATACGCAGTGTTGAGTCTGCATAATAGGAAATCATGACTTGTGCATCCCAGATCAGTAAAACACTCAAGCATTTGCTTAAAATTAAACTTAAGTAAGTGGTTAAGTATTTTTCTGACTTTTAGCACTAATAAAGATGGAATCTGAATAGGTAACCAACAAGACCTCTAAGAATTTCAAGTTTTTATTCCATGGGTCTAAGCTGGTGTATAGAAGTGGAAGGTTTCAGATGCCTGGTAAAAGGTTACTTAGAGAACTTTGATACTTTTAATGGCCTATGGAGCTGAAGAATTTTATCCATTTCATTAATTTCCTCAGTTTTCCTATTATGAATTTCTTGTGAGAGTTTTAGATAGCCACTGACAGTCAGCTACCAAAGGTATCTGATAAGATTTATAAAAATTTCTTAGCAAGCTGAATATCCTTATTAGAATAATAAAGATATTTTTAGTGTTATTTGTTCACTATAAAGATCTAGCCCAACATATTTAGCCCACTTCCTGGGCTAAAATTGTTATGACACTTGGAAATATTACCTAAGTAACATTATCCCATTGATAATTTTGACCAAATATCATTAACATCATTAATCTCTACCAACTTTTCATGAGATGGAGCATAATATATTTAAAAATATATAAATGGATGTGGCATAACTATCTAAAATAATGCTTAAAATAATTGTCACAGTAATATCTTGGTGATCACATGGTGACATTCAGAGTCCAATATTTAGAATTATTAAATATCTTAACCTGAAAGGGATTTGAGGAGGTCAGTGGCACCTCATGCCACGTCAAGTTGATGGTGTCAACATAAGAATAGTTTCCGAGGTTTTTTGGGAACCTGTTAGCTCTTGCTTCACTGTGGGATATGTATTACGGAATCATAGAATATTAAAATGGTTAGGGTTGGTTGGGACTTTAAAGATTATCTTGTTCCAAGCCCTCTGCCACGGGCAGGAATGCCAATCACTAGACCAGACTGCTCAAAGCCCCATCCAGCTTGGCCTTGAACACTTCCAGGGATGGGATATCCAAAGCTTCTCTGGGCAATCTGTTGCTGTGCCTCGTGACCCTCACAGTAAAGACTTTCTTCCTAATATCTAATCTAAACCTGCCTTCTTTCAGTTTAAAATCTTTGCCCCTTGTCTCGTCACAATCTGCCCTTAGAAAAAATTCCCTCTCCTTGTTTTATAAGTCCCTTTTCAGTGCTGGAAGGTGCAGTCAGGACTCCCTGGAGTCTTCTCCAGGCTGAGCAGCCCCAGCTCTCCCAGCCTGTCTCCACAGGAGACGTGCTCCAGCCCTGTGATCATCTTCACTGCCCTCTCTGCACTGGCTCCAAGAGGCCCATGTGTCCCCTGTGCTGGGACCCCAGGGCTGGATGTAGCCCTCCATGGGGGCATCACAAGTGCAGAGCAGATGGGCAAGACCCCTCCCTCAGCCTGCTGCCCTCGCTGCTGGGGAGGCAGCCCAGGAGGAGGAATTGCTATAGTAGGTCTCTGTTCCTCAGTATTCCACCAGAGTAGGGGTGGCTGTATCTCTCCTTGCTGCTCATGCACCTTGTTCATCCTTTGTGAGCCAGCACTCAGCTCCCTTGTCACTCTTCCTGGTAATATTCCACAGAATATGGTGCCTCCCTTTTGCAGCACATAAACCTCAAATCGTATTCATATTATTTTCCTTGCTCTAATGCATTGCAAGCTCACTTACAATGCTGCTCTCCATGATTCTGGCTCCCTTTGTTTATTAGGTCTAATGTAATTTTTCTCGTCATGCCTTTGTACTTTTTCCAAGATGAAAATCTTATTTTGTCATTCTTCCTGTTCATCTTTCTAATGCTTCTGCTGAGCTGCTCCAAAATTTATTGAAGTCAGTGTGAACCTTGGATCTATATCCAGGTTCCTTTTTACTATCTGTCTTTCATCACCTTTTGCAACTCCACCCTCTTATTCATCATAGGGGACTTTCATTAATGGATGACTTATTTCTTCTAGAGAAAATGTTAAATAAAACCATACTGAACACAGATCCCGAAAGCCCCTCACTAGCAAAAGACCTTCCCACAGATCTATACTTTAATATTTTGTCTCCTGCTTTTGTTTACAGTCTTTCAGCCACTTTCCATTCCACAAGATAGTGCTCATGCCCTAGAAAATTTAAATTAATTCAGCATTTTTTATCAACTAGTTTCCACATCCTGGGCCAAACTCTTCTCCAGTTATTCATGCCTGCATTTCTTGATGTCAGTGGGATTACATACAAGCAATGTAGGAAAGGATCGGGTCTTTCCTCTCAATTACAGAATTTGAGTTTTGTTTTTCAATAATTTGTAATTTGAAAATCCGTACATCTGTTCTTTGCATTTTCTGTGACCACATTGCAAACTTTTATCAGAGTAGATAGAATAATCTAATTGTGTCAAAATATTAAGAAAATATTTTCTTAATCTCTGAAGTGTGGGCTTAATTTATGATTTAAAAAAAGTGATGAAAATTGAACTCCCTTTTTACATTCAGGAATAATTATATATATATGTATATATTATATGTACACGTACATTTATTAGAAACAAAAATTCTTCTCTTTCTACAATCTAATTAATTCTATGACAGTAAACATTTTTGAACCTGAATTATCTTTTGGCAGAGTGATGTCTATATTCAAATTAATATTTGGAACTTTCTGAATTAGTGGAATGAAGCTGGGGTTTTTTCCCCAAGTTCCTGTGTGTTGGAACAACTTCATTGTCATGACACGAATCTGATATACTGCAGAAGATGCATCTTGAACTATTTTAAGTGACAATCTGAGAGAAATGGAATTTGAGTCAGAAATCATAAAATTTGCCATAAGATCAGCCAGCACAATGCCTTTTTAATTAGCATCCTATCTTGATATTTAAATAGTATCCCCAATTAATATTAAAAAAACTTGTCTAAAACCAGATCTAGCTGGAATAGCTGAGGAGCTTGTTGGTAAAGTTCCTAGGTCACTGATTAAATCCAGTACAGATCAGTAATGACTGAAAACTATGTTTGGAAACAAATATGGAACATTTTGGTTTATTCAGCTTAGTATCCAGTACAAAGGTGACAATGTAATTTAAAAAGGCATATTTAAAACTGTTGTTACCCTTGGGAATATCCCAACGGAATACAAAGTTTGCAAGAGACTTTCCTGTGTTCACAACAGAGAAGTCACAAGTTGCAAGATGAAAAATATTAGCAAACAATCTTGCCCAGCTGGAATCTCCTCTTTTTCTGCTATGTTCATCAGCATATACGAGTAGAATTAGGTAAAAAATCATCATCCGTGGGTCTTCAAAGGCACTATCTCTTCTCCTTAACTACACAGACAAATTAGTCACTTATTTTATGCAAATGTCTTCATTTTTAACTTTAAAATTGAATGAAAATCATGTGCCTAAATTAGGGAAACTGAGTCCAATCGAGTCCAAAAGAAGTCTTAGATGCGTCTATTCCTATGAACAATCCAAATTCACTTAATTAAATGTTTAGGTTCAGTGTTGAAAGTTTCTTTCTGTGAGGAAAGTCAAGTAGGCCAGTGTACTTTCATGAGTTTAGTATTCACCCATTCAACATGGGAAAAAAAAATGTGATTCTACTCATCACAAAAAAAAGTTTTTTTGGATGGAAAAAAATTATTTTTATTATTAAAAAAGTATTTTTGATAGAAAGCTTTTTAACAAGTGACATAACAAAAACAGACAGAAAAAAAGCTTTCCTTTTTCCTGGATGTCTTACCCATAGAAATCCCCTTGAGTGAAAGGTAGACAAACATCACTTCTGGCGCCATCACCTCAACCTCACTCTTCAGTTTTTAGAGGTACTCAGATATCTGTTGAGATGGCATCAAAATTTCAATGCAACTGACAGACAGGGGTTTTTTCATCTTCCCAGACTGGAACACTTGCAGGATGACCAGGAAGTTAAGATATCCCAAATTAATCCCTCATCACTTTTTTTTTAAGAAGAAGAAAAAAAAAAGTGTGTTTTTGAGAAAGAACAGAAAAAAAAAGAAAGAAGAAAAAATGAGAAAGAAAAAATGAAAAAGAAAAAACGGAAAAAAAGAGAGAGAAACAGCTTCTGGAGCAGGTATAAGATAAATATACCAAGGCCATGGACATATGGACATGAACCAGACACTGCTCAGGTACACAGCAGGATGCCTGTTCAATGTCCACTTTTTACCTATTGCTTGTACAAATAGAAAGCAGTGGCTTCAGACACAGCTTTCACTTTACCTGCTCCGATATTGAACAGAGCTGCTTTGCTACAGGAGACAAGAAGCAGTGGAAGCACAGGTGCTGAGAAATAATTGCCACAGGAAAAACCTGGACACACAAAATCAAACCAGTGAAACTTGGCTCTCACATCTTGGGGAAAAAAAACCCCAAACCCTTTATGTTCTACATCAGATGCAGGAATCAATTTATATGCACATAGACACACTAGACCATATGTATATGTACGTGTGTATGTACGTAGAGGAAAGGATAGACAAAGGAATGCAGATTACAGCTCATGTCATTTTACTAATCTAGTTGGATTTCAGTGCCAGTTTGATTGTTTATTGCCCCTTTCTTTCCTTCATTGACATCTTCTTGATATCCATATTCTAACAATATGTTACCTTTATAAATGATAGCTTGAAATGAAATTTCAAAAACTACCTGTATTATATCAGTTAATTGTGCGGTGACTGTGGAGAAATGAAACCAGAACTATGTATTTCAAGTAATGCCCAACACATGGCAAACATCAAGTGAGGAATGCAAGGCCTATGCTAGTGAAGAATGCAATAAATATAGGCCAGATCATAAACACTGCTATAATAAGACAACTGAGGAAGAAGATTTGGAAAGATATAATTGATTTCTGTACCTTTTCTTTTGCAGGTTCTGCAGAAAATGGATAAGTTCAAAACCACCACCTCCATGTCTAGTTTGACATAAGCTTTTTGAGCTCAGTATTCCTGACTTTGAAAAAGGGAGAAATATTCTCTTCACAGCCTGAGTTAATCTGAAGAACTCTGGCTTGTGTTATGCAGGAAATAAAAGCTAGATGTTTACAGTGCTACCTCTGGTCTTGAAAATCTGTTAACTTTGAAATGACCTGTGCTTCACATCATTTAGACATGGTAGTCCACATCTCATTTGCTTCTGCCATCCACCTTACTCACTAAGACTGCTGCAGAGTTAAATGGGGATATCATAGTGCCCATTTGAAGTTTTTTATTTCTCAGTCCAAGGCTAATAATTCAACAGTGATATCAAACACAATTGGCATTGTGTCAGAATAAGAATTATATAACTTGACTCTGGACTGTAAGATCTCCACAGTAAAGTTGTCTTATCCTTTATTTCATTATATTGACAGTTTTTTGAATACCAATAACAACATGTGAATAAAACATTTAGATCCTCTTTCACTGACCATAGGAAATACTATGCCAAAGCAAATATTCACTCTTTGTAGAGTTTTGCTGATCAACAGGATTGGAAGGTGTCACAGAGTGGCTTTAAATTAGTTGAACATGTGCTGCATTACTATGCTTCAAATTCCAGCTTTGCTTGGTATAGATTGTGATTGCTTTAATACATACCAAAAGAAAGCTTTATATTGAAAGGGGTGTTGGACCTATCAGTCTGGTAACAAGGATTGTTTTATCAACCTGGCAGTATGAAAAATCCAGAGGTTCAGCTCCAACAATCCTATATATTTTTACAGGGTAAAAAATATTAGTGGACTCCACTGATCATTCCACAGTATAGTGGCTGCTGACAAGCACTGAGCCCTTCCATGAAGGTCCTGGTACCTTTAACCCTGTCCACAAGAATTACTTGTATATTAGTCTGAAATTTCTAATGGTAAAATTAGGATATTGGATATCTGGACCCTGCTTCACCTTTCCACCTCCTAACTGATTCTCTGTATGTGCCATATGACAGTATTATAAACTGTGTGCAATAAAACTTACACTGAATATACACAGATCGAGGGTTAATTTTACTCTTTCTAAAATGTTTGAGATTCTCAGATGAAGAGCAGTCACAATACCTGGAAAATATCAAGCTTTTTCTAATCTTAAAAATAAGCAGAGAAATAGACAAGATGTACTGCACACAGAAAGCATTGCCATACATATTTCTGGATTTACATATGCAACATTTTCCTTCCAAGGACAAATGTCCAGTATGGGTAACATCAGGGAGGTTCCACTGACCTGGTGTACTAGAGGTGGGGTGTACAAAGTCCATCTTTCATTGTGAGGTCATGGGTACCTGACACTCACAGAAAGAACAAAATGTCTTTGCTTTCAGTGCTTCAAGGTCAGAGCTTTCATATTATCTCTAGTTAAATACATGGAGCGAGTGAAAATACACACTCAGTATAGCATTTTCTGGCTCCCCTCAGTTCAGATGAGTACTCTTTTGCAGATATGTCCCATTTTTGATCCAGGAAGAGGTGTTTTGAGCTTGCAGTATTTCAAGCTTTACCTAAGCTTGAAATTTCAGGTCCTAAGCATTTCCCCTGACATCAAACAAAGCTCCTCTGACTTCCAAGCTGCCAGTTCGGCCCCAGCCTTGCCTTTGAGGAACACAGGCAGACAGTAGAAACTGTTCCCAAGCCTGAAGGTTTTCACCAAAGCTCCAGGAAATAAAATGTTTCAGCAAGGGCCCATGTCATCTTGCATCAGTGGAGACTGGACCTTCAAGAGGAGACACAAGCCATCCTTTGGTCTTAGGCTGCGGTGGAAATGAGTAAAAATATCTGTCTCTTACCATCAGGAACAGACAATTGAACAGAATAGGGTCAGAATTCAGCAAGAACTTCATACACCTTTTTTTAACTCTCCCCATGTATTGCCTGGGCCAGGGGCTCAAGGGCCCTGAGTGGTCAATGAGGATGTAATTAACAAAATCAAAGGAGCCCAGAGTGATTCAGCTTCCTACAGGCTAGGGACAGACTCAGCTGCCTAAACATGAATTTCTGGTGCCTTTTGAAACACTGTGGGATACCATATTATGTGACACCTCCCTCCCTAAACTAGAATCTGGGTGGTAGCAATTAAGGTGTCCACAAAAGCATCATGCTTTGGTATGTACATGTCTGAGTACACAGCTGAAGCAGACGAAATCAGCTTCAACTTTATTTCTCCATGTTGGAAGAAAAAATTTAGAAGATGTCCCAAGATTTGTTAATTGCATTAAATGCAGAAGAAGTTTTAAATTACACTGAAAATAAGGCCCAGTTCAACTCTTGTGGCTGTTGTGCCTTCTGCTACAGATGTTTTTGAGTTTCATGATGCCAAATAAATCCTATTATTCCATTGATACTTAAGGAGTGAGACTCAACAGCAGGCCATTTCTGTTATGAACAATGACTGACTCAGCAAGGGGAAGTTTGAGCTGGATTTGCACAAAAAAAACCTAAAGAAATAGGCATGGGCTGTCAGAAAACAGAGTTTCTATAAAGCCATTCCAGTTGTCTTAAAGCTTGGGCACATATATGGCAGAAATAGGTTTCCTGTTCCAGTTATTTAAAACTGCCATTTGCACATAATCATTCCAAAGTGTGGCATCAAAAAAAATTGTGGAGACAACAGGGCCATCCTACTCAGCAGTGTGGCTAAACAATTTCTGGTCATACGTATATAAGGTGTAATCAAAACTTTTTCAGAATGACAATCCACATTGAAAAGAAATTGAATATATGATGCTTAGTTTCTCTGAAATGCTATATGTCATGTTTTTCTCCATCATTTGCTGACACATGTTGAACATGTGAGTTTATAGTCACCCTATCAAAAAGTTGTCCTATAGTCTCTTTATCCACAAGCATATTTAATCCTGGTTTCAAAATCTACTGAGGTCCTGATCTCTATTGTATTAACTTTTTTCCATATTGCAATTATAGCTGGCATCAAAGTGCAGGGCAAATATACTCTGACTTGAATATATTAGCACAATGTCTGATTACCGTAGAACCAGACTGAAATCTGGTCAGAAATTAATAAAAGGTAGAGCAAAGTCTCTCAAAGCTGCAATTGTAGCACATGCAAAAGAACACAACCTCAGCATCAATGCTTGTTTTCAAATAGATGTGGAAACCTCTTGATCCAGCCCTTGTAGTCAGTCAACTGTTTAAGAAAGGCCCGAAGTTCATATGCTCAGTTAAGTTTTCTCAGTCCTTTGGTCTGTCCATATCCCCTAGTGACCTCATGAACTCTAGGCACCAGGATAAACTGCACCTCACTAAAGGTACCACTTATGCCCACTTTTAGATTCTGGATTTGCAGCATCTACTCTCACAGCAGAAGTGACAGAATCATATAGTTGTTGGACAAATTCTGATAATAGGTTGGCTGAGTTTGACTAAAACATCTGAGGAATAAGTTTGAAACTCAGTCAGAAGTTGTGTGAAGTAGGTAACACTGCAGACTGAACTTTGTTGAGGGAGAAAACACTTATTTAAGACAAATTCAACTCCCATAGGTCTCTCTGGGAAAAGGCTCCTTTTCCATTTGCTTTAGTTCTGAAGATGTTGCTTTTAGACCAGGAGGTTTTAATGCAAGTTGAAACTATGGGAACATATAAAGAGGGGAAAAAAAAATAATCTCTAGGTGAGGGATTATATCCTAATTAGTTATGTCTGCTCTGATGTCTGGCTACCAGCTGACAGACCTGGCAGCTGATCTCTCTGAACCAATCCAAATTGAAAAAAGACTTGGGTTAGGGTCACTTTTTGCGTGGGCAAAGGTTGGAACTGGATGTTATTTGAACTGAACTAGTTCATTCATCTCTGGTTACCCATTTGTCAATACAATAGATTTGCTTAACGTAATATGCCATGGGCTAGAACCTTTCTGTTTTGTTTCTTCCTGCACATTTTCCTGGTCTGCTGCCAGGAGATGAAGACAGTACATCCTGGGACAGGAGGAAGTTCTGGACACTTCTGGAAGAGGTCCAGAAGGTACTATGAGTACAGACACTTTGGGTGTAAAGCCTTCAGGCTTTGTGTGTTTCAGGAAAAGATCAGGTCAGAAGTTCATTTAAGTGCCTGTGAACCTCACATGTTCATGAAGATTGAGAGTTTTTATACTTCAGACTCTCTGACACCATTTACCTTTTAGGACGTACCAGAAAAACTCACAATAGAGAGTTATATCAAATGCAACAAAATCAGTAGAAATTCTTCTATCAATTTCAAAAGAAACTGGTTTAATTTTTCATCACCCAGGTCCAGGACAAAAAATCCCCAAAACACTAAACAACTGCACAATCAGCAATCATTTAATGAAAACAGTCTATTTAGCATATTTTACCTTGATCTCTAAAAATTCAGATCTTGTATTCATTATTAATCTTGCATAGTGACTTCTGAAAAGATAAAGCTGCTCAATTCATAAATGAGAAGAAACATAATATCGGATTGGATATAGAGCTCATAAGTCCCCAAATCTACACGTAAAGGCAGAGAAGTAAGAATCAGAACTGATAATGTCCTTTAAGTTAGTATTGTATTGCCAAGATAGAACAGGACTCCATCTTAAAGATAAGCATCATCATTCTCTTATTACCATTAACATGGACACAGATCATTTCTCTAAATAGCAGACATTTTTTCACTACTTTTTCTCTCTGCTTCCAGGACTGAGGTGTGGGAATATTTCCATTACAGATGATAGAGCTAAACACGGTACGTATATTAAGGAAATAAATTAAACAGTGTCTACTATTGGCCCTTCCATAAGCAGTTCCTGGGAGTGTTTGGAAGTACACATGGGATACATGAACCAGGGATTTCCCAGGGTCAGTGTGGTTGTTGTCCTCTGAACCCTCTGCAGACTGAAGGACTTTGGTGCCTCTTTGTGCCACTGACCCCAAAGCCCGAGAACAACCTGTACAGAACTTGTGTAGAAACAGCCAGAGCATCCTGCGAAGTGCCTCCAAGGACTATAAGTGCTTTGCAGTCCTATTAGAAATAGGAGGCAGAAGAAATTATTTCAGGATTCATATCACATGAAAAAAGCAAAATTTTTTTCAGCAAAGTATTTCCATTTTTACATTGACTGGCTTATCCTCCTGAGGTCATAAACAGACAAAGCATAAACAAGGAAGTTCAAAGCTGTATATTATATATGGCATCTTTAAAGCCCAGAAAAGATCCTTCATTTAAGATTTTTCCCTTTTCACAGATGGATGACTGGGTGGTATTGTTTTGCTACCTTCCCTTAGCTCTTCACATCGGTCCTCTGACATGCTTTCCAAAACTTCCCTCTCCTGACCCAGTCCTCTTGCTGTATCCCACAGCACATGTGTAGGATGTGTATAAACTTGGCTATTAATTATAAAATCTTGTCCACACACTTCAATAGAATTATGGCCCATTACACTGCTGAGTACTGACTCTCCAAAACATAAGCTTATTATCATCTTCCTTCTTGTGTTGTTGAAGAAGGTAACAGGGGTCACCAATATAAATTCCAAGCATGTAGACTCAGGATTTTCATCTGGCAAACATTACAAACTTCTGCCTTCACGATTATTTTCTATCTTTTTTTATGGTTTGAGAGCACTGCTCGCTAGTTCCACTGATTATAAATTACAGGACTGGGAGAGATCTGATGAAAATATTCACCTTTAAGCGGCCCAGAATTTTATGTCTGTGAGAAAACACATATTTTTCATTGCTAACAGATGCAGCCCAAACCACAGCCAAACAACTGCTCATAACACACAGATACACACCTATATTACACACATTGCATGTACATGGGAGCACATATCCTGCATTTTCACAATTATTCAGCTTTCATTTTATCATTACAAAAAAAATTGATGAAGAGCCCAGGAGAGGCAACACTTCTCTCTCTGTGAAGCTTTCTGGAACGTCCAGGTGACAAAAGGAAATGGCCATGACATCAAAATTAGTCAAAATAATGAATGACAGTTGCAGAATTATTTTTCCTTGTGCTAGAACTCCTAAATGCACCACTTTTAAAATACTAGTTCTCCTTAAGATCCAATTCAGCTTCTGGAGATAGTACTGAAAACACCATCATCTTCTGCTTTTAACTGGAAAGTAATATTTAAGTTTTACATTTTGATGTCTCTTCACAGCTAAATTTCTGCATATAAAAAATGAGGAATAATGATATTGACCTTGGTAGAGCACTTTGAAATGCAAGACAAAAAAAAAGTTTCAAGAAAAGATGGCATTATTTTCATTTTTCTCTTACCATCTGTGGAGGTAAAAAAAGAAGCAAAATTGATACAACAGAAACAAAGATGATGTGTTTTGATTATCTGGATGGAGGGTTATATTTGTATGAGAACTTCACTAGTTTTCAAGAACAAAGACAGCAAAAACTAAAAACCAAGAGTTTATACTGCACACCACTAGCATGTTTTGGGTCTGACTTAAAAGAGTGATTGTAGACCAGTTAACATTCTATTTTTGTTTGGTAGTTTCATCCAGCTGTTGCAGATGTAGCTAGAATTTGGCTTCAGAAGACCTCCTCCATGCATGTCAAGATTTGAGACCTGGTTTTCCTGTTTTAAATTGGGCAGCCATCCTGGAAACCATAATAAAATGCAGCACTGCTGACAGACTTTCTCATGGAAAGTTGAACAAAATGCTATAGAAATTGCTATATGCAGAGATGTGGTAACAGCTTTCAGTGTCTCCTAAAAGTCCCTGAATGTCGTCTTTTTTCTATCTTTCTGCGTTCCTTTTAGTTCTTTGCTATATTTTTTTATAAGATCGCTTGTATCTCATCAAAAAGTAGCCACTTTATCCAAATCAGTTGCGAGACACCCTTTATCATAAAAAACCAGTGACAGACAGGTCTAGAGGACTATGTGGATCTGGGTCATATATATCTTCGGATGGGTTAAACCCTTTTTCTTTCCATTGGCTAATGAGGGTGCCCAAAAAGCAAGCTCAAACTAGATGCCTCTGGGTTTGATGGCTTGGTAAGACTCAGGTGAGAAAAATCCCACTTCTGGTAGCACATAATAATGTGAAAATCTTCACAGAAAACACAGAAAAGCAAGGTCTTGGCCCCCAACCTGGAAGCTCAAATCAAAGTGATGGACATACCAGAGAAGTGAGGGTATACCAGCAAAGGCAAAAGTTATGGAAATAGCAGTACACAATTACTCATTTTAGGGATCCATCTGGTTAGGTGTGTTGTTTCATTTAAATGATGTGTAAACGCATTTACTTAATGGCCCTCATTTATACATTTGTGTATGTCATGTGAGCACTGCAGCACACACGGTTTTAATTTGAAAACCTAAGGCACAAGTAGCAGACCTCACCTTTGCTGGATGCTGTCGGGTGTCAAAATCGAAAAGTTCAGCTTGTGCCCCTTCCAAGGTAATATAATACACACGCATCTGTGCACCCTGAGGTCTGCACACAGCTGCACAATGTTTTATGAGATGTTGCAGTGGCTTCTGCTAGACTTCCTGACGTAAAACTACAAACAATCATACCCTCCTTCCCCCACATCCCATTCTCTCAATCAAATGCCTGAGAATGTAGATTTTTTAAAGCCAACTATGTCCTTTAAAAACTTTTTTCTCTCCAGAGCAGAAGTTACCTCAGTATTTACAGGAGAGGGGGATCTTGGGTATTTCAAATTTGAGCGGAAGGAAGCCAAACTTCTTAGCTTTGGTTCAAAACAAAAGTTTCTCTCAATAAAGTCTAAATCAACCTTGGAAGGCAGAAATAAGTATGCTCCACTGAGCAGAAAAGCATGAGCTGACATTTAGAAACTGCTCACTGTTCTCTCAGCCACCCAAGAGAGAAATGATTCTGCATTAACAGAAGAAAAATTCAACCCTGAAAATTGATATTGGTGTATTTACCACAGGATATCTGCAACACAGTACAGTGCCCTGCCACTCTCCTTTTTATATTCTAACTTTTTCACTCAGCTTGTATAATTCTTTAACCGGTTCCAGGTCAATAAAATAGAATAGCACTTTTTTTTTCAGTTTGATAAACCAAAATATTTCCCAATTGATGCCAATTCTGGAGAGTAAATTGTTTTGGTTTTTAACTCAAAAACTTACTTTTGATATTTTCAGAATTAATGAATTTAGATCCATGTAACTTTGCAGTTTAAGAAAAGATGGAAATCTCTCTAAACCAAGTAAGCATAAAGTGACTTCAAATTCCTTATTTTTAAATTATAAAAAAATAAATTTAAAAAAATCAGGAAATATCTCAGCTACCTCAGATAGCAGAAATCTGACCCCAGGTAGGATACACCTTGAGTGCAAAGATATTTTAGCATCTATTTCCCTTTTCCCAGAAAATGAACACGGAGTTTTCAGTACATTATTTTCAAACTGAATAGCAAGATGCATTAGAAATGAAACTAGTCATCATCAGGACTCCTCTGAACCACCCTTCAGATGAACACATCCACATAAGTTTCAAAAATAATGTTGAAATACAATTTTAATTATACTTGTTGTCTTATAGGAAACCAATAAGGGACTGCTGTTATCAGACTCACAGTTCCAGTGATTACACAGCAGATGCATGAAATGATCAGGCTTTCAGCCATTTCACAGTGCCATGGACTCTAAGTGTTAGTCTGGGATTTCTAAAAACCTCAGAAAGAAAGAATGCAAATTCTAATACGGTTGCATGGGAACTGGATGCCTAATTCCACCAGTCTCCCTGAAAAGTCAAGCCTTGGTGTTCTCATACAGACATTTGCATTTTCACTCAGCAGTATCCACAACAGTAATCTTCTAGGTGGAAGTCCTTTGATGGTGGCCCTTCTCCTGGGAAATGACAGTGAAAAGAAAAAGTTCTGTGAATGACATACCCCTCAGCACCACTTCGGTTAGCAGAGCTCCTGTGTAAAACTTGAAGCACAAAGTCATGGTGGTGTCCTGCTCTACAAATGTTCAACAGCCTGACTCTAAGGGATATATGATCACTCTTTTCAAGTGTTGCCCTGGAAACAATTTGCCTCTTGGCAGACGTTGCATACTCATACAGGAAACTAAATTTAAATCCTTAGGCATAACATCTTGGTCATGCCTGCCCTTTTGTTTGAACTCCTTTAATAAAACTCTTGCCCTCACACTTGGCTGTACTAAATCCAAATATGATCTGTGCTTCCTCCTCATTATTAGTTCACAGGGAACTCTAGTAGTTGTATGTGGGGTTATCCATTACCTAAAAGGAAAATGTGCCAACTTGGAGCTCTGTTCATTGACTTACATGATGTTTATGCAAGGATTTTCATGCAACTGGCTTATAATGGCCATGTAATTTGCCCCTTCGGAACAACTTTACAGAACAGGTATTCATCATCAACTCAGACTTTTCAGTGTACAACAGGTGAGTCTGTTCACAGGTGAATTGGGAATAAACAACAGATCAGAGTGGAACATTTTTAAAAAGAGGGCTAGGCAAGCAGAGCTGGTGCAATCAATCAAAAATATGATCCTTAAATGAGTAGTTTCAGAGACGGGTGAAGACAAATGAATGGAAATGTTATGTACACAACTTAGACTCATACCCGATGGAAGGCATATAGTGCAACTGGAAATTTTGAAAAGCCATATCTGCCCACCTGGCCAGCAAGAGCAGCACTTTCTAAACAGAAGAGAGATCAAGCAAGCTCTCCACCTTTGCTCAGAAACATGGGCACACCCAAACAGGACAGGGGAGAGGAAAGCATCTTGTCATTCAACAGCACATGTAGGCTTGAACTCACATTGCCTATCCTAACAACCATCCCTTCTCCAGCACTTGCAGAGTGACAGTGGTGGTACACAGCTCTGAAGCCCACGTTGTCCTCTAGTGATGGCAAACTGACAAATTTTGTGTCCAAATGAGCATGCTCAACATCTCAGAGCCTTACTGGAAAAGCTGAGACCTCCCACATTAATAAGGGGGTTAGGGGATTTTTTTCTTGCCTATTGTCATGTTCTTTTTTTTTCTTTTTTTAAATTGATGCTGAAGAAATCCCAGTAGACCTGGAAGCACATGCAAAGGGAGACTAAATTAGATCCAAGTCTCAAAAGGATGGAATAGGGATTTAACAATACCTCTCGGACTTAACTCCACTGATGAGGTAGGTGCTGGCAGGGGACTGTGAGGAATTGTGGAGAGTGTTGCCTCCTGCTTTTTTTTTCTTCATAAAATAGCCTGTAAGGCATAGAGTGCCTGAGACATGAGCAATGTTTTTGTTGGGAATGGATGGGTTTTAGCAGTGGGGGGAAAAATAATTTGCAATATTTACTTTTCACCACTGTGCAACACCTTGAAAATATTTTGGCAAAAAAGTCAGGTGTTCCAGGATTCTATCAGAGGCTCAGTTTCTTTGGCCGGTGGAATAAAAAATGCTACCAGCATTTTGGAGGAAATAGGAACAGCTCTAGTCAAACTGTTCAACACAGTAACCAGGAGCATGTGAACTTCTCTGTGTCTCATCTAAAGCATAAAGCATGAATTAAATGAATTAAAGACAGTTAACTTTTTTTTTTTTTTTTCACAAATTCATCACAAATTAGGGCTGTATTGTGCTGGGTACTTTTCAGAGACATGCCAGGAAACAGTTGCTGTATGTCACTATTTAATGCAAGTAAATGGGACATACCAAGCATGAAAGAAAAAAGTTCCACAGTCATTTTACATGTCATGATCTGGAAAATGATGTCTTCCAGAAGTTCTCACAAAAAGGTTGTGATAATAAGGAACTGCATGCAGAGCTCTCAGATCTCATTCTAAAGCTAAGAATGCAAGCATTTTCTTCTCAGAGCTATGCTCTAACTTTCTCATGCACATACAAAGTACTACTCCACTGTTGGCAAAGGAATTACTTTTGCTGAATGACACAGGTAAAAATAAAAGTCAAAGTTGGCTGAAAGCATAGTCACAGGACCAGATTCACCAATATGTTCCAGTGGTTTTATGTTACCCCAGTGATACAAGACAGCCATAAAACTAGATTAAGTAATTTAAGGCTGCTGTGTGTCACCAGAAAAGTACAGAGCAGCTGCAACATGTATGGGAAATCTATACTGCAGTGTTTTACCATTCCTACCTTCTCACTCTTCTGACTTTCTCATCAAAGATTAGTACCAATTCCATATGCTATGAAAATATATGGAAAAATAAATACTGGGAGAAAGAAAAACCAAGCATTTAACAGCAGTAATCCAAACAGGTCGTAATTTCTGTTTCTTAAGTTAGAATGCCAGCAGATTTTCACTAATGTGCTTTTTTAAATTTGCTACAACCAGATTCCTTTGTAGAAAGAGACAGCAATATTGAGTTGGCCTTTATTAGCACCATGCCATACTCCACAACTCTGAAACCAAGAGCTTTTGAGAAGAAATGCATGAGGTCTAGAGTAGGCTGAGAGCTTATTAACAACTTATTGAAACAATTTCCAAAGATTTCACATCTGCCATCTCTCATGTGATTTGAAAATCATATAGATTTGTAAATCATATAGATTTGTAAAACACACTTGGAAAACAGTTTCTTGCTGTGTAGGTATAGTCTAAATCCATACAGTGAGATGGATCTAAGTTTTTCTTAAATGTAAAATTTCAAAAGTTACAAATGAAGTGAGAAAAGATAGGCAACCTTCTCAAAAATATCTTTCCTCTCTTCAGACAAATAAAAAATTTCAGATTGCAATTTCAAAAACATGGGGAAAAAATCTTAATAGTCTGTATCTGAGGTTGCTTCCCCATATCAATTCATGTAGTACTGTATTAAAGCTTCAGACTGAAATCTGAAACAGTTGCAAAACGACAGAAAAAAAATTCCTTAGAAAAACCTAAATGAGTTAGAATTTCCTAGCAGTGAGAATGATTAAATATTGGAATGACTTACTCATACTGGCCTATCTGTAAGAAAAGACAGGAGATGGCTCACAGCCTGTGTGCAAGGAGGGAAGAAGATCTGGCTGAACATCGTGGAATGTGTCCTCCTGGCGTGGGAATCTTGGAATCTGGAGTCCTCTGTTCATCCCTTACCTTTTGTGCCATGAACATTGCTGCAATGTTTGCTACTCCATAATAAGATAATGAGGCAGAACATACCTTCAGGGAATTTGAGGATTATAATAAATGAGGGGAAGTCAGTGAAAAGCTGAGTTGCTGAGATTCAGTTCAGAGGAAACTGGGAAATCTTGAGGACGGGGCCAACAGAAAACTCCTGAAGTACAACAAAGAGAATTGCAAGGTCCTGTACTTGAGACAGGAAAGTCCAGGCTTTAGCCCTGACTGGGAACTGTCTCAATAGCCAACATGATGGGAAGGTGAGCCCCAGATTGAACCTGAGCCCACACAGCACTCTTATTGTGAATAACACATTTGGCTGCATTAGGAGGAGAGCAGAAAAGGGTTTTAGGGACTCACTGTCACCTTCCATTTGCCCCCCCTGTTCTGTCCTGTTTTGAGCTCCTCAGTACCTGTTTGAAATTAGACAATGGAATTGGGACTTAAATATTGTATGGAACAGTTCTTAGGGAAATAGACTCTTAGATTAGGGTTGCAGATATTTGATGCTTTGGGACAAACAGGAGGTCCAGATGAAACAGTTTTTGCTTGTCTCTTCTGTCCCTAAATTCAAAGAAATCTAAAATAACTAGCTCTGTGAAGTCAGTTCATTTCACTGATGGTTTTGGCAGAGTTTCTCTCCCACCCTGTTGCCAGAAAACATGGCAGAGTAAAATGCCTGTTGGACTGTCACAGCTTTAGGCCTTATGACTCTGAGGGACAAATGCCAAGGCAATCAGCGTGCCGAGGAAACTGCACACTTCACAAGCTCTGCAGAATTACGTGACCTTGCAAAAGGAAGAAGTCACGAGGTCAGAAGAGAAAAAAAGACATGGAAGGAAACAGCAAGGAGCTACAGAGCAATTAACCCTCCCCATTTAGCCTGCACTGGACTACTACTGCCTCTATTTCATCTGAGCAGATACTATCTGAGCCGATAATCTGAATACAGCAATACAAACAGAAATTCAATGGTAGCACAATAACCTCTCCCTACCAGGAATGTAATAAATGATTTTGCAAACCACTAGACTCCACCTAGCTTTGCACCTTTCCTATGTTTGCTTTATATTGTCTCAGTTTGTCTTGCCTTGCTTTATCTTATCAAAACACCACTGTCTGAACTAGCTGAGAATAGCCCAATCCTAATTTTTCCACCCAATTTTCCAGCCTGTATTAAATTTACCACTCATGGATGAATAATCTGTTATCCTTCTGCAACAAATTAATCGCAGGCTGCTACAGAATGAGTGATGTGGGTACGAATTCTGTAAGTGTCTGCCATATAAAATTCAATGTAGCCTTTGCTGTTGGGATAATCCTGTGCCAATATACTTGGCAAAAAGTACAGCATGTGTGAGCACAACACAAGAAACAGGTCAACTGACAGTTGAATATTTAAATGTTTTTCAAAAAGCTTGGGAAGTTATGGGTTCTGAAGTATTCCTGCTACCCTGTGTACTTTATAAACTGCCTTGGGTCCAACATATGGTGCTTTATTCTGAAATATATGTAAATAACTGCTTCTGATTGCTTTCAGAACTGCACCCAGCTCATCACTGTAATCCTACCATAAAATATATGTCAGTTATTAAAAAAGGAACAAAAAATCCACAGGCATGTGGATGTCATGTTCTGCTAACCTGGATTTACCATCTACACATATGGTGCATGGAGGAGTGGAACAGCTATAATATAATTAAGATTCAATCCTGCAAATAACTTCATAAGCTTAACAGTCACTGTTTGAGGGACGGCTCTTCTGAAGTCTGTACTATGTCTGCAATTCATACCACTTGCTGAAGCTGATTTATCTCAAAACTATCTTATTAGGTACTGCTGAGAGGGCAACTATCCCAGTACAAAACATAGTATGGAAAAATTCAATGAATATTTACCCAGTCTTCTCATGAGTTTTGAATCTCTTCCTACATTTCTAGCTACATTTCTCATAGATGTCCAGGCTAGTTTATTTAGAAAAGGCTTGTGTCTACACCTATAATTTGTAAACATAGCACAGAAAAATCCTCAGGCAGTGAAAAGTATTTGACACAATTAGTCTTTTGCAATAGCACCCATGAAAATTCGTTTACACATGGATATGGATCTCTTCTGGGGACAAAGATTCCTGAAAGGGGTATAGCTGCAGCACTGAAGAACATGAGTCCTGCGCTGAAGGGAGCTCCAGCCAGAAACTGTGGTTAGTCTCAGCTTAGCATAACATTGTGTGTAGTGAATCTGCAACCTCAGCTGAAATCAGCAGGAGCTGCATGTGTGCAAGGGAAGAAATTGGCCCATTAGAACCTAATATGGCACATGAAAAGAAGATAGGGCTGGCATCTTTCAGAAGATTTTCTGATATTCACATGCAACTGTTCACTGTGGGTGGCATTGAATTGGGTATGAATAGATTGGAGCATAGACAGGAACCAGAGCAACTGCAGCTAAGAGGAGGTCTGCAGACCACCCCCAGGATGCTGTAAGACCACCAGTTTCCTTCAGAACAGTGAAGGAGGCAGGGGGAAATGGAGACTACAGGCATTACAGTTTCTTGCAACAGAAAGCAATTTACTGTTACCGATGGGAACTGCAGCTGGGAACTGCCTTTTTTTTCTTTTTTTTTTCTTTCTTTTTTTTTTTTTTTTTAAGTACTTGGAACTAGCTCCTAAGACCTTATTGAGAAAAAAATCAGTAAACTTGGCAAGTGATGAAAATGTGCAGCTTGGGCAGAATGGGGTCTCCGATTCTAGTCTACTCAATTTAGCAGAGTTTTTGCCCAGCTATTTGAAGATTGCATCTCGTTGTTATGGTGAAATGGACACAGAGCAGTCTGATGTTATAGTTTATTCTTGTTTCATAATGCACAGGTGTGTGAACACATGCATGCTAGGCTCTTTGTCTTTGTCTGGAGACTGGCTGCTCTTGCCATGGTCACAGCTCATAGATAAAAGGCACATATCTGAGTCCAATATGCTGTGTTTAAAACCTTTAGATACACTGCTTTCTACACTCTAAGGCTGTGCTCTGGTTTCTCCTTTCCTTATGTGTGTGGGCCATTCCATGCCCCTCATTACTCCTCAAATTCATCGTGCCAGACCCCTCTCATGCTGGCAGCAGCAGCATGTGCACTTAGGTGATTTATAATGCTGCGCTCCTTGGGGAAGAGTGTGTTTCACTGGCAGTAAAAGGAGTTGTTGTGCAGGTGGAAACTTGTTTAAACAAATCTAAAGTTGTGATATAATGGAGGCTGGTAGTTTAACATAGGCTCTGAGTGTCCAGAAAACTGATGTTATTTTATGCAGAAGAAACCTGCCTGAGGTCTTCATTTCAGAGATTTCCATCAACTGAAAGGAAAAAGAAAGTACTATTGGGGCAAATCTGAAACTAAAATCAAATATTCATGTATATAAGACTGCAGGTGCCATGCCTGAGCAAAAAAGTCCAAGCTCTTGTTGTCAGCATGGTTAACAAAAGTGTTTTCACACCTCACTAAATTATTTGTCATAAAATCCTGCTTCCTGTAAACATATTTCAGATATAAAAATGTCTTCCAAGTCCAGACATTCTGCAAAACACGGAGACTGTAAGTGAAAGAAAGAATAATGTACTGGTAAATAAATCTCAGATGTTGCTGTCTAATTGTTCTTCTTCAAGTACTATACTCCTGTGATAACAGCACCCATTATTGACAACAATGTTATTATCTACAGGCTACAAGTGGGATTTTCCATTCTGAAAGTTGAATGGAAAGGTTCAGAGTGCAAGTTGTGTTCAGATAACCATCCAGAATTCTTAATGTTTGTTATGAAATCATCTGAACCTATCAAATCTCCAGTTTGAATTGGCAGTCTCCTGAAAACCAGCATTTCATGTGAGATTTCTGGCACTTACCTTTCAGGTGCTGGCCAGAAACATCATTTTTGTGGTGTTACAGTTTCAGACCTTGATGACAATTACTGTTGTCATAATAAAAGCTCTCTCTCTACTTGCTCCAGAACTTCAAAAATATTTGGTTGCAGTTTGGTTCTGAAAGTGTGAAAAGGTTGAGGAGAAAGTTTTTATTTTCTTTTCCTTTATTCTTTTCTTAATTCTTTTTGTCTCTTTTGAACCAGTTCTTCATTATCTCAGATGAAATGTCCCAGTAGTGAAACAACTTTAAATTTTGTTAAATCTGGTAGTTCTTGTGCCTCCTCAAATCATCAGACCTATAGAGCAACTGTTACAGTAGTTTATTTCTTTGTCATCAGCTCTGTCTGTTGAAAATTAAAACATTTTCCTCGTCTTGATGTGTGGCATATCTGACTGTGAAAGGCCTCACCATCTGGTTTAGGCCCTGTAGAACTTAGCTTGGAATGTGAGAACCATTGTAAGAAACATCCAATGTTTGTTTTATTTCATTTCAGACACAAACTAACTTTCCAGAATCTCAATGCAGAGCATTTTATTTATTTATTTATTTATTTAAACTGCTTTAGATTAAAGACCAGATTTCACATCCTATCTTTTTAGCCTCCAGGAATAATCTTAGTAGGGAACTACTTTTTTTACAAAAACTGACAAAACTCTGTGTTGTAAGACAAGCCTTACAACAACGTTAATTTTAGCTGTTTGAAGCAGATACTTAGCTGAAGCTAATAATGTGTGTTCCCTCTGCTGACTAATGACAGCTCTCACTCAGCCCTAAGCTTGTCAAAAGTGGGACAGTCTGAACCCTAAAGTTTGGTCCTTCTGGGTGGAAGAAAGAAGTATTTGAATTGTGCTGCCACCACGCTTCCTCTGCTCTCAGCAGTGTATTCCATCCTTTGGATCAAATGTTGAACCTTTGCAGTCAAAAAATATCTGTATCAATAAAGTAATTTACTGACACTAGCTCAGTTAATTGACAGTATCATATTTACTGGTACAGGAAGATGATTATTAGTCTGGACCTGCTTTTTCACTCAAACAGGAGACTGACAAAGTAACTTCTGGGTTGTTCATGGTTAATCACCTCTCAGAGTTGTTATTTGAGGTGAGAGAAGCTTCTGGATCTTCCAAAATGGATGAAGCCATACTTCATTTTAAAAAGGCCATTTCAAGGCTACCATATTAAAGAACAGAGATATTCTCCTTAGTTCATAGGTGCTGTATGCTCTTCAAGCTTGTATATGCTCGTCAAGCTTATATATTGTCATGTAAAAACCTGTGTTTACTTCAAGCTTTGTTTCTACTGTGTATTTATTTTCCCAGGTTTATCACAGTTAGCATCTGTGCCCATTTATGCCTGTCCCAACGCACTCAGACAGGAAGAAGTTTGTGCTTCAGTTGAAATGTGTTTCCTATAGAGCCTGCAGGTTTCCTCACTAGTTAAACTGTGACAGGTAAAATTTTGCATCCTGCTTAAAAATCTTCACTGCCAGTCCCATGACTTTAATTTAATATTTCAGAGTGAGTTCTGACAGTGTTCTGTTAACTTTCACAGCTCAGCCACAAACCTGGATGCTGACTATTCTGGCTTATGAAACCAACTGTGAAACTTAAATCTTTAAACGATTATTGAAGCCTTGAGGTTATAGTGATTCCACATCAGTTAAACTAATTCTTCTAAGACATATCATCAGACTTGGCTGCTAGTAAGAATTTCTGCAGTAATGTACAATTTTTCATATACGGAACAGAAGAGAATTATTCATTCTTTATCTCTGACTGAAAGTTTGCTTGAAATCTTCTGCAAAGTTATGTGCCATTAGTCTAGCAACTGAGGGTTATTTGGCACTCTTAAAAAAACCAGTAACTCCTTTCCGCCTTTGGTACACCATTGCCCTGAAGTTAAATCCCTTTCCTTAAAGCAGAATTCAGATTTGAAAACACTGACTCCCAAAAGAAGTTTCATAAATAGCTCAAAGATTAGGACTCATTTGTAAAATAAAGAGAATATAAGCAGGTCTTAAACAGTATACATAGAGTGGGTTTGGGTGTTGCTTTCAGTTTAACAGCTCATCATCTGCTGATTATGTAGGATAAAAAAGGGCAAATGATACAGACATCACGTTAACATCTCTATACTTAGAATATTGACAACAGTGATGACTGTCTACACAATCAATGGGAGATAAAAGAATTCTTTCTTACTCTTAGTGCTTAGAATACAATCATGCAGATGTGAAACCACTTGCAAAATGTTCCAATATATTAATATGCTTATGTGGTAGACAGAATCTAGTAAGAAATATGGCACAGTTTCTTGATGTCTCATCATCCTACTGAGACACCTTCTTCAAAAAGTAGAAAACCCAACAATCATGGGTCTGCTTCTTCCTGAAATTCCTTAAAAATCAGAAGTTTTCAAAAGTCTTCAGATTTCATGATATTGAGGCAACTGATGCTTTCCTCAAAATTATTTTTGGAAAACTGGCATTCTGGGCACAAACCCATTGCCTTTTCATTCCTTTCTTGGTCTCTGGGCACAAACCCATTGCCCTTTCATTCCTTTCCTGGTCTCTTAAACACAGAGTTTATGGAATACAGAGTGTAAAAAGCTATTACTTTCAGCTGTGTGATATGTTGAAAATAATTTTCACACATTCTGGTTTTTTTTTTCTTTTGTTACAAAGAGTTCTGTCAACATCCTAACAGCTTCATAATGCATTATCTGGGGCCAAAAAATTAAAAATCCATTTATCTTGTAGTTGCAGACACGCCTGTGAGTTGAGTGATATAGTAGTTGGTCAATATTCTGTCAGTTCTTACTTGGGGGAATATCAATAGGAGCCTCCTTGAAGCTGTAGTGGTTAAAAACATAAGGACTTTGGGTTCTGGCAATCCAGAAATTATTTCCTAAGTCAAACCTGAGTATGGGATTGATAATTTGTGTTAAGATTGTTTAATTCTAAGGCATTGTTTTAATTTTCTACACATGCAGAATTTGGCAGGAAGTAGTGAACGTGCTTTGTTTGACATCTGCTGACCTCATTTAATAATTGTTATTAATTCTTCCATTGCAACTTCATTAGGCTCCTACTCCTTCCACTGCGAATGCCCTCTGGTGGTGAATTAACACCTCACCCTGTGCTGATCATCTCTGATCACAAAAACATTAATTCTTTATTACCTTAGTCATACAAATAAGCTTCAGTTTTATGTAAAGACTCCAATCAGAGATTAGAAAATTTCTGAAACAAGGATGTAATTTTAACCTGAGGGACAGGGAAGAGTGTTTGCAGTAAGTAGAATATTAATGATAATTATTCAGATGCTTAATCAAACTGAAACTCAAATTCAAACATTGTTGAGAACATACAAAATGGAAAACTGGTTTGGCTTCAGTTAATATTGGGAATCTGGAAAAGAATCTTGTCCTTTGTTAATCTGCTATTTCTGTTTTGAAACCAAAACCAGGAAACTCAAGGGAGAAAGAAAAAGAAAAAAAAACTCATAAAAATGGAAAAAAAGAAACACAAAAAAGTTTGAAATTAAAGGAAATGTCAGTTCTCATTTTATTCAAATCAAGTGTGGTTCCAATCTCCAGTGTATTTCTCCATCCATAAAAGAATTCTGCTCCTAAGACATGTATTTTCCTCTTCATGTGACATGATTGCACACAGAGTCATCAGACACTGATTAATATTTCTAAACATTTAAAACCATCCAAAAAACCAGTATGCATTTAAAGTGAAAGCTAAGTTAGGAAACTAAGAGGTCAGATATTTAGGATTTGGTGAAAAACAGTCTAAACAGAGGGAAGTTGAAAAAGATTTAAAAAAAAAAGGAGAAAAATTAGGACAAACACATTCCTTTCTCTCCTGGGGACGAAAACATGTGCTGATTTGTCAACTATCGACAGGCATGGAGCTGATTTTTCTTTTTCTTTTTTTATGGAAGAGAAGAGAGGAGAGGAAAGGAGAGGACAAGACAGGACAGGACAGGACAGGACAGGNGACAATAAACCCAATTGCAACATTGAGCAATGAATAGTGGGAAAAGTGGAGTCTGAAACACCTTGAGAACATACCTCATTAAGACAACCAGTGTTATTGAAACCAGGCAAAACCCTTCACCTGTGACAAAATTTGCATGATTGAGGTGAATAAATGAGCTTTACTATATAGAATTTTAGAGAAATGAAAAGCAGAACACTCTTGACGTCTCACACTCCCTTTTGTTCTCATATGTTGTCTCATGGTAATGGGATAAGTGAATTTTGAAGATTTGTCTCTGTGCCTGGCAAGGAAGTACACTTCTCATAACTGAAGACAAGGAGGGTGGTTCAGCTTACCTCTTATCTTCAGTAGCTCATGGTTATTGGGCTGATGGTTCCTGTGCAAATCCTTATTTGTCACCTGTCAGGAGGGCTGTCATGTTATTCTTTGTATTTCAGGATAGATATTACAACATTTCCTTACTGATGTAATAGAAATTTTACCCTTTGATGGCATGAACACATTGTATAGTTAAATATCTGCCTGTCAAATCTGGAAATTACTTTATAATCCTATCTCAATGTTACTCAGTTTTGGACTTTTTGCATTAAATAATGGTGGTTTCCAATGCTTTTGCACAATAATCTGTTTATTTATTTACAGTTTCAATTTTTCTTTTGTTTTTTGCAGTGTTCATAAGTTAGCCATCCTAAACAGAGAGGTCCTCACTGGATTACATGAAGTCTCTGATGCTTCTCTTTTTGTAGCAATAAATGTCTGTTTGAAGTCACAGATTGGGAAGCAGGGATGATATGGGATTTAGAAATAAAGAAGGATACTCACATGATTATAGCCTTCTTGGTGAGAGGACTACATGAGGAAAACTTTGAGACTTGCTTTGAATTTCTCATTCTGGTCTGTGACAGCATCTTTGCCCCAGATACCTGGTGTGAACTAGTGTGTGATGATGGAATGCAGTTTAATATGTTTTATGTAGCTGACAAATTATTAAAATTCAAAATCAAGGACTAATCCAGCTCTGAATCTGACTAGATGTCACTGGAGGATTCATACCATTAATCTGAGGCTCTCATGCCCTGTCTGATGCCAGGAAGGTGGCAGCTCTATGCTGTGCCAGCTGGAAATTTTACCATACTCAGTTTCAGATGAAGACTTCATTAAAGTTGCAAACATACACAACACTTGGCACCTTTCCTTCTTATCTCCACAGGAGGAATGGATGCCATTTCCTCAAAGACTGGAAGAGAAAGAACCTTATTTTTCAGTGAATCGCTCTGACTACTCTGCCTTGGAAAGATGTGAAACAGAACCTCCAAGCAGTAAGAATGAAGGTTACATTTAGTGTTACTGTAGATAATGCTGTTTATATTTTCAGCTGGGCTGCTTCATTAGGAAAGAATATATGTGCTGGACACAGCACCTGTGGGCACAGAATTTAAGTCTGCATGTGATGATACTGCAGCTGGACCAGCCAGCCTAACCAGTCTCCTCTATCCATCAAACCAAGAAAAATCAGATTGGATTCCATTAATCTTCTGCCTTTGTTCTCTGAAAAAGGAAATGAGAACGATTCTGGCGAGTCAGTTAAAGGCAGCTGGAGCCATTTCTTCTGGGTTCTGGAGGAACCTCAATATTCACTGTGGCAAAGCACAAGAGGCCCAGCTCACCATGGAGATATTTCTTGTGGCCACCTATGGGGAGGGACCTTTTAGAGTCACAAATGCCTCCTCCATGTTTTGGTTTGTGTGAACTGTGCCAACGTAGATGGCCATGTTTGTGAGTTGGGTAATTAAAACTTTCTCAATAACTTTTGCTAGTTTGTGTTAATATTCACCTTCAAGAAGACTTGAATTCAAGAAGACTTTTCTTATTATTTTCCTGCATTCTCATCCTTTTTTTTAATATGCGTCTTTTTATCACCATTCATTTCATCTTGGCATTAAAAAAATACACGTGCAAATGAGGGAAATTTATTTTTTTTTCTTATGTGAAGAAAGAGAAAACTACTGGAAATATTTTGTCAAAGGACAAAAACCATGTAAGGAATTTAGAAGGAAATACTTTTTTGTTTTCCCTGCAAATTTGTCCAATATTTTCCAGCAAATAAACATAGGGTCTCTTTCAGAACTTTATATATTAAGTATATAAATACATATTCTAAATATAATTCATATAAAGAATCTCACAATTATGATTCCTAGAAAAATAAAATGCAATGTGCTGTATATCTCTTTCCCTTAAAGTGTTTGTTTTCTTATGCACTGAAGGAATCAGCTCTATCTAAGACTTTTATGTTCCAGCATAAAAGTGATTCTTCAGAAGTTCTGAACAGAAGACACAATCTGGAACTATCTATACATGTCTTCACATGTTTTAACCCAGACTTGTAGTCAGTTCAAAACAAAAAAATCTTGCAATTCTTTTATAAGGGAGATTAGAGAAATAATTCCAGTATCAAAATGGAAGCTTGGAATTACAGACTTCATTTGGGATTTTTATTCTTTTGGAGTTTCTATTTCTTGAGTTGTTCAAATTACTGATTTCTCTTACATTTTCATTGAACTAATAGTATGTTTATAAGATGGTAAACTCACCTCTCTGGTGTTCCAGATAAGGTACAGAACAGGTGAGCACATTTTCCTTCATAAAGTATTGTAGTTGGATTCTGTGGAGATGTGCTGACCTGTGTCTCTCACTTCAGTTCCACCTCTGGTTGGAATACACAATCATCACAGTTCTTGGGGCTTTAAATTCCAAATTAAAGAGGCATTTCTGACAGAATCAATTGCCCCACGTGACTCCTCAAAAAAAAATACACTTTGAAAGATTTTGCAGTGTATTTTGTAACAATACCATTTAAACAAATCATTTTCGTGTTTATAACATGGTGGAAATTGAGAGCAAAAAACCTAAATTATCCATCTTGTTATACTAGAAAAATGTCAGGTTTTGAGTCTCACACATCATCAAATCAGTGGCACTAGCTGTCTCGAGTTCTAGGAGTTTTACAAGCCAGGATACATGTTATGATTTTCTGTGCAAAGATATGGGAAATTTAAACACAAGAAAACTTTTTAGAATCACCTGAGGATCAGTATCATCAATATTTTTCAGTGTCATGTCTCCTGCTTTTTAGAGCCCTTTGTTATGGCTGAACAGCAGCAGAAACCAAACAATATTGCATTTACTGTATTTAGATCAGAACTCCTTGCAGCCTGAGAATACCGAGTGACTATAAAACATACAAAAACTGGAAATTAATCATTTAATGCATCTTTTACAAGGAACATAGTAATACCTTCATTTCAACCAAAAAAGACTGAAGAAAAGTTAAATGATGTTGCTTACGAGAAACAAACAAACTAGAAGACTTAGTTCCCTTAAATCTTCCTACATGTAAAACATTGTCCATGTTAACAGCGGCTTTCCAAACAAGAGACATTTATATGAATCCATGTTTATTTGAAGTGCTGATATCTCACAGTGTCTGTTTCTTAGCTCTTACAGGATACTTTCACAACACCACCTGACTATGTGATGGGCTGTTACATGTTAGACACGAGAGCAAGAATTTTATGTGGAAGACTGTTGTCTTCACTCACAGAAGGAGAAGAAAACCGTGCGGTGAAATTAAGAGCACTTTGATAGTTTGAGATTAATATGCGTCCTCTTAGTTGCAGTGAGCCTGGCCCTGTGATTTACAGTGGAAGGTTGTTCATTCTGCTCTTCAAGAAGGCAGGTGATGGAAAAATCTGCAAAATCGTTTTCTTCCAGGCCTCCAAAACACTATGCTCTGAATTTGTACAGGTGTTTTTGAGTATATAGAGTTGCAGTCTTACTTGCCACTCCTTATTCACCCAGAATGTGCTGCCTTTCTTTATACTAAGAAGTTGAACGATCCCAGGAACATTGCTAAGACCCGGAAGTTGACCATTGTAAAAAATGTTAGTCTGGTTGCTGGGAACCTTTTCACTCAGACCAACCAATACTCTTCTGTCAAAGAACTCTTAGAATGGTGCAGCAGCCCCCTCAGGCCAAAGGCTTCACTGGATGAAGAGTTTGGATGGAACTGATATGTTTTGGAGTTTAACACTGTGCACATTGTCAGGCTGTACAAGCTGACCTTGACATAGAGAATAGACTCTGGGACAGTGGTGTACAAGCAAAGGAGGGCTCCTGATTCCAGTCCACTAACACATCTTTTACTGGCCTGTAACACAGGCATCACGTTTGCACACAGGAAGCAGAGCACAAGGGTAGAAACAAATATTAGTGCACTCTCTGGTGGGTTTTCCCAGCATTTCTGATTTTTGGCTCTCTTATGCTTCTGTCCTTTCTAGCGGTACCTCTTTCAGTTGCCAGATATCCATTCCTTTAATTCTTATCGTAAGTATATTTGATCAAGGGGTTCCCTGAATAAATCATTGATTTCTCCATGGATTTGGCCTAAACAGAGAAAAGATTTCTATCTTCATTCCCTCTTGAAGTCAGGGAGATGACAACCCCTCCTTGATGCACCTCACATCCTGAGAACAGGTTTCCCAGAGCAAATATGGAATCACAAGTCATGTGAAGCTCCCACAGTAGCCTGTGAAACCTTTGACCATGGTATCTTTGACAACAAACTGACAGGAATGTTTGTTGCGTCTGTGTGACATCACGAATATTCCCCTCCTTGTCTTGGTATCAAATATCTTTAAAGCATGTGAGGCAGTCTGTGTTAGAGATGCTAGAAAATGGATTGAAGCAGAGTAGTACCAGGTTATTCCAGGAGCCTGTGGGTGAACTATTTTTAAATTATTTAGTTGTCCAGAACTTGATAGACTTCAGGAATTGATTAAGCCTCATAAGTTAGTAAATAACAGTCCATAATCAGTGGAGAGGGACCTGGCTGAGACAGATGGGGTTGTGCAGCCTGGAGAAGAGAAAGTTCTAAGGGACTCATTACTGTGGCCATTCAATATAAAAAAGGCACCTGTAAGAAAGACAGAGAGACCTTTTACCAAGGGATGTAGCAACAGGACAAAGGACAATGGTTTTAAACTGAAAGATGGTACATTTAGACTGGGTATAAAGAAGAAATATTTTTATGAGGATGGTGAGACAGTGGAACAGGCTGGCCACAAGTTTTAAATGCCTTGTTATTGAATTGAAGGAATTGAAGGAATTGAAGGAATTGAATGGAAATGGCCTCAAATTGCACTTGGGGAAGCTTAGATTAGATACTAGGATGATTTTTTTTTTTTTTTCCAGAAAGGATTGTAAATCTTCAGGCGAGTGGTGGAGTCATCATTCTTGGAAGTGTTCAAGTAATATGTGGGCATGGCAATTGAGGACATGGTTTAATGGTGAACACAGTAGTGGTGCTAATTTGACAGTTGGACTTGATGATCTTAAAATACTTTTGTAATCATAATTCCATTACTGATTGGATATGTTCAAAGTAAGGTTGGAAGGGCCTCTGAGCAACTAGTGAAAATGTCTCTGCCCATGTGACGGGGTGGAATAAACAATTTTTAAAGATCTGTAGCCTCTAAAAGTATTCTGCAATTTTGTGAGTGTAAGCACCTTTAGGAAAGCTGTTCAACCCATTCACAGGCATGACATGCCATCTGGAAGCACGCATCTTTCTTTATGGCTACAAAGGTAACCCACAGTGGTTTTGCACTTACTTTAGTGTTTGGAAAAAGAATTGTTATTAGAAGGGAATTTTAATTTTTGCCCTCCATTATCAGCATTGCCTGAAATTCATTTATAAATTACAATTAGCAGAGAGTTTCTTTCCAATTATAAAACAAAATGAGAGAAAATGAAAGAAAATTTTGTTGCTGAATTATGTTTACTTTACTAGTGTCTTTACTAGAAGTAGGCAAACAATTAGATAAATTGGCAAGACATATATTCCATACACAGTTTCTCCATATTTTAAAGATTTCTTCCTAATTATCATCACAGGCAATAGTGAAAGTTGAGGTGGTGTGGGAGGCAAGAATAATTTATTGTCAGTTGAAATAGACTTTGGCAGTGAGGATCAAAAAGGCAAACACTAAACCCAACACCTTTCCTCCTCCTCTACCAGACTCAACTTTGCTCCAACAATCCAACCTCATTTGCACCCTCCCCAGCAGCACAGGAAGGATGGAAGATAGGGGTGGTGATCAGATTCTCTCTTCCACTCCTTTTCTCTCATAATTTTTACCCACTCCAGCATGAGTCCTTCACAATAGCTGCAGCCCTTCAGGATGAACCTGCTCTGCAGAGCATGGGTTCCTCATGGGCTGCAGAGAACAACTGCTCTGGAACTTGGAGCCTCATTCTTGGACCCTAGTACACCCATTCTTGTTTTTCACCCTCTTGTGTTATTTGACCTTTTTTGAATGTGTTTCCTCAGTAGCACCACTCCAGCAGCACCACGAGCTGCCCAGGTGGGCTGAGCTCTGGCACACTGAATCTGCTGCCGAGGGGACTGGAAGTGGCTGTGACAGGCACTGGGCAGCCCCTGGCCTCTCCCTGCAGCCTGCCCACCACCAACACCCCAGCACATAAACCCAAAATATCTCTGAATGTCCCTGTGACACTCACCCTCTCCTGTCTGGGGATGTGAGTTTCTGATATTATCCAACCTTTCCTGCAGCAGCATCTCAACAGCTGTGCAAAGGCCCCAACTTTTCTCATAAAGCTCTGCCAAAATCAAGGGAAGAGACTAAGAAAACCTTGAGGAAAGCTAAAAAAAAAAAAAAATAAAGTCTTAGCTTTCAGAAAAGGCAGCAAGTATCAATAGGTACAAACCCAATTCAGTTTAGAATATTTATATAAATCAGCTACAACAACTATAACAATGCAGTGACATAATGGTCATTTCAAACCAGAGCAGAAGAGGGCTATATTTACTGCAACAGCAGTTTTATGGCCAGAATGTCATCCATGTTATCAGCCTGAGCAACATGTTACACAAATAATTTGTGTTGAAATTGTGAGAGTATCATTTGCAATAAAGTGGTCTAATCCACATTCATTTTATTAGTAAGCGTTTCTCTGGGCTTTTTATTTATTTCTGTTATAAAAACAAAGCATGTTTACAGATGCTGTTGTGCTGATTTATAGTATCTTTAGAGAAAGAACCTTTTCAGGTAACAAAAATTATGTCAGTTTCATTTATATTAAAATATAACTTTTCTGTGGTCATTAAGAGAATTATATTACTTGAGGCAAAGCATATTCAAAGATCTACACATAAATAAAACCAGGTACATTACAAGCACTATTGTGATATTTATCACTGATGGAGCTTATGATTGCAGAACTATATAAAAATCTTTAGGGGTTACCTTAGCTTAATGGTGTTCTTCCCTTTCACTCACCATCCATTTCTTATTGCAAACATCTGCTTGGAAATAAAAAGGGTTTTATATTTCCCTGGGACATACTTGGCTCTACAAGAACATTGCTCATTTTATTTAAGAAATACTTAAGTCTAATCAAGTTTTTAATTCCAGAAATATTACAGCCACTCATCTTGAATGACTTGCAACTCTAATCTATATATTTAAAAATGTCCTTAATGAAAAAGAATAACGTAATAGCTATTGTTGGATTACATAGCAGAAAATGAACTTCTTTGCTTTCTCTCTTGATTAGTGCTCTGGCATTTATTCAGTGGCTTGGCCTTGGTCATTTTAGCCTTGGTGTAATAATAATAACAAATGAACCCTATTACTCTTACTGCTTGCTTACTTCTGTTTTAATGTTAGGTACTCTCCAGTTCATCTTGTAAATTACAGCTAATATAAGGGAGAAATATCTCTACATGAATAAAAGAAAACAAGTTCCTTATAAACTTTACAAGAGACATTCTTTTTGAAATAAATCTAATGGTTTTGAGAGAATAAAATTATGTGTTTTGCACTTACACTGATGAATGCAAAATAATATACCGTATTTCACTTACTAATATGAACTAGTAAAATTCATGGCATGCTGTTTTACAGGCAGTAAAATACTTTTTCCAGATGTGGCTTCGTAATTCTCCAAAGACTATCATAGTTATCATAAGATTTATGGGGGATAATTTATTAATCAGATTTTTTTACTCTGGAAATCTGTTTAGTAAGATGAAAGGAGATTTAAAATTAGTCATTTTAACCAAATGTGGATGGCATTATGATATCAAGTTACTCCTTTTGTTCAAATTATTTTTAATGACTTTATTTGTTTTATAGCCTCCACAAGTCAGTACCAACTTGGTGGTAATGATATATCCGGCAAAACTCTAACATTTTGCAAACCAGCAAGAAAACTTTTTCTAACAGACTAAATTAACTTAACTGTGCTATACTATTGTTACAGCTTATTTAGGGATATGTAAGCTACTTAGATTTATTTTTATAAGATTTGAAGGAGACAAAGCTTATAAAAACTATGCCTCGTGACTTTAACCCAGCTTCCTTAATGAAAGTTTGTAAGTGGATCATATGCACAAAACACTGCAAAGGCCAAATGCTGATTTAAATTCTGTATTTTACAACCAAGTTTATACTGCTGAAGCATTTTTATTAAATTTGTAGTGAATGTTCAATACATGATAAATCTGATCCTGGAAGCTATTTCATGCACAGTTGGCCTGATCCTCTGTGTAACATGCCTAGGGTAAATAATTTTCTTAAACCTTGTACCTTTGGGCCATACACAGAGCTCCAGATTAATTGATTTCAGCACCAATTCCATGCCAGATCAATTCCTTCATCAGTCCCTCCAGCTGAACCATGGGAATGGTGGCAAATGCAGATAGCTCGTGCGTGAAATTTGGGAATGACATCCCAGACAACAAGGGCTCAAGTTCAGTCGCCAACATACAGGCATCTGGTGCCCCCTGATTTGCTTCAGCCTCCTGCTAAGCTTCCAGTGGTTGAACCAAGACAGTTCTGTTCCCCAAAAGACTCACAACTTCCAGTCCTGTCCAGTTGTCTTAAGGTATTTTAGTGCATTTGAAATTCCACTATAAGCTTAAGGTTAGAAGAATGAGTGGAGCTTTAGCTCTCCATTTGCACTAACAGGATCTCAGACACTCCCATGCTTGTGTCTGAGATTCCTGTTCCTAAGATCCACACTTCCTGACACCTAAAAGCACCTTAAGTTGAATCCTGCCATGTGGGTCACCAAGCCAAGAAGAAGACATGAAGGTAATTTGACACTAAATTTAAATTTGTCTTACTGAGTGCAACAGAAACAAAAAATAAAAGTTTGAAATAGATCAGGGTTATTGGCTGAAGTGTGAGAGAATGTTGAAGAAGTAACTGGAGAAGATCGTAAAGGATCACATCAAGTCCTGTTATGGGGAGGTATTCAGCACTTAGGAAACAGTTTTATAAATTGATGTTCTTAAGTAGAAATGATGGTAACTATCTTTCATCTATCACATATGACACAACCCAAGCTTTATCTTTGTTGTGTCACCACTATGACACTTATCAATGCCTTCACCACTGCACAACAGACTTCACGCAAGCAAAGTGGAAATTAAGCATTTCCCTGCCTCTTAAAGATTGTTATACAGGCTTTAGAGCTGCAAATATTTCAGCTGCTGTTTAGCACTGCCTAACAGTTATGCAACCCCTTAGCTCTATTTCTCATAGAATGATTCATATGATTTTAGGATGAGAATTAAACTGGTTAAATAATTCTACATCTTGTGAATTGTAAGATGATGCTATAGTAAAGTCAGCCTTAATAACCTTCTGGCGCAAAACTCAACTTCTTTTGATTTCTAAACACATGTATGAATGAGTTAAGGAAGATGATGTGGCATTCATCTGGAACTGAGCTTACAAAATAAGTGAAGGAACTTTCCACCCTAGTGCTGTTGATATCCTTGCTCAACCGCATAGCATTAATTTGAAAATCTTGTCTGAGTGACATGAGTTGGTTTGTATGTGATAATGCAGAGGCAAGTTATCAAGATTAATGTTTCTGGTATAAACCTTGATAGAGGTTATACATCCTGCACAAACACAAGTAGATACACGTATGTGTGCATTTGCATGCACAGATTTTGAGGTAATCTAAACTTCAGAAAATTCCACCATGTAGCTGATTTTTATACCCAAATTTGGAGTAGACACTCCACATGCTATTGCTGTGCTATAGCTCTAAAAATAATGAAGGTGTCTTGCCTAACTGTAGACTGCATTACAGATGTTTACATCTAAGGTAGTCAATCATGTCTGTCTTTGTGTTCAACAGAGAAAAATAAACATTTTCTGGGAGTAATTCATCTGGACCATTTCCGATGTGTTTTAGAATGCGGATGAATTGTTCTGTGCAAAAGCCTGTTTCTTTTTACTGATTACCTAGGGCCTGGAAAACCAGTTCAAACTTAGATGTCTACTTTGTAGATGTCTAAATTTAGGCAAATTAATCCCATACTCTGTGTTAAAATAATTTCCTACTGATTTTGAGTATTCCAGATGTTCACAATTTTACCATATTATGGTTTTATTCAGGCTTACAAAAGCAAATAATCCGCGTTAGGGGAACCCACCTTTTAAATGAAGTGGGTTTTGTTCATGCTGTAGTTCATTTTTTTTCTCTTATCCTTGCCAAAATAACTTCCTTTAAGAGAGTGAAGAAATATAAATAATTTTTACAATTTTGGAAATTGCTTTATAGTATTTTAAAACATTTTTATGATTTTGGAAAATTCTGACAATTTCTTTTTCTCCCATTGCTAGAAAGACTGGTGTGATATCTGAAAAAATAAGACATCAACATGCTTATTTAATCTTTCATATGGTTTTATTTTTCATTTCCAACTGATACAGAAAAAGCTGGAAAGCAGTTCACAGCCTCTAACAGCAAGTTCACACAAAGCTTTATATGCTCAGTGAAACCCTCCTCACTGTTGGTACAAAGAATATTGGAAAGATAACTTCTTGGAGTCCTCTACAAAAAATAAGATTTTTTTTTTGCTTCTGACACTTAGCTAAACCTTTCCTTGACAAATAGTTGAGTAATGAAATTTACTGGTAGAAGAGAGACTGTATTACAAAAATATGTGTTTATCTTAAGAGTGGGAATATTTCACAGATGATTCAAACCATGATTGGGCTCTAATAATTCAGGCCCCACAACTCTTTAGAAACATTAAATATCGCAACTTTACTACTTATATATGGTTTCTATTTTATGGCTTCTTTATATGCTGCCCTGAGGGCTGGAAGAACTTTTTTCAAGTGAATTCTGGCATATTCACATATTATATAATTCACTGAGGGAAGAGAAACTACCAAAGATCACCAAATAACCATAAAAAAATAATATGTAAACTGGCAGTTCTATGCCATTCTCTAAGAAAATGTGAAAGTCTTACAGATCATTGTGCCTTATCGAGGAAAGATGGCAAATGAAACCTTATTTCGACACTGCTGTTCAACGAGTTGGCCTTCATAAGTCTAAAGATCCCCCAGTTGCTTCACATAGAGTTTGTTTTCAGAGAAAACTTGTTTTAATGTCACTGAATTTCAACACCTAAAAGCAAAAGTCTGCTCTCTATTAGGGAACTTTGTCCCTTCATGAAATAATGGGAAAAAAGGGCATTTCCAGAATATTAACTCACCTACAGGTGAACAACACTCTGAAAGTGACTTTTTCTCCCTGTGCACCTAGGGGAATATTCCTAGAAAAACCTCGGAAATGCTTATGAAGCTGACTCTCACTGATTTTTATGCAAAATGGGTCAGGCTTATTAGATATCTTTAGGGTTTCTGTTGCAAAGTTTCACCTATATTTTTATTTACTTATTTCCTGTCAATCATGTTCATAATTCATTGGAACTGAATTGGTAAGACTTCATTTTGCATTCAAAATTACAAGTAACCTCCCCTTAACACGACTATTATCTTGCTTTACATACAAGGGCAAGCATAATAGCTATCAGAAAAGGCTTGTGCATAACACTAATCAGGTATTTAAGTTATTTGTCACATTGCTGCCAAAAAAGTAAATTGCCAAGAAGAACAGAGCTTGATGTAAAAAAGTTATACTATTAACAACCAAAAGACAATCATAAAGTCTATCTCTCCCAGATGAGTACTATAACATATACAATAAAATCTGTGCTGAACTTTAAACTATTCTCCTTGTTAACCAAAATGTGTAAATTATGAACTGGTTAGCTATTAAAGAAAACATCCATGGATAAGGCATCTTCTCTAACAAAAGAATGATTGTAGTCCATTTCAAATTATTTTGGAACCATCCCAGGTTGAAGAGAGCAATTCCCAACTCTCAGGATAGCATGACGGAGGAAGGCAGGCATTCTTTTAACAACCATGTTGGAACATGATCAAGCAAATTCTGCATTATCTCAAAAATGCCTGACAAGAATACCTGAGAAAATCTTCTAGAGTATCTGATTATAAAAACCCAGAGTACCTACTCCCTTAACTGATCAACAGCTATATTTTTCACATTGCAGTTGTATCCAAAAAGCACACAGAAATATTACAAGATATCATTAAATAGAATAAAAATGTCCTTGACTAGTGTTTCATTTAAGATGCTTATCAGCAGAAGAGAAGAGGACATCATGATAATTCTTTGCCACCAATATAACCTTATTTTGCTGTAGGACCCTGCCAAGGTCCTACAACCTTTTAACATTCCTAATCTCTATTCCAGGCAAGATCTGTACTTCAATTTTCTCTTTTTATTCAAGGGCATAACAGAAATTACCATTAAAAACATATCATACCAAACAGAATAAAAAACCAGGCATAGTCTAAAGTGCCTTGTTCCAGGACATCCTTCATAAGAATATGAACCCTACGAACTCCAAGATGGATGCAGTAGGTTAATTGCAGAGAGGTTTTGCAGACGAAAGAGTCCCTCTGGTTTTCACCCTTGTTTATTAGTACAGAACAAAATAAATGAATGTTGCTCTTTTACTGTCGGCAGCTTGCTATCCTCAGCTTGAACGTGCCTATCTTTCAGCACTGAGTGAAAAGATGAGCGATTCAAACTAAATACATACTTTGTAGGTAGCTGACTTCAGATGCAGTAAATCACTTCCATTTATTTCAGAAAACAGATTAGCCAGGAGCCACACAGGCTTTCAGTGGGACTCCTCCCATTCCATTCTGCCAGCTCTCACTACTCTTGTCTGCTTCGGTATCCTGCTCACCACCTCCTCCTTGGTCTTGTTCCCATGCCAGGATCTGCTCTGGTTCAGGAAAAGCAAAGTGTAAGGTGCAGGGGCTTTCAGCACAGCATCCTCTGCCTCAAGCAAAAGTAGCTGCTACCAGACTCTAGAGCTCAAGGCTGTGATTCCACCACTGTCCCAGGGCTTTCAGGTCATCTCTGTGCCTTCCAGATGACTCTTTAAAGGGAGAGGCAGAGAGTTTGAAGGAGAAGGACCCACCCCATCTCACAGCAATGGGACATGGTGCTCACAGGGCCATTTATCTACTCTTCCCTCTGACTATTATGGTGCCAACAGAACAGCACTGGAGCCTCATCTTCCCTATTCCATGGTGACCCCAAACCCCTCTGGCTCTTTGGCATTTGCTGGCTGGGGGACCTGCACCACTTCCAGCTCAGAAATGCAGCTGTGGTGTGCAGAGGACCCCCAGGAAGGTGGGCAGCCCATTTGCAAATTTATATTTCAACTCTGTTTTCCTAGCCCACAGTATACCTTTTTAGGTTTTCATGTTCTGTGGAATGAATTTCAGATTTTTGCATTTATCTCCAGTTTCACACTGTTACTTAATTCAGATGACATTTTTTTCCCTTCTCCCTGAATTGAAAAAGGTAGCAACACCATGTAAATGCTATTGTCTCCATTGCCTTTTCTATATGCTCTTGGGAGGGGGAAAATCACTGAACTTGTTAGATAAAACCAGCAAATCTAAACTAAACCTTTGTTGGTACAAATGCCTGCCTCATGGCTTCAGACAGACAAATCAAGTATGCACTGAGAGTTGTTTACAGTCTGAAAAGTCACAGACAGGTACATGAAGTGATACCACATTTCATTTTTAATATTCAGATGGGAATTCAAAGGATTACTGAACAAATTATATACTCTGATTTCTTGAAACTGACAGATGAGTAGAAGTAATGTTGTACTTATTGCTTCTGATTTTACTGCTTGTAAAACTGATATGAAAGACTTAAACAGTAGGAGAGGACCATCTTTACTTAATTTCTACATTTTATTCAACCAAAGGGAACATTTTTTCCCTTTTCTGGGGGTAGAATGCACAGTGTCTTCTGCAATAACTGCACACATGTTCATCATGGCTCATAATGGCGAGCGGTTTCTCATCTTTATGCCATCTTTTAATCATAAATTTTCTATGAATCACGGAATGTTTTCGCTTGAAAGATTCATGGGATCAACATCTGTTGTATGAAGCTGAAGAAGACCTAATGCAGACAGTTTAATGTTACTTAAAGATCAGAGATTGCAGAGAAAGCCTTTATACACACTCTGAAGCCATTTATGTGTCTTCCACAGATTCTTTCCAAACTTTCTATCTATCTCCTCTCACACCATCCAGGAAAACTTTCCTTTTGCTTCTCTTGTACTTTTTAAATGAGAACAAGAAAAAGTGCTTGCTATAAAAAGGAATGAGTCACTGTTTTAAATAACCAACAACAAAACCCTTTTGCAGAAAAATGCTTCATTATGGCTTATACACTAACTAAATGCATGAACTTGATATTAGTTATGAGATGCTTGTTAAGTCTAAACTTCAATCTGTTCATTTGCAGGTCTATTTGCAAACATTTTATTGTATTTTAAAAAGTAAAGTCAGATAATTTGTGGGAGATAAAAAGAAAGGTGGTGGGTTTTCTTTAGTTTTCAGATTCCAGAAACAAAAGAGCAGAACTCATACATTGCTTATTTAAGGTGATATACGAAACCTATACCAGAAGCAGGAATTGGATTTTTTTAATCTAGAAACCCTACCAGATGTTTATGTCTTGTCTCTTGTCTCTAAAATCAGCCCATCATCACATTGTAGTTTTTCTGTTGAATCTTATCTGATAGTTTTGCCAATTCTTAGACTGTGGCTTGGGAGATTTCCAGGTTCTGATGTACAGTGTACATGTTGTTTCTTTGTGTGTGGTGTTGGGATTTTCTTATAAGAGGTTCAAGAACAAATAAAGGCATAGAGTGACAGTGAAAGAAATAATTTTCCGCATCACATCTTTCAATTATGTGTAATCCATTTTGCATGTCATGTTTTTTTGCATCTGCAAATAGTCAGCTTAGCTTTCAGCAATAGCGTGTGTGCTATTGAAGAAAACTAAGGAAACTTCTGTTTGGAGCACTATATAACCTATATTTTTTGTAGTCTACCATTTTTAAATGGTGAAATATTTCAAAAAATCATCAAATGTTTACTATGTCAGACAAAAAGTATAAGGTGCACATAACTATAACTAAGGTGCACATATAGATAAGATTTAATTATTGATATAGTTATATAAACTTTTCAGCTAGGGACTTCTAAAAGCTTTTCTTATCCCACAGGATGATGCCAGACTCTGTTGATATTGCAGGGTGGTTATGAATTTGGTTAAAAGACCACATTCACTTTAGACTCACTATGTAATACTGAGTTCAGGTGTTACAAATACTTGCAGGATATGCAGAGGGCAGCTCTTCCCTGGATCTAGCTAGTTCTCACTATCTGTAACCCAGGAATTTGACTCAGATGGTGTCCAGCCTGCCTCCAAAGTCTAGTGATCTTTGGCAAGGGCAAGTCCCACTGGAACATGAAGACGTCTGGATCCATGGAAACACAGCTTACTGCATCTGGAAGTTAATAGTAGGCAGCAAAGAGAATGCTGAAAGAAAAAAGGTATGATTGAAAAAATATGACTGAAAGGTGGGATGTGGATTAAGGAGACTGGCAAAGTGGGGAGAAAAAGGAAGACTCGTGCACAGACTGTTAGGGAAAGGGGAACTCTTTCGTTGTATTGAAAATTTGGAGTTTACCAGGAAAAGGAAAAGGATCTCTTGATTGTGTTTTAGTACAGTGAGTATAAAGCCTATGTGAGTCAAAAAGACTGAGATCAGCCGGATGAAAATGCTGCTGAATTAATCCTAATGGCTTTTTGTTGTCAAGCAAGTCATTTCTCCCCACTATTTCTGTGTTTGTCAGGTTGTCATGGCCAACCTGAAGCAGCCCAGAGACACTCCCAGGGAATCTGTGCACCCTTGGATCTGGTCCCACAGGGGAACCATTTCACCAGCCTCTGAAACCCAACCCTCCTTGCATGAAACACAGCTATTGTTTCACAGTCCAGAGCAACAAGTTGAGGGCAGGAAATGAAGAATAATGTCTCCACTTGAAGCAGCTAATTATACTTGTGTTGATCTAGTGTTAAACTTGCCTGTTATCATTGGCTATACAGTCTTGTGTTTCTTGCTTGTGCTGAGGTTTTCTAGTGGCTTCACCTTGGGCTGCAGTCTGTTATGCAGAAATATGAGAGAGACTTTTTCAACACCAGCTGCACTCTGCATTTTTTAAGTCCTGCTTGCTCTGCTGTACTTTTAGCACCAGACTGCTTTTGGTTAGGATGGAACACCATACAAGAATGCTAAGAAATTTAAATATCACTTTGGATAAATATTATCAGCCAACAATAAGATCTCTCCAAACAGGGGAGAACTGGAGACATTAATTTCAGTAGTAATATCCTCTTTAAAGGAATGTATAAAAAAAACTCCATAAGCACAGTACCTTTTCTTTTATCCTTCAAAAGTTCAACACTAATTTTTTTTCATCTTCAAGTCAGCAATCGATTCCTGAAATTAAATGTGAACAGGATGTCATTGTTGAAAAATTAATTCATGTCATCAGCACTCTGATTAACCTCTGTGGCTACATTAGCTTCGCCAGTGATAAAAAAATATATATATAGCCCTGTAATTGAGTCATTTTTAGGGCTGCACTTATTCACAGTAAAACTATGGAGGCATTTTGTCCTGAAGCTGCTTGAGGCACAACAAACTGAGGCTCTAAACTATTCGCTGGTATCTACCCACAATTATCTTCTTGTCTACAGAAAATCTTTATCTAGTTGAGGGATCTGTCCTCATTTCACAATGAGGATGAAACACAAACCTGAACTTCAGTTCCTTCACCAGCTGTCCCACACTGCATGCACCTCCAGGATTCAGTGCTATGTGTTAAATGCAGAAGTTAGAGGTAATGTCCAAGCCCACTCCATAATGAAGGCATAGCAGATGGACATACATAGCTTTATGTTCCAGCTATGATCAGCCATGTATTCCAGTGTACCCCCAGGTGCAGACTGGCATGGAAACCCAGAAGAGCTCCTATAAACAGCAGTGTTCAGGCATCAGGTTTCCAGGAGTTGTCCAAGAAGTGTATTTGGGTGAAAAACAGAACTATTCATTCAGGCTGACATTTGAAACCTTCATAATTTGGGATGAAGAGAATGCTTCACATTGTTTTAGTTTTGTGAAGCTGGATTTTCATGACAACTTCATATTATATTGTTCGCATAGTGCCTTCCTTTGAAAAAAAGAACATTTTTGAATGACAGTAAGTATATTCCCCTTCCCAGACTTTAAAGAGTAGCTGCAAGAGCATACATCTGTTCCAAAATTTAGAAAAAACTTGGTGTCTTTTTATTCCCCTCTTCAGTGCAGAAGGAAAATTATGCATATCTTTTCAGAACCCAGGTTTTTATATGTCTCCACTCAATATTGCTGCTTGTATCATTGTCTGACTGGCGTTGCACTGGTTTCTGGCTCTCTACAGCTCTTACCTTTATATAAGCATACTACCCTGAGGCAGTGTAGCCTAATTGCTAGAACATCTCTTGGTACTGTTTTGATCCAAAATAATACTCTTCCAGATAATGTCTGGACACGGATTTTAGATCTTAGCTGACTCAAAGCCCAATAGCCTGTTTGGAAGCTGTTTTTTTTGGTGTTTTTGTGATGCAGAAGACTTCAGCTGGCTGATCATGAGGTCACTTATGTCAACTGGTTACAGAGCCAGAGCAGAGCCATGGTCCATTTTAATTACTGGTATAAATGCAGCCTCAGAGTACTGTGTTGTGGCTACAACAACACAGTGTTAATAACTACTCAGTGTTTTATCAATTCAATTTCTATGTAAGGAAAACTATTTTACTTTTTAGTTTCTACAGCAGCCCCAGAAATTTCCATCCTTGGCACTAGCACAGTGGATAACATTTTTTAAAAGCTTGATTTGCCTCCTGTAGATAGGCACACCACCAGTTTGGATAGCTCCTATTTTATTGAAGATGTAAGTAGCCAGGAAAACAAATGAAAAACAAAGGAAAGAGAATTTTATGCAGTGTGAATACATGACAGATGAATAACACGAGTATGCCCCTCAGCCAATAGGAAGAAACAGAGACTGGCCAAAGGTTACGGCTTACAGGCATAAATTTATCCTTTGTGATGAAATGTAACTGGATCCTACGAGTCTCAACTTTGAAGTCTTCCTAAACCTGTAAGGTTACAGGTCTGAATGCATCTCCACCCCTATTTGACATGTCTCTTGATCTTCTGGATTTTTTAAAATGTAAAAATATAAGAAAGAAACTAAAACAAACTATGACATGATAGGAATTTCAAGCTTAGACAAAATCTGCAGATATATATTCCACAGCACAGTTAATGATTCTTTAAAAAACATAGGGTACGATACTCAATACTTCAAGAAGACCATCCATTCACACATTTCTTCCTAAAAAGCATGTGTACAGTTAAATAATAACCATGACATCTATCTTAGGAAAGAGGTCTGTAATTTTTCTTCCAGGTGCTGGAAAAAATGTTTTTAAAACTTTATCATTTACAAGTACCCTTTCCAAGTGCAATGTGGAAAAAATCAATAAAAATATAGAATTGGACAATGAACTGTCTGCCACATTTCTAGGATTTTCTGGTGAAGTCCTTCTATTTCAATACTAATATTAATGTGAAAAGAGAACAACAAACTACTTTGGTAAGGGTGATGAATGCTTATTTTCTTGAGTAAAACTGTTTATAATTCCCATCAGTAAACACACAGAGTAGGTGAATCAGCCCTGTTACACAGTCTCCCAGAGGACGCTCCCTGAAATCACTGAAACTACAGACAACACCACTATTTACAGGAAATGAAAATATCTAGACCTGCTCAAGATGCTGAAGAATTTTCTTACATAGCTATGTGGCAAGATGTGAACCTTGCCTAATATAGCTGTGTCAACAGTTGTTTCAGCAATATAAAATTTTTACAGGATAGTGTAATTTTGTTTGGAGGACAAGGCGGTGTTCCAGTGCAACAGCACATAATGAACCCTTCCTGATAATCAGGGCTGGAATGAGATTCAGATAAGTTAATGCAATGATCTGAAAGTTCAAGTCTTAGGCAGGCTTAAGACTTATGCATAGTCCACTTTTAGTCAGTGGAAAAAGAAGTGCAGGTACCCCTAGAAGGCAAGTCCAAAGCCAGGTGTGACATGAATCGCTTTGTCTCCACTGACAATAAAGGGAGTGGAGGCAACTGGTTTTCTCTGAACTCTACGACTTTCAGACTTAAGAACATAGCGGCATGTATTGGCTCCAATCAAAGGTTCAGAAACTTATTTTCCTGCATTCAACAATAGACTGAGCGAATTCAGAGCAAGTACAAACAGCACAAACATCTGCAAACTTGTCCCTTTAACTTCCTCTTAGTTACTGGTGTTGGGATGCTTTTTAGTACACATTTATTCCTTCACCTGCAGGGAACTATCAGTTTCAGAGACTTTCTGAGAAATGTTCAAGATTTTTTTCAGGGGATAATCCAATTTTGAGTAGTAAAGCTGATAAAGGTTAGATGAAAACACCATCATCTTCCTGGGGGGTTGGATGTTTAGATGCAGAACTGGTTGTTTTTATTATTCTCTGAGTCATTCCAGCAATATTCATTTCCCTGTTAGAACAGTCTGCTGTCAGTCTGTATGGTCAGAATCATCATGCAGCACAGCAGTTCTGTGCCACAGGAATGTAATGCTTGAGTTTGTGTTTCCACCACAGACTTTTTTTTAATTTTCATGTTAAAAAAAATTTGTCAATTAAAGTCATAAAAGCTGATGGGGAAGCACTTTTAAAGCTCCAAAGTGAAACATCTGAAAGCTGGAAAAATTCAAATGAAACATTCCCCATACCACATGAAATGGACCCTCCACACTAGAGACTGACTTGTGCAATGCACGAAAGGGATCTGAACTGAGGCACAGCCATCTCTGTGAAGGGAATTGTGATGCAGCATTCCCTGAGCTTCACAGAAGCTGAACCTTTCCTCCTAAAGAACTTTCAATCCAGCAGATTGTGCATGTGCACTTCTCTGTGCAATATCAGCTCTGTTCTACACGCAGTCAACCCCTTTGGTCCACGTCCTCTCTGATCGAGATCAAGCCCAGAAAGGGCTCTGTGCCTGTAAAAGACAAAGCTATAACAAAAGTTGTTTGACAACTTTAATTGCAGCGGGGTGGCCTGTGACTTTCATCTGGAAGTCAGTGCAGAGCTCTCAACAGCCTCCGTGAGGCTTCTATTTGCTCCATGGTCATTGAACACCTGATCCCCAACAAAATGGTTGCATTAGACAAAGCTTTTAAGCTTCTGGAAAAACTTCCAAGTCTCATTCCCAAGAATTAGGGATATTTTGATTAAATACCCCAAGGAAGGCTCTTTTCTGTAGGCAATGTGGTGCAATTAAAATTTTCTATACCTATTTTAATCTTAAGAATATATTCTCCTCTCTTATGATTCTTATTTTCTAATAAATTCATAGTGAGGGTATAAAGAATACAAATACAATTTATTCTTGAAATTAATCCTCCACTCATTTCAGTATATTGTAGCTCTGACCAACCAACATAAGAAAGTGATGTGGAGTTTTACTCACTCCTCATCTTATCTGTAAGGTCAGAGAGATGAGGCAAAAGCCAAAAGGACTGAAATCCTCACCTGAGACGTCTCCATGGTCTGGAAACAGCACTGCAGAAACCCCAATGAGTGTGAGTCGCGAACTTTATTCAAACATAGTGGCTTTTTTAATTAACCAGGAGCCTGTTACATGGCTTTGGTCAGTCCTAGGGCTGCTTCCAGGGAAAGCAGGCAGCCAAAAACAGAGTCTCAGTTACCTCAGTACCTTTATTTCCTGACAGATAAGGAAGGAAATACTTCCTGAAGTGTTCTCACTGGATCTACATCTCTTCTGTCTTCCCAGGAGCCCAGCAGCAGAGAGCTTTCTCTCATGGGTCTAGTTTCCCCAGCACAAGATAAAACAAAGAATTGTTTTTATTCCTAAATCCCTCTGCTGTTAAAATTAATGTATAAACCATATGTGTAAAAGATGATTTTTACCATGTTCAAGTCAATTTTTGAGGACAATATCCAAACTTAGTGAATCTAAAGATTTCGTGCAAATGTTTTTCTGACTACTCTCAGGACTGAAACTGAGATATTTTCAACAATAAAGAAATATTTATGTTTTAAGTCGCTGCCCATTACAAAAATCCTTTCTAATTCATGATCAAAATATCTAAAAGAACATAATTTCATCCTGAAAGCCCTTGATCTGAGATTATATTATATTGTCTATACCCTTACAGAATTTTAAGGGTCTATATGTTTATCAAGGACATTTTTATCAGACACCTAGGATTTTAGGGATTGGTGATATGCATGATATAAGAACTTTTTCTAAGGTTATGCAAGTTACTTTTGGAATAGGATCAAAACATAGCCCAAAGCTCCCTACCTCCTTACTTACAGAGCTCCTGTTATTGTATTTAGGTTTGGATAAACTTTCCTCTGGAAGGTGATTGCTCACAGCAGTTAATTTTAAACTTGCAGGCTTAGATCTGGCTCTGTGTGTGTGAACAGGCTGTCATCATGCATTCCAGGTTACTCTTAGAAATGAATGTGTCTTTCCTCAACATTTCTCACTGCTGGGGCATCAGACATTCCTTCTGCTCTGCATTAATCCAATTACTAAACACCTGCAGACATGCAATAACAGTTTTTGTGCCAAGTCCCTCAGAAATGGTTTTATAGGAGAATGTAATCTGCTGTCCTGCTATCAGGAGTCACCTTACACACCTGCCAAGTCCTGAGCTGAAAAATAACAATCAGCGTTCTAATTCAATGCAAGAATGTTTCGGGGCACATTAAAGAGACAAAATGACATTCTTCTTAATTTTACTGCCATGGAGTCCATTAAACATTTTGAACTTGCAGTTAATTTTATTAAAAGCCAATTTCAGTACTAAAATATTTACAGTACAGCATGATAAAAACGGACTTCTTATGGCAACTTAAGCAAGTTCCAAAAGATCCATTAAAGAGAGAACCCTTTCAAGCACATATATAGTGTCATTCCAATTCTGTTCTTAGGGATTTATCTGATAATCACCAAAATGCACTTCAAAGTGGAATTCTAAACTATGAAATAATTTGTTTTTCTTGTGCTTTTTTAAACTTTTCCTCAAAGATGTGTGCTGTTTGTATCTCTGTTTTTAAAGTGGCTGTGTTCCTCAGAACTAAAACAAAACCTGGTTTGAGAAGAGATGACTTTTCAAGGCACAAGTTTTGCTGAATGCCAAAGTATAATATAGTAGAATGGAATGGAGATTTGGAGCAAAAGTCAACTGCTGACTGCACCACAAGTTTTTGTACAGCCTTGGGTAGGTCATTTCAGCCTTTTGTGGTACAGCTTAATTTGTAAAATGCACATCGATGAATCACAGGAATGTCAGTATGAGTAGCAAAAAAACATTAAGGCATTCCTAGAAAGACTCTTTGTGAGTTCCAAGTTTTCTGCATGAAAGTGTGTCCTTTACTAAGCTCAACAGCTCATCTTTGCATCTATTTATATGCACCCAAACAACATCTTATTTCATCATGGCCCATTGGCCTGAATTACAAGCATAGGAATTAAACAATTCAAAATTATTTAAAGAAATGCAACAATACCAAGCATACATTGAATGAAATTCCCTAGAATAATCTGTAAGGTTGTTACCCCTGTTAACCTTGGCAAGGAATATGCAGCAGTGATAGCATCCACTCTGCTGAGGAAGAGAAATTGGATTTCACCAGAGTCACCTGCAGTTTATGGCACTGCAGTCACTGCTGAGGGCTGCACATGATGTCCTGAGGGGTCTTTTGCACAGCTGTAGACAAGACAGCAAGAGAGCTCTGGCCAACAAAGAGCATTCCAAGGCTACGGCCCCGTGTACTAACCCCTTCCAGCTAACTTTACATTCCCCCATCCCATATGTAACCTTCAGGCCCCCACTCAAAGCAGGCAGTATGACAGTAATAATAGTAGTCACAAGAAAAGGCAACCTCTGTCATACTAATAATTTTTGAAAACTTAAATGCCCATGATGTGATTTTAATTAAAATGCACACTGCCTGGCTTGTCTGTTTCCAGGAGATGGTTTCTCCTGCAGGAAGATGGTGACCTGTTGTACCTGTTTGCCTCCCACAGTCCGAGGTCAGTCACATCATTACACAGCCTGATTTGTAGAGAGCACATAGAGTGGTACATAAACATGGGGTGAATCTGTTTTGCTTTAAGTTTGGTTTTGCCCAGTTCATGCAGAGGTTTCTGCATGAACAGCATTTTGGAATGATCAAAATAAAGGAGGTTTTTTTTTTCTCTTTGAAAGTTCCTGTTGGTGTTACTATTTTTCACAGTCTCCGGTACAGTTTCTAGTAAGAGGAAACCAGTCCCTGCATTTGGGCTGGTTATCTGACATCCATTATTATAGTTTCCTCATAGGGATGGTGAAGTATGGATTTACAAGCAGGACAAACTTCTTCAATCAGTGTGTGCCATGCAGAGAAGTATGTACAGGGTTTTAGCTTTATAATTTTATATATCTGCCTCCACCCATCACAGTGTATCTTGTTCTAGGATTTGATATTTCTTCATTAAGATCATCTCAGGGTTTTATATAGCATTTTTGAGATTTGTTTTGTTTTACAAAAGAAAGTCCAGATTCTCATGTCCTTTTGGGGGGAGTTGGATAGGGCATTATTAACATTTATGTTTATTTATGAACAAAGCTGAGACAAGAACTGAAATTTTTAAAATCAATCTTAAATGCAGTAGAGCAGGACTGCAGAAGCTGGAAAACTCATACCATGTTTTCCTCTACCTACAAAAATCTTGTATTTTTCCTTCTAGAAAAATGTATAGCAAACTCTACCCAAGACAGTGCAGGTAAAATTCTCATAAGTTATGTTCATGATCTGGTGGCAATTCTAAGACGCTCAGAGGAAAAGCTTAATATCACCATTTGCTATACAAGGATCTTCTTCTCCAAAGTAAAGAACTGTTTTGCCTCAGCATTTCCAAACCCTTCTCTGCTGTCCCACTCTAGGGACTGCTATTCCCTGCCCTGTGGCACTGCAGCATCACCAGCTACTTTGCACACACAGAAGTTCTATTTGCAGGGAAACTGCAAAATATCACCCTGCATGTTCCAGCTAGTATGCATTTAAAATAGTCTAAATATTGCATTTGCATGAGTAATTCCTATGTTATGGACTCTCAGGGATCCACATAACTTTCCTAATTTAGATTCTGTTTTCCCAGAGGCAAGCTTAATGCCCAGTCCCCTTTACACAGGAGTCAATGAGAGTACTGATACTTCACTTCAGCAGATGGAAGGTCCATATAACTGGGAATCCTATGCTGCCTAAAAATGACACAATTTTTTGGACAGAGGAAGGTCCAAAAGGCTCCATATGTTGCTCTCATGCTGGGCTGACTTATTTGAGGGGAAGGTCAGCCCATTGTGCAAAGGGTCAGGGAGTGAATAACACATTTGCTGCATGCCTGGGAGAGGAAGCTTGAAGCTGGGAAGCAGGTCAGGCTTTTTAATTCCCATCAGGTCCGGCATCTTTCAGGAGTTGTTCCAACTCGGAATCTGTACAGCTTCAGCATGTGTTTTCAGATATGTCTCTTTTTATCCAAAAGTAAAAAAAATTCTAGGCTTTGGAGGATTAAAATGCAGGCCTTGATTACAGATCAAAACAGGAGTCTTTTATATTCTGATGCTGTGCTTGAAAAGACAATGACAGATACGAGTTGAAGAAAGAATTTTATCCTCCATCTATTTTCTACAACACTATGTGAAATGATCATTCACAAAAGGTGTTTCAAAGACCTTCATTCCCAGATTTATTTTTTTTTAATGTGTGAATCAGCAGATGTATAGGAGGATATGAACTTTATACCATACTTTTTCCCTAGGAATCCATTCTCTTTCTATGATGGTCAGTCAAAACCTTCCCTCTGGGTAGAGAGTAACTTTCACAGCTGTGCAGTCCAAATGGCACAAAAGCTTCTTTGACAGAAATTTAGATCCTATTACTATGCATTGGAGAGGAAACATACAGGAAAAACAATCAATTTGCTGTCAATTTTGAGATTTTTTTTGTTTGTTTATCATTTGACTTTCTAATAATTGTCTAATGGTTCTAAAATCAAGGTCAAATTAAGTATAAGAATTACTTTTCATATTTCAGCAGACAAAAGTCAGTAGTTTAATATTTTGCACAGAAGTAGAAAATAAATATTTTGACTACCTTCAGGTTTTTTGCTTTGATTAGACTTGATCTCAGACAGAATGAAGAATATTTAAAGCTTCTGGCTGAATTTACTAAAATGAGACTAAATCACACAGGACAAAGATCCCCAGGTAATCTGACTGTAAGGGACAAGTATTGCCAAATAAAATTATTAGTTATTTGAAGCAATGTCCAGATGCCGGAGTTATCATGTCATGGAAGGAATACATATTATATGCTGGAGGAACTGATCAGATAGAGGACCGGAAAGCTGTCTTGAAAAGAACTAGCCACAACTACAACAAGTTATCAAAATCTGTGCACAGAACTAGGAGATGCTTGCAATCTCCTAAATCTATACTCTTGCCTTGAAGTCATCCACTGATCACAGCACACTCATGTCAGTTGCTACCAATCTTCAGCCCTTCAGTCCACCAAGATCCTCTCCTCTCCTTTTGTACTCTTCATGCCATAAGATTATGAATGCCAAAAGAATTAATCTCCAGTTTAGTTCAGCACACTGAACAAAGTTAACACTTTGAAGAGAATACACATAAAATCAAGAATACGGAGTGTCTAAAATGTACAAAAATAGATGCTCTGACACAGTCTTGAATGAATTTATACTAAAAAGTATCCTAGGGTCATGTATCACCATTTTAATGTTTTATCATCTATATTTCACCTTTGCTGTGAACACACTCTTCGTGTTCATGTCTTACTCTTCACTTGTTCAACACAAACTTTGTCACTGTATTTGGCTGAGGTAGAAATTTCTGAAAGGCATAAAGCTACTTTAAAGTCATGGAAACCTGCATCAGCTTTGCTCAAATTATTACTGAAAGAATCAACTTCATATGATACACAGACATGACAGTCACACCTCTCATTCATTGAGGAACAATTGAAAACCTGCAAGGATAAAGCTGTCTTTAACACCAGCATTGAAAGGAGGTTTCAGCAATGCACGTGGTTCAATATACTACACCATCTACCTGAGGATTAAGTGAAACAGCAACACTTTAGAAAATGCTGGAATGTTTTAGAACATTTCAGAAGCATTACCCAGAGCTCAAGAACTGAAGCAGGTTAGAAAAATGCAATTTGCATTGCACTTTTGAGAGTATTCACAAAGTTTCATTTGATCATCACAAGGCTGATCTCTCCAGACACATCCTCTAGAGGGAGAGAAGCAAGGTGGGCTTCCCTGGGGAGCCTTTGGGAGTGACTCTACCACACTGAACGAACCTCTGTGGGTAACCCATTTCAATGTAAAATCAACACCCTGTTTGCATTACCTATCTCAGGCCACCTCTAGCCATAAATCTGAATGCAATTCAGAATGCAGGTCACGTTGCAGTCCGTCCCTCTTGGCTCAGACCCGTGGCTCAGTGTGAGTAGTTGGTTTAAGTGCTTTCCTGGAGCAGAGCCATGCTGCTCTGCACCTCACCGGATGCAGCCCCACGTGGGCATGTGCATGTCTGTGTACAGGAACTTCCCTGAGGTCAGCAAGGAGTTAAAATCAGCCAGTACATCTACCACAGACCTTTGAGCTGTGATCCAGTCAAATTTTACAAGGTAAACAGGATCAAGAGGGGTCATACAAGAAGCAGAGACATATAGAAATCCCCTGAGGCTGCAGGGAGTGATTTTAACAATCTGAGAGGTGGCACTTTTTCTCAGTGCACTAATACAGAACACAAATCAGATTCCTCAGCCAGCTGTGACTAGAAAAGAATGCACAAACTCTTAAGAAATAGGAAAGAAAGCAGAGAAATATATTCATTTTAAAGTCCTGGCAGGAGACAGTTATAATCCTGTTATAGTTACCTGCTACAGATAACCAAAACAGTAAATATTTGCTATGAAAGGTTGAAAGTGGATGCTCTCCATTTTCTCAGAAAAAAAGAGGATGCTTTCAAATTTCTCTTTGACTTTTCCCCACATTACCTTCAATATTGTGTGCAGTTTGGGTGGTACAGTATAAGAAACATATTGAACTATCAGAGAGTGTCTAAGAGAGGACAACAAAAATGGTGAAGGGCCTTGAGGGGAAACTGTGTGAGGAGCAGCTGAGGTCACCTGGTCTGTTCAGCCCGCAGGAGACTGAACCTCACTGTAGTTACAACTTTCTTATGACGGGGAGAGGAGGAGCAGACACTGATCTCTTCTCTGTCATGACCAGGGAGAGGATCTGAGGGAATGGCCTCAGATCAGGTGAGCTTTAGGTTGGATATCAGAAAAAAAGTTTCTCCCAGAAGGTAGTTGGGCACAGGACAGGCTCCCCAGGGCAGTGATCACAGCACCAAGACTGACAGAGCTCCAGAAGAGTTTGGACAACAGTGTCAGGAACATGGTGTGACTCTTAGGATGTCCTGTGCAGGGACAGAAGTTGGACTCAATGATCCTGACCAGTCCCTTCCAACTCAGCTTATTCTGTGACTGTGATTCTGTGAACAACAACATTAAAATTTTAAAAACTGCATTTTTAATTGAAAATTAAAGTTGAAAAATATCCTCAAGTACTCACATAACACAAGAAAGTTCAATCTCAACTCTGATGATTCTCAAATAGTTTCAGATACATAAACAGTTTTCATACCTTTTGGTCCCAAATAATATGCACAATTCTATTGCGGTTTTTGGGGGGTTTTTTTGGGTGGGGGGGGGGTCAATTCCTGATGATGTTTGGGGGTTTTGTTTTGGTTTTCTTTTTTTTTTTTAATTTTAATTCTGAAATGGAAATATTTCAATGCACACAAGCAGAAGTCTCACACATGGTTACCAGGCTGCAAGGAGTTTGGGGACACCACCTACTAAAAAACACGAATGCGTAACACATTACAGAATACAATTCAGTCCAATCATAAAAGTTGAGCGGAATTTATTCAGCCACACAGGAGCCAATGTTTTCAACCATTTATATTTCATTGTTAGGTAAGCTGACCAGCAAGACAGGCAGGTTCAAGCAGACAGGTCCAAGGCTCAGACCCCAAGGTTTACTGCTCCCTGCTGACCTGTTGTGTGTTTTTGCTGAAACAGGAGGACTGCAGATTTCCTGCCCCCGGCCTTCATCAGCAGGATACTGAACACCCAAGCAAGACCTGCTCCCTTGGGTGACCTCATTGCAGCCTTTCAGTACCCAAAGGGGGCCTACAAGAAGTTTGGAGAGGAACTTTTTACAAGAGTATGTAATGATATAACACAGGAGAATGGTTTCAAACTGAGAATAGGTTTAGATCAGATTTTAGGAATAAATTCTTTACTGGGATGATGGTGAGGCTCTGGCACGGGTTGCCCAGAGAAGCTGTGGATGCCCCTTCCCTGATAGTGTTCAAGGATCAGGTTGAGGCTTTGGGCAACGTGGTCTAGTAGAATGTTCCTGCCCATATCATGGGGATTGGAACTTTCATGTTCCTTGCAACCCAAATTTTCTATGATTCTACAATTCTCTGAAACCTCCACTCAAACCCAGCTTCCCAAGAAACAGCGTCCAGGAAACAGAAAAGCCCTTCAGGAGAAATTGCAGCAAGAAGGCAACTTTGATGTTTCTCCTGACAGCTTTTCAAACAAGGGCCCTGTTGGACCAGAGGCGCGGGAGAGCTCGCGGTGCTCAGAGCCCGCCGGCTCGGCTCGGCTCGGCTCAGCACGCAGCATCTTCCAGCGCCACCTGGTGCTCCCCACCACCTCTCTCCTCCCTGGACGAGCGTTTCCAGGCTGCTTCTCTCCAGCAGCATGATGGAACACAGTAAAGACTGAAATACACCGAGTTTTGTCTCTGTAGTGGACCTAAACCACAGAAGCTGGCTGGCCGCTGGATCTGCCTCTGCTATGGGTTTTTTGTACCTTTTCTTGCTAGGTCTTCCTGGGGGAAATAGAGTTTTACCTCTAAACCAACAAAAGGAATAATTAATGGAAATTAATTAATTTCATAGACAAGACCCTGATGAATTAATAGCAGCTTACTTTTCCTCCTGGTGCAGAAAAAGAACTTCAAATGACTGCCCAGTCCACTTTCTAACACTGAAAGGAAAGAAGCTTGAAACCAGATTTGCAGTCAACTGTCAGGTGAGAAGACCAAACAAACTGTTGCCCTGGGAGTAAATCATGCACCCACTGCCCAGCAAAAGCATTCAAGCACTGATTTCAGAAGGAGCTGATTGTACTCTGTAACTGCTCATCTGATCACCTGACAGATGCCACATTGCACTGTGAATGGAGCTGGGCCTGTACATCCCTGTCACCTTACAGGAAAATAAAACAAGGTCTAAATCTGCAGAGAAATTGAGTCATGAAGGGATTGAGGATTATATTATCATAGAAGTTAGAGTTTTATTTCATAAAATCATCAATTCATAAGTTCATGGATTGAAACGAGGCTGCTCAATGTACCCCTGATACAGCTCCAAAATGAACACTAAGGAAAGGGCAGGATCTTCACATTTTTGCATTTTTCTCTCTCTATTAATAAATAATGTATGTGGAATAGAAATCTGGAAGGAAAACAATCACCAAAAAACACAACTGCAAAAGTATTTTCTTAAAAGCACTTATCCACCTGGTATACGCAAAATAAAGTTTAAGATCAACAAACTGACTGTATTTTAAAATAATGGTTCTCTGAAGATGTAGTATAAGATATCTCAGATTCATAAAAAGAGATGAGTGCAGGAGTCTAAGTCTTGCTATTTTCTACAAAATAAAGGAATATTTTTGAAAAGACACTAATCCTTTTTAATTAATCTAAAAAGATATAACAGTAATCATATTTATTCGCGAGAGTCTACTATAGAAACAAACACCAAACACAATATCAGTCACTGGATTATTTGTTCCATTGAGTAAATGAATCCACCCAGATCTTCACACATTTCAGTGCTCTGACTGTGAACGAGTAATAAAAGTCAAGTAACTCTGACAAAATATGCGACGAGAGTTTCAAACTGTGGGTCTCTAATGAATTTGTAAACTCAACCAGTTCACCTAAATTAAGTCCCGAACTTCTGTCTAAATGTCCTGAATATAGTAAACTAGAGTTCCTAGGTTAAATTCTTGCTTCTCCTGTGGTTATAAAAGTCACAGACAGAACTTCTCTACAGACACTCAAAGGCATCCATTCTTACCACAGACCATGCTGGAGGGTTGGGCATTTCCATTAGGAGGCCTGGCTATCTCAAAGTGGAAGCTGACAGAGTTAAAAAAAAACACAGCAGAATGCTCCCAAAGAGGTAAAATGCTATTTTATTGCACAAGCAGTGGTTTGCTTTCTGTTTCCTCTTTATGAAAGGTGCAACTGCACACCACCTTGCAAACATTTCCTAACTCTTTTCAAAGGCCTCTTGGGACCTTGAGGAAGAATGGAATGAAACTCATTTTGTGCTCCTGTAAAATTTGTACAGTTGGCCTGTGGAAAATCAAAGACTCTAACTGATTTCCAGTCTAATATCTGACTTTGGTGCTACTCCAGCCTTGGCTTTTATCTATATTCTAGAGCATGTGGGAGTACTTCTGGCTGCCCTGTTCAATAAAATGTAAAGAAAATTAGATTCTTTGCCCTTGCCCATTTTATCAAGAGTCCATCATAAAACATATATAACATTTGGAAACATATTTTTATTCCTAGTATTTATTCCAATGGTTTCTCAGCTATTTTAGCACCGATCTTCTGATTCTCCTAAAGCTATTTTTTATTTCATTCTATTTAAAATCAAAGGTATGTCCTCTCTGTTAGGCTTCTTCTCACCATCGAAACATTCTCACTGTTGTTGTGTTTGAGGAGTGTTAATCATGGAGCAAAATCCCTGAGATGTTTGAGGGGCCACTACTGACCTTCCTACTCTTTTGGAATTTCTGACTGCAACCCATAGTTTGTGTGGGCATCCTGCAATACCCCCTTCATACAAGTAAAGTCCAGTTTATGGCTGCTAAATACAGCATAGAAAAGGGTGAAATATTCTAGTTTCTACTAGGAAAACGGTTTTACCAATGCTGTATATGTCAGTCCCAGCAGTACACTTCCATCAATGTGTTATTTCTTCCTTTTTTTGTTGCCTCCCCACAAGACAATCTCTCCAGTTACATACATTCTGATCTTACTTTTTTTTAATTCACTCAATTTTTTTCAGTGAATTATTTCATACCAGGAATTTTTTTTTTTCTTTTTAGACTTTAATAAGAAGTGTGGTTGAAGAACTTGAGAGATCATTTCATGATAGCCAAGAAAATGAAGCCTTTTTTTCTGACTGGTTTGTTTCATATTTGGGTCACAGTTTTAGATGAAAGATACAAATGTTATAGCATTAATTCACTCCTGATGGTTTTTAAACATGGGGGAAAGTGCTGTGAATATTCCAAAGTGAGAGAAATTAAATTATTAGATATCACATAGTCCTTAGAGGGCTCTGCATCCTTCAGTGACTAATTATGAGCACAGGTCACATGAGGTTTTTCTCTGATTTCTAGTGAAAGTAGAGTTTGTGTGTTTTCCTTCAGCAGCACTAATAAGGCCTCCTACCTTTTCCAGGATGTCTGTTCTCACAGTGCCTGATGGAACTTCATCTCCGAAAAATGTATCAAATGTGGCTGAAACCAGTCATCAAAATCAAGAGGAAGTTCTAGTTGTGAGCACACTAACTACAGTTTCTGAGAAGGGAGGCAGCATTTATACTGTACTGTCCTTGCTCCCTGTGTCTTGACAGCAGACATCTCTGGTGTTGCATGGCCAGTAAAATTTGCAAAGCATCTGTGGGACATTTTCAGTTAGGAAGGGAGGTGTCTACTACTTTTAGATGCTTGAGTTTTAGGCAGAAATTGAACACACTGAATTCTGTCATTAATCCCCTAAGAAAATCAGGTTAAAGTAGTACTGAAAGCCTTATGCTCCACGCATAAGCAGCTTTTACTGGCTGAGTGAAAAACTAATAAGATGTGAAAGATGTTTTTAAAAGAGAAATTGCAAACACGAAGACTGATTTGATATTGGCTGATGCCATATGTACACTAGAGAAGATCAGCATGGCCAAGAGGTTGAAAATTAACAGGCTGCTCCTTCCAGCTAAACATCTAGAACCAGATTTCCCTCCTCATGTTGAAAAGTCTATTTCATGAGAGAGTATAGACAGAAGAGGCCCAAACAGAAAATTTACAATATAAGCAAAGTATTTTGGCATAAGGCCTTAAGAATGCAGAAAGATTATCATTTTGTAACTCGCAGTTTTCTGTTGTACTTTTGTGCTTAGGTAATCTCTTTCCAGATGTACATCTTTTGTTTAAAATGGCTTATGGTTAATTCTTTTTGATTCACAGAAGGATTTGATTGAAAAGAGTGAATAAAGCTGGAGAAACCTTACAAATGCGATGGCTGGGATCTTTCTTTTCAGTTGCCAGGGCAGAGGTTTCCATTGTTTGTTTGTACAATAATTTATCTGGAACAGCAGAGGGTGTTTTCAATGAATGAACCACCTGTGTAACAATATAGGAAACAGAAGAAAGATAGCTTTCAGCATTAGTTATTTGTATATGTAAAAAAAAAAAAAAGAAATGTAGTTTATCTCTTAAATAACTGGATGATTTTCTGAGGATCACTTGGGAATACTGTAAAGAAAATGCTACATCAGTTCCTTTCCATACACAGTGCATACACTGTGCTAGTGAGATTTGTCAATCAGATATTCTGTGATAAAATGATAAGTTCAGTCTTCAGGCAATCATGCTGAAAACTTCTGTGACTAACTGCTCTTGTTCTTGCACTCTACTTGATCATTGCTAAAGTACAGAAAAAGCATATTGAAAGTGCCTTAGACTTACAACTGCCCCTTCTTTCCTGTCCCTTCCTTTCCTAACTTCTTTATCCATTCAGCCCTTCCATTGCTAGTAAGAAATAATCTGAATCTTTTCATGATTACTTTAATTGTGTGAGTAACAGATCTCTACATATAATGGGGAAGGAGTGCATAGAGTGAATAGTAATAATACACATTAGAATTAAAGTGGAACATTTTCAGGAATCAGGGTAAAAAAAATGGCTTGGAAAACTTTTAGTGATTTAAAACTTTTCTATTTCACTTTTGACCGCCCTTCAAAAAGAACAAAATGGTTTTTTGTTTGTTTTCCAAAAAAATATACATAAAAAGTTAGAGCTTCCTTAAACCCCACAGAAATATAAATAAATTGAACTGTGTAATCCCTTTCATACCTGAAAATGTGTACAAAATAACACCCTAATTTTGAAAATAGCTTTAGTCAGTCAGTTTTTTTGTGTATTTACTCCCATGTTTCCCAACCTCAGTTTCTTACTTGTGTCTTATTTACTTCTTAATGTACTTATCTACAGAGGAATATGTGGTTTTAATTCTCCTGAAACACAGTGAGCCTCCCAAAGTCAAAACAGAGAGCTTTTTCGAGTTTAGTATTTCTAGAAGCTTATGCTGAACTTTTAAAACTTTGAAAAAAAAAACTTCCCATTGTAACTTTACACTTTTTTCTTGAAAATTCTATCATGTATAAAGCACACAGTATTTGTGTGCTGGGTGAAAATTTTTGCCTTCCTTTCTTCCTTTCCCTCCCTTTTTAGCATGCAAATGAGGCTAGTTAAGGGTGAAAGTAGTTTGATCACTCCAAGGGAGTAGTCAGGGCAATGCAGGCATTTCCAGGGAAGCCCCCAGGTAGAGGCCTCCAGTTACTGTCACTGCTGCTACACGTTCATCTGGTGGCCAACCCTTGCACAAGGAAATAAAGGGAGGAGAAAAGAGCTGTGGTGTGTGTGCCCAGTGTGTGAGCACATTCTTCTGAGTGCCAAGTACGTCAGAGTGGGAAGCAGCAAGGGAGTGGAACATAAAGCCCATCTCACATATACTGGGAGGGCTGCATTTGACTCCACTGCAGTTACTTCTGATTTACTCAAGTGTCAGCTGGAGAAGGACCACAACCCATGCTTTAAAATATTTTTATATGCTCCTCTGAGTAAAAAACTTGGAGGACTCTGTGAAAACAAGCTACTGTTGCTGATTTGCCAGGTAGGCAACCTCTCTGAGCTCTGGTTTAGAGCTGATCCAAATAAAATGTTTCTCACAGCTATGACTGCGTTGCACTAATTCAACTTGAATAAACAATTACATCAGAAAAATGTGTTTACTTTGGTTCTGGGCCACAGAGGCTGGGCCCAAATATGATGTAGAACATATGCCTGTTATTGCTTATGAGGACAAATAATTTTACAGGTGGACCTCAACATTCCTTCCTTTTGCTAAGTATACTCCTCCTGGCAAAGTACCTGGAATGTCTGTTTATTATTTATGGAATTATACATCAACTTTCTTACTTAAATAGACAGTGTAAATAGTAACTCTGAGATTAGAAACAAACAGAACATTTTATTTCTCTCTTTGTTTACAGGTATATAACTATGATCCTTTCATTGAAGCTACACCTGTTTACACCAACAAGGACTGACATCTTCAGCTCCTCAGTCATCTTGCACTGGGGTAACTCAGAAATAAAATAATCAAAGGCTAGCAAAATTTCACTCATGTAAAAAGAAGATTAAAATCATTTGTGTACTTTTTTTACTGAATTCATCAAAGACTTGATCCAGACAGTCAAAAGCAAAGGGAAAGACTATTTAGTCAGACTGTTGGTTCATGTCATACAATATCATTTCAGTCTAGAATTTTCATCTCTACTACCAAGGAAGTTAAACAGAAACATTATACCATTTTTATTTGCCTAGGTTTAGCCATAGTGTTCCAGTATGAAGGAATTATAGATTGGACATTAGTTTAAAAATGCCTGCTCTAAACAATCTGAGTAAAGGTCCTTTGTTTATTGGTAAACTTTCTATTGTTAACAGAGCTGAGTATAAACAATCAGTATGGGAGAAACTTTACAGAGCAAATTTAGGGGATACATCTGAGTCAGGTGTGATATGTACTTAAGCCATTGTAACACAGCAGCTTTTATACACATGGAACAACAAACACTTTTTTAGTTGCAATTTAGAAATTAAATAAAAAATTACAGTCAATAAAACTGAGTCTAAATTCTGTCCACATTTGTCCCAAGCTTGAAACTTATTTCAACCTAAAGTTCTGAGTTAAATCTATTGAAAAAATATAATGAGAGCTGTACAGATTTAAGTTACATCAAAATTGTATCTGTCTTTCAGTTTGCGAACATCTCCATCACAGAGAACTAACAAATAGGAATCTTAAGCTAGTACCAGTGCCACAAGCCCACACAAAATTAAGCAATAAACACCCATTGGAGTGGGTGGGAGATTATTGCCAAGCCAAATTGGATGAAATAAGGGTATTTCTGAACTTTTTTTTTTTTTTAATTCAAACCATAGTCTTTCCTGAAGTTCCAGAATTGGGAGAAAATAAACTGAATTTTTGGGATATTACAAGAGCAGCTACTAATCTACTAATACATTTCTCTCTAGCCAACCTGATCTCTCATAAGAATGCTCCCATGAGATGTCAACCCCTCAGAAAACACCAAAGACATTGAAATGATCCACATGAGCCTTTGGTGTGCTTTTAAGGCTTACCTACTTTTCCCACATTTGGAGGTCCCTTCCATGTACTTCTATAGTAAAGTATACTATACTTCTATTTACTTTACTTCTAAAGTAAATAGAACCCTAACCATGTGTAGGGTTCTATTGAAGTGACTAACAGGGGACTACCTGACGACCTAGTGATGAGTAGTGACCACCTCATGAAAGTTCAGGGAACAAATTAAATTCCCCTAGGGGAATTTTGTAATACTTATCCATCTGTCCTGAACAAATTCAAACTTGGGTCAAAACACTGTGCCTTATTCCCCAGGCAGCTGCATTCCCATGCAACAGACTTTTACATTCCTTCCAAAACCCACCCAGCTTTCCAGTGCTTGCTGAAACTGATGGAACAGTCACGAGAGCTTTACTGATCTGGTTTCTAACTAACATAATAGGAATATGCATTCACCATAGATTTTGAGTGTTGTCATTTCTGGGTGTCAAATTTTGCTATGGATAGAGCTCTTTTTTCCAGAGAAAGAGTTGTATGTCCAAGAAGAACATAAAGGTCTCCTTTGCTGTGAAAATCAGCTCTATGCAGTCTCCAGGTATGGAGTAAAAACAACCTTAACATGAAGGGGCATCTCTGAGAATGTTGTTCTTCCTGGCAGAAAGTGAACTGTGATCCTCCCATGCAAAGCACCAGAAAAATCCAATGTTTTCATAATTGATATGCAAACTAAACTGCTCCGTTTTGTGTTGTGGGAGCTGAAAAATGGTTAAAATATTACTGGGAATGTCTTCATTCTGCACATTAAGGAAAAAGTTATAATAAATTATGTTTGTGTGCTTTTATTAACCCTTGAACTGCTGCTGAGCAATGCATGTGTTTGAACAAGAGTTGAAATGCTATTAAAATATTTGTTTAAATACTTTACTACAGCCTCAGAACTGAGCTCCAAAGCCTCTGGGATTTAGAGACTCACAAGAAAGTTAACTGAAGGAAGTCTGGGAGAGGTCAGCATGCTCAAGCACACTCCTACAAAATCTTCCACCTCCCTTATCAGCTTTAATAAACTTGACTCCTACTTTCTGTTCTTGAAATTCAAAGGAACCATGCAAAGATTTCCCAGCTATGTAAGCTGTGTTCACAGTAATCTCATCCTTGCTCCATGAATGTAGACTCAGTTAAATGTCTAAACTTTGGGCTTTTTTGCTATTGGTTTATTCCAATTTTACACTTTCACAGTTGGCTGCTTTCTGTAGCATTAGGCTACACAAGAAGCAAGCCACCTGCAGATTTTATTAAAAATGACATGAGTTGTGAAACTACAATATTACCTCTGATTTCCTTTACTCAAATGAAATACTTTTCCTCCTGTGAGACATATCTTTTCTTGTTTTTGCATTTCATACACTTTAGCCAGATTTATCTCATGCCAAACAGTAAAACAGTTCTCACAACACTGCCTGTTACTCAGTTCCCCCAAATCTCCCTTTGCCTGTGCCCTTAAGTCTTTAATCACTAGCAATCAAATATCAACAGTCACACCTGCTTTTTCTTTCTGGCTCAAGAAACTTTTTAATCTTCTGGCCCAATAGAAATCTCCAGCAAGAAGGTCAGAGCCCTGTAAACAGGGATACAATGCTCCTGGAGAGGGTGGGAGATGTCATTCCAGAATCTCACAGGGTAAAGGGGAACACAACCCTCCCTCTGGCAGGGAGACTTGGTCACCTTTACCTGGGGTTTTGAAAGAAAGATGCCATAGCAACATTTTGTGAAGATTCTTCTCTTGGAACATATTGGTACTCCCTGAGAGGCCTCCAGCATTGTAATTCCCTGAGGATTTGAGAGACATCTTTCTTTTAGAGCTTACTTCAGCCCAAGCACGAACTAAGTGACCAGCCACTTTTTTCAAAACCAAGCTAGTTCTCTATGTGAAAACTGCCCAAACACAAACAGTGGGATTCATCTCACCCAAATATACATCTCTGCAATGTAGAAAACCATACCTCAGGTAGTACATTTTGCCAGATTTTTTGATTGTTAGTGAAGTCTTATCACATCTAGTTCAGGTATTTACTTCTGGATGAGACAACTGTCACCTTAGAAGGAACAGTTTCTCTGTTTCAGGTGAAAAGGGAGTGTTGGCAGCAAGCTCAGACTGAGATCCCTGCAGTGCAGATGACTGAAGGTGGGCACATGAAGAATAATGAACCTAAAGAATATTCATGCCAACAGCACTGCACCTGGGGGCTTCACTCTGGCCACGTTTGAATCCTATTTGTGAGTGGACTTGGGTGTTTAATCCTTTATGGCATATAATAGTTACTTACACTAAAGTCAGAGAGTCTTAAGCACCTTTTAAAACATTAACTTTCTTTTGTTTTGGTAGGAGCAGAGCAACCAGGTGGTCATGTTAAATACAATCTTACACATTCCTTTTCTTAGTCCGGGAGGAATACATGCACTTTCAAGGAATGTAATACTGTTAGTTTTTGGTGTTCAGGTTTATGAGGGAGCTTTTGTAAACAACCAGGGAGTTCAACCTATCTTATGCTCTCTGATTAGATTTAGTTCCTGGTGAAAACTATTTCCTAAGAACCTGAAAGTGGTGTTTGGGTTAAGACTTCTAAATACGGTTTAGCCAGCATGTAGTCTATGACCACCTATGTTCAGTGACTGCTGTACACAGTATAAATAAATGACTCTAAGATATTTTGTATCACATATTTCTCTCCTGATAGAAAGCTGGGTTGAAAGCCTTCCAGATCCATCCAAACCGGGCAATAGTGTTGTATTTCAGGGTCTATCCTTACTTTCCCAAATGTGCACAACAGCCATTAATTTTCATTGAAATCATTTGAACTCAAATGCAAAATAGATGTTACTTTGGGATGCAGTCAGTTAATATATGAGAACCTTGTGAGCCTTAGAATCACTCTGGGTTGTGAGTGGGTTATTTGTTTGTTCATTTTATTCCTTATTTATAAAAGGGATGATGGCCCACCCAGTGGAATTTTCCCATCAAAAATAGTATGAAACAGAATAATGGAATGCAAGATTGATTAGATGGTGTGCTTGTTGGCAATGGGTGCATGTACTTCTTAATCTTAATGGATCATTAAAAAAATCCTTTCATATTTGCCAGAACGCATGTGCTAAGTTGTGGGTTCCTAGCCAATGCAAAGAAATATTCTACAATTTCCAGAGATGCAAAATAAAAATTTCATAGAACACATAAGTGGGGCCTCTGTTTAAATGCATAAAGATAATTTCTTAATTATGGCAGTGATATTCATTAAAAAGCTTTCCAATAGTACATGCAGTTCCCACACTGGTCTCTCTCCCACTGTCTGACAGACAGACAGCTTGGTTACACACGCTCAGAAAGGAGGGTGGGGGCCCAGATTCTTGGCTGTCTTGAAGTGGCCACATCCTGCCATCTGCTGCATCCTTCTGCTATTGGCAAATCCAGGGAAGAATGTTTCTGAGGTGTCTTAAAATACTCTGCATCTCTGCAGAAATGTTTTATATAAGGACAAGTATACAAATGCTTTCAGGGAGAGAGAAACCAGCTTAAAATGCTAAGAAATAAAATATATATAAATTTTAATTCCTAGATTTAAAGGAGAGATCACAGGATCACAGAATCACAGAATATTCTGAGTTGGAAGGAATCCACAAGGATCATCAAATCCAACTCCTTGCTCTACACAGGACAGCAACAAAAATCACATCATGTACCTGAGAACATTGTCCAAACACTTCTTGAGCTCTGTCAGGCTTGGTTCTGTCACCACTTCCCTGGAGAGCCCGTTCCAGTGCCCAACTACCCTGTGGGTGAAGAACCTCTTTCTAATATCCAATCTAAACCTCCCCTGACATAACTTCAGGCCATTCCCTCAGCTCCTGTCACTGTCACCACAGAGCAGAGATCGGTGTCTGCCCCTCCTCTTCCCCTCATGAGGAAGTTGTGAGGCAAAATGTGATGAAGTTTCTCCTAAATCTCCTCCAAGCTGAACAGACCAAGTGACCTCAGTCACTCCTCACATGGCTTCCCCCCAAGGCCCTTCACCATCTTTGTGACCTTCCTTGGATGCTTTCTAACAGTTTAACATCTTTCCTACATTGTGGCACCCAAAACTGCCCCCAGAACTGCAGGTGAGGCTGCCCCAGCTCAGAGCAGAGCAGGACAATCCCCTCCCTTCCCTGGCTGGCCATGCTGGGCCTGATGTCCCTAGGACAGGGTTGGCCCTCCTGGCTGCCAGGGCACTGCTGGCTCATGTCCAGCTTAGCAGTGACCAGGACCCCCAGGTCCCTTTCTCCAGCAATGCCCTCCAGCCTCTTTTTCTCCAGTCCTCTAATCTGTCTAATCAGTCCTCTCTCTGCAGGACCTCTCAGCAACTCCTGATTCTGTATCATGGGCAAACTTTCTAAGTAATTCTTATAGATATGTCAGGAAGTCTAATCCTGATGGAGGGTTAGTGTCTAAACTTTACCTTGTTTGGTTGATCACGGGAGTACATAAAATTTAATCCTGGGGGTCTTTATAAAATTTCTACGTCAAGAAACAATTCGAGTTCATATAGTAAAAAAAGAGGCGCCTTCTCCTTGGATCACCTTTTACTGTTGCGATCACAGCAACTGCATAATTTTTAAGACGCATATATTTACATGCAAAATTACCTGACAATTTCAGAATATTTATTAATTTTCCTACTCCATTTTTCTATCTCCCTTTCTAAAAAACAAACTTGCAATTTCCTTCAATAATTTTTTGTTGTCTAAGAATTCACACTGTAGGTTTCTCTCTTCTTCATCTCACGCGACCAAGATTGTCTCCTGTTCTTTAGCTGTCATTTAATATGAAAAGTGCCATGCTCCCTAAACAAACCTCTTAATTGTCTGGAAGCACCCTGGAAAGGAACAGAAGAAGGTAAAAGAACAACAGTACCCCTTCTGAACGTGTTGCTTTTGAAAACCAAAAAGGTCTTAGACCTCAGTCTTTGTGTTGGTGTCCCTCACCTGAAGAACTTCTATGAAACAGGAATACATTCTGGATAAATGAGCCTGGCGAAAAATCCATAGTCCTAACCTCTGCAGTATGGTTCTTGTGCCATTTTGTCCTGGGAAAAATTTCTTTGGAGGGTGGCCCTCCATTATTTCAGAAGCTAGTGTTTTCTAAATTCAGTCTAAGTTTTAGCTACAAAATATTTGAGCATTTCTTTTTAATTGAGCAAATTCCGAAATAATTTCCCTCCAAAATAAATGACAGCTTTACTTCAATAGGTATGTTCAGGCCAGGCCTCAATTAATCAGCATTGACATTTACAAGAATCACTGCTCTCTGCTATGCCAAAGGGCTTGAGTTCAACTCCCAGGAGCACAGGATTTGGATCTATTTCATCACAAGGACAACTCATGATTACTTTTCTCTGTCATGTAGTCCATTTTTAAATGGAAAAACACTATAGAGTAATGAGTATGTTTACAAAAATAACAGAAAAATGTAATCTTCTGAAAAGAAAATTCTCTCTATAGATTGTAAATGTCCACAAAACTATTTAAGTATTTTCCTTTTTTTTAACTGCATGTGCCTCTTCTGAACTGGTATTACAACTCCTGATGTAAAGTTTGTTTGAAATACACCCATTTAAACTGGGGTCCATCCTGCAATGTTTTGCTGCATTGTGGGGTTTTTTTCGTTTAATACTAAGGTGACCTCTAGAAGAGCAAAACATATGCAGGTTTAATTTTGTCTAAAGGGAAGCTAGAAACTACATCATGAAAAATTGATCATTTGAAAATGATATCTGACCTGCTGCAAGCTGCAAACTATACAGAGTATCTCTTGGAATAGTGCAAAGCCCAAAGCCCAAAACTATACCAGCAACTGTGCTAACAATTTAATAGTAAAAAGTAAAACTAACGATTATCATCACAAATGGATAATGCCAGGCAGGAGATCTGCTCTTCAATTCTAGTTTTGCAAAGAAAACAGCCTGGTCTACAAAGGAGGAAACAGTTCATGACATTAACTTTCTTTTCTACAACTGCGTAGGGAGGTTTCACAGGCTGCCTGCATGACCTGGACTATCGAAGAACTGGAGATCCCCAAAGGGACAATCTCTCTGCAGATTTGGAGGTTTGAGCCTGGATTTTCTTCATTCTTGACTTTCACATACCTCTGTGATTCCATCAGCTGCCAAAACTTCATTCCCATCAGGAGGATTCGTAAAAACTGCAGGCTGTCGAGGCTGCCAAATTCTGGGACAAATTGTTCCCTTCAGAGAAATTTTGGAGAAGACAGGAACACAGGACTGATAATTATATTATGAAATAATAAGAATAGTTTCTTGGGTTTTTTGGGCCAACAGAGGGAGAAGAAATTATAGTGATAAAATCTATTAAATCGGAATTGCACTGTCATCAAAAATCACCTCTAAAAGGCCAGGTATCCACAAAAGTCTGTGTGAAACATTAAAAGCCTCAGGGCTTAAGAACATCTTTCTTTTGCACTCATATCCCAGCACATGGTACAAAATCCAGTGATACTGCAGATGCATCTTGGTTTGCAGCTGCCGATACACTGTCAGCCAGACAATATATCCTGTAGGGCCTTGTAGTCTGAGCAAATTGTGCTGCAGCTGCAAAGTTCATTCCTGTTCATCTGGATGGGTTTTTAACAATGGTCTCTGCTCTCCCCACTGCCCAAACAAAACTATCTATAAATGGAAAACTCCCTTCCTCTCCCTCCAAGGCCCCGAGGTAGCAGAATGAATGCAGCACACATGGTGCTAAGTGTCTCAGAGCTAAAACATGCTTAATACATGCAAATACCAACATTAACCATTATGAACAGGCATGATTTATGTGCCTGTCAGCAAGACATCAATCATGACTGCAGAGAGTCAGCAGCAGTATCAACAACAGTAGCAGGAGCGGAGGGTCAGAGCCAAGATGGGATGGTCCTTCCCAGCCACCCGGGGGAAAGAGAAAGATGGATGAAGTAGTAAGAATCCCCAAACAGTGTCTTTTAGGGAAAGGGATGCTAAATTTTAAACCATCTCTTGAGCCCAGTCAGTGTCTAAGATTATTTCTTTGTTAGATCTATAAGAGGGAACCAGCAGGGACGTTTGGAAATGCCATCGGAGAAGGGACCTGCACATATCAAAAAGAAGTCAGGGTTTTAAAACTGTGACATCAAAGATATTTGAAGGGATCTTTTCAGGAGATATTTTTAACACTGGGATCTGATTTACTTTCCTGTGCAGATGTCAAGTGTATTTGACTGTGAAACTTTTCTTTATCACAAATTAGAGCTAAGAAAGAAACTGCATCAGAGCTTTCTTTGTACAGACGATAGTATAACTCAGAGAACATACATCTAAGGCCATTCTGTGATAACTAACTTTGGCTTCTGAGTAATCCAGAAAATACCAGTTCATGCTGAGTAGGGTTGGGAACTTGTTACACTTTGGATATTTTTTTTGCTCTTTGTAGTTGGCAGGAGAAGGCTGAACTAGAGATATTGGCTGAGATGTCAGTAAAAACAATGATGTTTTATTTAGATATCTCAGGCTGTACTTGCAGTTGGCTGGAGACACTAGATAAAAGATAGTTAGATTTTACTAATAAACTGATTGGGAAGGAAATTTATGTCCCTGAAAAAATCTGTCAAGGACAAATAGAAACAATTCTGTCTGAATGTGTTAAGAATAACTGATTTGGCATATTTGCTTCCAGTTGGGACACACAGCTGAAGTGTTAAAAAATATCTCACAATTGTCTAAAAATGGATTGCCTGTCAAATTTACAGGATCAGACAAATTCAAGTAGCATCTCATCCCCAAACTGGTCGGCTGTAGATCAAATGATGAATAAAACTTTTGAAAGCAAAGGCAAAATTACTTCTGACAAGAATGAAGCCAAAAATACATCCATTTTTTTTCCTGTCCTGCATGGCACAAGGGGTTTTGCTAAAACATATGCTCAGACTGGCACCTCAGAGATATTTAGGAAGGTGATGAAATTTCTCAGTAAAGAAGCAATAGAAACATCAAAAATATATTGCAAACTGTTCAAAGAAGTATTAAAAAATAGGTATGGAGAAAGGCAAAAGAATGTATTCATTACAAAGGAAGGAAAGAGAATCCAGTTGAGGTTACACTTTCTGAGAGCACAAATATCCAAACTGTGCTTTAAACAGTTGACATCTTAAGAAATGCGAGCAAGTGTGCGTAGCAGTATGAAACAGGGGGAAATTCTGATCAAGTCACAGAGTACAAAAGACCTAATAACAGATGCTGTTGTATGATGACAAATATTTTAAGAATTTTTTGCTTGTTTTCTTAATAAACATTGTAAACTGTTACAGACTTTCTGGGCTCTGCTCTAACCTTCTCAGCTGTAGAGCATTTTATGATATTGGTTGACAGAAATTAACAAAGTCCAATTGCACGATTTAAGTATCCACTTCATATATACTTTTCTGTAATCCTTTAAGAGTCAAATTCATCCATGTTAATGCAAAACAAAGGTGACAATTTCTGTTTCTCCATTCCACTGCTGAACTTCTCTTGCCTGACGAAGAGCGTGTGGATGATTACCAAGGGAAATATTCAGGATTTTTAAGGCTGCAGGGAATTTTTACTCTGCATTACCTTTTGATAACTTCTGTTTGTGTTAGTCTCTCTCTCATACCCACACAGTTCTGATGGAAAGACTGATATTAATGGAGAATTGATGACATTTATTTGCAATTATTTTTTTCACTTATTAACTGCCTTCATTGTTAAGTTCACCTCATTTATAGCTTGATTTGGCCACAGGAGTTTTGAAGCACAATTCTCTAAAAACAGAATTAAGAGTGAAATCATTGCTAAATAGTGCCATGAGAAACAGTATGTTATCAAGTCTAGATATGGAGGACATCTTTTATACTCCTTGTAAAATTCTCAAAACACTGTTTTGCCTAACAGAAAGTTAACTCATGCTAAAATATGATTGCTAATTTATTGACTTATTATTTTTTTCCAGTTTTAATTAATATTTACTCTTAATGTCTTTTTTCCTAGTCTTGCACAAATTGTCCATGTAATAAAACGTTTTCTGATCACAAACCAGTCATAACTGTAGAACAGTTTCTTCTACTTTACATATTACTGCTGGGTTCTTTTCCAGACTTTCTGTACATATTAGTGTTATTAATCAGCTAAACGGAGTTCAATGAGCTCTATTAAAATAAAATGCCCCTTTTTTGCAATTAATCCCCTCAGAAATTTTGAACAGAGAACTTATTTTACCCTAAATTAAGTTACTTATTTGGATCAGGAATAAAAAATGTATAAAAGAATTTCATTCAGCTCCTTGGACAACATGAAAATTGAAAATTGAAATTAAAATTTGGTGGGAGTGGAGTTTTTTATATGCACATAGCAAGATTTTCTGTTACCTTTGATACTTGAAAGAGAAAGAAAGAACAAACGTCATACAAGATTTAAGCATTCATTTAAGCATTTCCTTGACTTCATATCTGCCACAAGTCAAAGAAACATGCAAGGATGCAAGTCACAATTCTATTAGGCTGGGAGTTCCCAAGATTTTTATAGCTGAATCTCAGTCATAAATCTATCCATTGCTTCATTTCTCCTCTTCCTGTGTCCTTTTTGCTCTTTCATAAAACTGCCTTCCTCTGGAGTGTATTTGTATGTCACTGGAAAGGCCTGCCTCATAGGTTAGAAGCTAATTTTTAGATTACAGTTATCCTAAGCACATCAATTACATCTTAAGAGTGACAAAAACTTGTCATTTTTATACAGTATTTCCAATATTAGGTTGTGGCATTTCTAAATAGAGCAGCAAAATTAGTGCAATCAGTTGAGCGTTACTATCCAAAAGTAGAAATCCTAGTATTAACATGCCTTTCTCTGGTGATGAAAGATCTTGTGAAGACCTAAGCCATCAGAAGAAACAGAGAAGAATCTGTCACATGAAACAGAAATAAGTGCAACTTCCGGGAAAAAAAAAAATTAGGTACTTTTGTATACAGTGGATAACCCCCCCTGTAAGTTACTTTGCATAAAGGCAACTGCTGAAGGCACCCGGGAAATACAAAGACTCTTTAAGAAGCTTTGCCTATAGTCTGTCTTCATTACAGTAAAATGCATTGTTGGAAATTTTTCATGTTAAACTACTCTGACAATTTCCCTCACACATACTTTGAGACTGAGTCTAATTTGCTGAAGACCTTTAACAGAAAGTTTTTCTCTTTACTCAGCATGCATGAACACTAATACGTCTATATTTAAAGAGGTTTTTTTTCAGAATAGACCAATTGGTGTAAATATACCAGAAAGCCTTTTGCAGTAATGGTAATTTTTAACACCTTAACTCTTTCTTTTCTTGTTAGATTCAGATCATAAAGAAAAAAGAAGTGTTTGTTGGTATAACTGCAGCTGGGAAGGAAACAAACAAACTCATACCTATATGTATACCTGTGTCTCACTGTTGTCATTTTTAAGTATGGACAATAGTGGTTAAAAGTAAAAGGATGATTAATAAGGGAAGATTTCTGTTTTCAGATACATCAATATAAAATCTGAGCACATAGCTCAGATGACTCACATTGCCAGAGATGCTGTAGTTCTGGCAAGAGGTATCTTTATGAGGGAATTACATTTGTCCACGGTTATTATGGAAGAGGTAAAATAGGGTTAGAAAATGCTCTTTACCATTATTTTCACTTAAAATGTTTTTGGTCTCTTAAATTACAAACTCAGTATGACTGCAAAGGATTTTGGCATGAACTTTTCCATATTTTTGAGAATCAAAAAGAAATCATAGGTAGAAGGGGGTTGGGTGTTTCTGCATGTGTGTGTGGGGGGGGGGGAATGTGGCCTTGAAAATATCTTCTTATTCTAGATCTGTGTATGACTTTCAGAATACATTCATAATCCTGGTCTGTTGATGCATCTTGTGTAGTCAAGTAAGCTAAAAGTATCTGTAAAACACTCAGATATACCAGAAATTATAAATATGTATCAAAATATCTTCAGAATAGGAATCACAATCTCATGAACACTTGCAATAAAACATCTAGAAATATTTCCAGAAAAAACAGAATCTAATCTGTAGATGAACCAACTGGACGTGTGGACAGATCTTGGAAGTTTCAGGTAACATCTGAAAACTAAACAGTGCCAAGACCCCTGGGCTGGCCAAGTGGCACAGTTTGGCCACATCTGTGAAATTAAGGGGTTTTTAGCTTAAATTGTCACTCCACCCAGACTACCTCCTGGCAGTGATCCCCTAGCAATGTTGACTCCTGCACATTATCTAGGAATGCTTGGGAAGGGGTTAGCTGGAGAGGGTCAAAGCCATTCCAGAGTCTGTGCTAACAATTTTACAGTGCAGAGTTTCAGTGTCTGGGAATGTTTCCAGGTAGTCTTTAACTTGCCATTATAGAAGCAGTTTCAGAGCTCCAGAAGTTGAGCTCCTCAGCCAGATGTTATCTGGTTACACCTCCTGCCATATTTCCTTTTCTAGTGTGGTTTGTCCTGTACTACTGGGAGAGGAGGGGAGGNATTGCACAGGAAAATAAGAGAATAATAGGACAAAAGACTGTCTTCAAGGAGGTAAGTATTCTTAAGGCTTTAGTATCATTTAAATGAAAACTAGATATTTGCACCTATATTATTGTTAACAATCTAACAATATTTTATATTATTGACTAAAATTAATAATAAGAGTATCTTTTATGTCAGATATACTCACTTGTGTAAAACTGGAACAAGTGTTACTTTCTTGCTTTAGATGGTGGCAGAAATTTCATCTTACTTCTTGTCCACAGGAAATCTAGGAATTTCAGCCCTTACACCAAGGTTTAATGTTCTGCTGTGGTGGTGATACGTCTCACTTAGAAATGTTAGGGATACTTTTTTTCTTCAGTTTTTGTACCTTCCTCTGGCTTTGCCTTCATAGGCAATCAAAGCAGAACACAATCCTAATGTTAGCAATTTAAAAATTAACATTGAATAACATTATCTAATTCTGAATTACTCCTAATGGATTTCTGAGAGAAGAAAGGAGTGCAAAGTGACCTATCCAAGACAATCTCTAGACAAGAATCTCAATGTGATGAGAAAAAACTGCTTGTCTATTTCTGAGGATTCCTAGTTTTTAAAGTGGAATGGCTGTGCCCAAACCAGTTAGTGGAAATAGTCCCTGATATTTTCAAACTCCAAGGGTGTGCCCAGTGATCATTTAAGGAAAATATGAAATTACTCAAGCAAATGCATCAGGTAGCACACTAGCAATCGAATATGAGTGGTGAATAAATTTGTGTCCTGAAAACACTGTCCTGGTTTGATTTAGTAGTGAGACATGGCCATTAAGAGTGATATGGTTTAGAATTTTCATAACAGAAGAGTTGCAGTGAAGAAAAGGAGTGGAGTTCAGAGATGTAAAAATGAGAGCACTGGTAACACAAGGAGTATCATGATAAAACATACCAGCCTTCAACCCAGTAAGTAATTACAATAGATCCATTTAATTGGATGATTAACGTTACATCTTGGATTCCTAGTTGGGAATGACTAATACACAAAGCTTTAAAAGTCTTCAAACTCTAGATACCTGTTGTTCCTTTTCTCCTCAGCACAAATATTGAATTTTTGGTGAAACAAAAACTGAACTGCTGCAATCTAAATTTTTTTTACAGCAAATTAAAATTAAAGCTAATTTACCTTATAATACTAGACTCTAAAGTGCAGAATTTACTTCATAAGCAATTCTTTTTCTCATACAACAGGAAAGAGCATTCAATGTATTAGCTTTATGAGATATTTTACTATCCTACTTGTGAGCGAAAAGCCTTAAGAGGTGGCAGTCATGCCAAGAGCTCACCAGCTGATAAGTGGTGGCTGACTGGAATATGCTCCACTACCACTCTAGTGTAAATCATGTGACCTCTAACTGTGTTTTTGAGAATGTAGAACTCATTACTCTAATACCATAGTCATTCTATAACTCTCATTTTTGTTTCCAAAGCTTCAGCTGGAAGTTGTATCCCAGAATCACAGAATCACAGAATCACAGAATGATTAGGTTGGAAGAGACCTTCAAGATCATCGGGTCCAGCCCATCCCTAACACCTCAACTAAACCATGACACTGAGTTCCACATCCAATCTTTCCTTAAACACATCCAGGGTTGGTGACTCCATCACCTCCCCGGGCAGACAATTACAGTACTTTATCACTCTTTCCATAAAAAACCTTTTTCCTAATACCGTCTATGAGACCTGTAAATGGTGAGATAAAGCAATCAAGTCAGAAAAATGGTTTTCAGCCAGTCAGAGGGATGAACAGGAGAGGTCAAAAAGTCAGACACAGACAGGAGTAATCCAGGACCAAAATTTCCAAGAGAAACATATTTTCAGTACTAATCTTAGAAAATCATAGAGAAAAAACAGATCTTTGTGACCAATCTGAAGTGCTATCCAGTATTTGCTGAATACTAACACGACTTGAATTATTCCTATTCATTTTCTGAAATAAATGTGCTAGTGCTGGTCTATGAAAACACCTAAAACAGATAAAATCTTGACATCCCTGATCAGCCTCTCCACAGACAATGCTGGTAGCTTTTTTTGGACTGAAAAGTCCACTCCCTGGTGAAGTTAAAAGCCATAGGCTTTAATGATGGGAGACCTCCTTCTGCATGGAGCCATCTGCCCGAGGCACACTGAGCCTTAGGACTGTTTACCATAGATGGATCTACAATGCTCTACACAGTTAGATGCTGGCACAGTGTTCACACTATGCTATGAACACTAGGAAGCCACAGAAATATTGGTTAGTCCTTCATAACTTCATTTCCCAAATGTTCGTAATTAAACAGTTTTTATTTAAGTAATCAGCATGAAATCCTTAGCTTTGTTTTTGCAACCGGTATTGTGTTTATGGAGCCAAATATTGAAAACTTTGATACTGAATACCTTGTATGTGTTAATTTTGGCAACCTTTAAAGATTCTGTAGATGCCTTGCTATGTTACCACCACCCACTCTTCAACCCCCCTGGCCATCAGTCCCTCCAAACCACAGAGACATGTTTCTCTTTTAATACTTTCTTGCAGTATTTCTCATGAAAATCACAGGGAATCGTGTGTGATTTCAGCAGAGTGAAACTTGATCTCAAAGTGTCTGTAGGACCAGAAGTTTTTAAAGAAAACATTTCTTAAATCTTGTGTTCACTGCTGCTTCAGCAGGCCAATTAGACTTGATGGGAATTCTAGAAAGCTGTCGCCAGGCATTGCAGCAGGAATAGCAAACAAGGCCCAAAGCAAATAAACGAATGGGTAAAGTGTGGCCATCCTCAGAACCTCCTTGCTGATGACCTTCTCATCTTTGCAAAGGGATGCTGAAGGTACTGGATGAAGGGACTCCAGGTTAATTAGATTTGACATTAGTTAACAGCAGCAATTACTAGAGAGTAATTAATCAGGGAAAGTCTCCAAACAGAAGGAGAATAAATAAACGGGTGGTAACATTCTGATCCATTTACCCCCCTAGATAAGGATGTGCCCCAGGTGTCAGGCTGAGGTGGGACTAATCTGTCTTGCTCAGTTTCTCCCTGGAACTTGGGTGACTCTTCACACATCCATCTTCCTTCACATGGAGACAAACAAGCACTCACTAAGCCCTTAATAGCACCATTCCTATAAAAACTCAGGATAGAAAAACATTAAAATTCCTCTGCCCTTCCCACATTTTTTCTTTAACCCCCCCCCTTTTTTTTAAAGAACATTTCAACAAAGTTCTGAGAATGCAAATGAAATTTGTTTCTACTTTCATTAACTAAAATTATTTTAATGCCCTAGTAGTAGTGATTTCTATATCCACAGCCAGCAGTTTTTCATTGCAGCCAATACCAAAAAGTCTCAGCTACTTAATTTGTAAAAGAGCAAGTTCCCCGGTTTTCATTCTCATCCAGGCCAATGGTGGTAGGTGACGTGCAATATCCTAAAAAAATACAGTCAGCACAAGCTTATTTAGGAATCAGCCATGGCCTAACTACAAGCAGAGGCATTTGCATTGCCCCAGAGGCAACTCACTAGGCTGAGTTGTGATGCAGCTCTTGCTCCTCTGCATTGATCCACAGGATCCTGTACCTGTCACAGGTTATTCCCACTCCCATGTGCCAGCTCAGTTCTGCTGGCTGGGGCAGCAGGGGAATCAGATGCAAAGCTCAGAGCAGTCACACACGCATGGACCAGGACTAACACCCTGAACGTGCTTTCCATGGCACAGCTAGCTGAAAGATATGAATATTCCTTGCAAGAGATAATTTCCAAGCCCTTTTTGCCTTAGTTATGAACAGAATTCCAGCCTCTCTGAGTTTATAAGGACAATTCTTCCCCCAGCATACTTTTGAATGTAGAAGGACTGAAGGGAGATCAACGATGCTCATACAATGTTAAGGGCATAATATTCAGAGTCATACTGCATTTGGTTACTTTATTCAGTAAGACAGGCATTCTACAGGTAGAATTAATTGTTGTTAAATTTATTGGGATTTCTCCTTGAAGATGTCTTAGTCTTCACCATAAATAAAAATCCCTGAAATATTGATATAGAACCAAAAAGCTGATATAGTATTCTATATTATGGGCTATATAAATTTGATTTAATTCTGTACAGGGCATACTTTTTTTAAACATAGATAGGTTTAAATAATCTAACCTAATAAATCCTCTTAAATAATTACATAAAATCATAATTAAATAAATACCCCTTGATTGTTTAGCTTTTATGTAGCTGACAACATGTTTGTGGGGAAGGAGCCAACAAAATTTTAATTATAAAAGTATGGTTGCTTTCAAACTGTTTACTGAAAGATGGTAAGTTTATAAAATTCTGCAGAAGTCACTAAAGCCAATATGGAAATGAAAAAAGGGAAGCAAGGAAGAAAGAATTAAGATAAAAAATAAACATAATAGACCGAGTTATGAAAATGAAGGGTAATTCATCTAAATAACTGCACTGTGATTAGCAATTAGTTTTTGAGCCTACTTTCTACCATCAAACTAAAAAAAAAGTCAAATCAAATAAGCAACATAGATTTTTGGAAGATGAGAACACATCACACAGAAGGTCTAGGGGTGAAAATCTGCCTCCTCTGAAGTCAAAGGCAAAAATCCTATTGCCTGTAGCAGTGCTGGAGTTTTCTGTATGCACGTAAACTCCCACTGACCCGGAGTGCAGAAGTCAGCCTCTATTCCCTTTTGCCTTTCAGATTTTTTTCTTTCATATGGTTTGTCATTATCAAACCTTAGACTGTATGTTGAACGGTAACTAAGACAACGTGTAACAAAACAGTGTGCAACACATGACAATTCAACAATTGACCAGCATTCTCTGGGTTTAAACAAACTCCTGCCAAGAACTGCAACTGGGCAACCTCAAGGTTTGCTCATGTTTAGAACAAGCACAGAATTTGATCTGTATGCTGACACATCTTTATAACCTGGCAGAAGTAAAGAGAGGGAGTGCTAATCTGAAGATGGGGCAAGGTATTTGAAGCATTTAATTCGTCCTGGGGTACTACTTAAATTATTTTGTCACTGCTGTTGAGTAAATCAATGAAAGGAAACAGACAGCTCGAGGGGTTTGAGTTAGAGGGAGGCAGATGCTTCAAGTTACCAAGGTGATTACACCTTCCCTGGACTTTCTCTGTGCATCACTTAAACTTTTTGTGCCTCAGTTACTCATTTGTATATACTAACAGCATTCTCTGCCTAAAGGGAAGTTGAGTTAGTGTAAATGTGACAAAATGTGTGAGGTTTTCAGAAAATAAAGAAGAAAATAAAGATAAGAAAAGTACAATACATGATGGTTTACTGTAGATGCAAAGGAGTCCAACTCATATTGGTGGACTTGCAAAAGTGTGATGCAGGGACAGCCCCTCTGGTTTGCAAAGGACATCACTCCACTTATGCAGAGCTGCGTTGAGAGAAAAAGGTCTCAAGCAGCTTCAAAGAGGCATGGGCATAGCAAGGCATGGGCATGACTGTCCTCTATGGGTTCCTGTCAGTGTGTCTGCAGGGTGCTGATATACATGGAGACTTTGCTGACTTCTATTTCCATGAGCACATATTTGCCTCATTCCACAGCAAATGTTGACACATCCTTAGGTTTAAGGAATGAGTGATCAGAGATTCTAGGTGTAAAGCACTGTGAAACAGAGGCCTTGGAAGATTTTAGGGGGTATTTGTGATACTGCAAGATGATTTTTTTCCTACTTCCTTTTAAGTGCATTGTAACAAAAGAAAAATCAACGTTCCTTTTCCTACAGCAGTGTGAGTTCACATAAGGCACAAATACAAAGCTTGGTTTGTTGTTATTTAAACTTCTTTAATCCTGATTATTGGTGCTTGTGGAGAAGGGAGGCATAGTTGGAGAGAAGCCATACTTTTTCAAATTTATTAAAAACACCTTTTGAACAATAAATAACTTTAGCTGGCTGACCTCTAAAGCAAATGATACTGCAGTGTTCTGTGGTATAAAATAAGATTCCTTTTCCCAACACTTTTGAATGTTGGCCTGTCAAGTATTCCTTTTGACAAGCTTCCGCCTAAAAGTTCTGTTGTCAAACAAGTATGCTTCCAGTAGACTTTACAGGTTAAAAATATTCAAGAGAAAACAACATATTTTTACTCGGTGTGGGTAATTTAAGTGCTGTTTGATCACATATAGATAACACTGGAGAAATTGCTGGCATTGTTTCATGTCATCTGATAAAACAAGGCAATAAATTTTACTGCAAGTTGGCAGCAGGAAGAGCTGCTGCAGGTCAGGTCTGAGGTGAGCACTACTTTTATATGTATTGAAGGAGACAGTGAAATTAAGTCAGATTGCAGGAGCTGAAGAAAGCAAAGAACATAACGCCAAGGATTTGAACCTAGGTTTTATCTTCTGTTTTTTTTGGTTTTTTGGGGTTTTTTTGGGGGGGTTGGTTTTTTTGTTTCCCTCTGCAGAACTGACTGGCTTATAAATTGGTGCCATAGACATTCAATCCACAACATCTGTCAGTCATTTAAAAAAAATGTTATAGTTCAGAAAAGCTCAAAAAAAGTACACAGGGTAGCAAGAAAGTGACATAAATGAGCAAGGAAAAAGGCATCTGGTATGAAGACACACTAGTTTACCCTTTGAAAGGATCTCACTCTGCAGGGATCTCACTTGCTTGTAAAGCTTGGCTGCTTAAATGAAGAGTCTACAAATAAAAAATATTGTTATTTTCACAAATGTCACCAGGCTGCAAGTGCTTGCCTACTGTTAACCCAGCTGTCTACCCAGTTCTTCTTGCTTTTTTTTTTTTATTCCAGCTAAACATAAACTGATATAAAAGGTCTCCTCAGAAAAAAAAGATTTTGTTATTTACCCTCAGCTGTAATGTTTCAAGTTTCTAACTCTTTTCCTCAAGGTCTGAGAGGACAGGATAGCTCTGCTCTTCTCCAGCAAAAAGCTTGCTGAAGCTTTTGTATTTCCCCACAGATACTCCTTTAGCAAACAGTTTTTATTACAGTATCTGCTGCAATTCAAGGTGAAGGAAAACGGTCCATTTTATGCCTTTTTATGAATTTCAAATTTCATATGTAAGCATCAGTCTCAAGCTCAAAGTGTTGAGTTCAGTATAACCCCCTCTCTCTCAGCTACAGCTGAAAACTTTGGAGTTGCAAATGTCCTCCATGGGTTACCAGGTTCCATTGCAGTTTACAAAGAAAACACAAACATCATTAAAGCAAAGGGTTTTCTTCAAAACTGTTTACTCAAGCTCCCAAGAGTCCTTTACAAGACGTGGCAGAGAATCTAAATTTCAAAGTCAAAGCATATGAATTCTAACCTAAGCATTCAAGTGCTGTAATAGGCCCATTGCTTCTTGTAAGAAATGCTGTTTCACAGATATTGGAAAGTTTATTTTTCCTTTTAAAAGGACGCAACACTTATTAAAAGTTAGCTAGGAACTTAAATCTGGTGTCAGCTTCTGCCTGTGGTACATGAACCAGTAATGAATCAAGTCCATAAATCTTAAAAGTTAATTCATTATTGTACATAAGTTGCATCTTCATATCCTGCAGTGAAAGAGGGCATTTGCAGAGAAAAAGTAACTAAAAAGGAGGTATATCTGGAATTGTGACAAACTGTCTGAATTTATCTTCTTTTCATGGTCCCAAAGAATGAGTAACTTCAAGCAAATGTGATGCATCTTAGAGTGCAACACTACAGAAACTGGGGCATCCTTTTACTTTCCCCCTCATAGAGACACTGAACTTTTCAATACTTGTAGTAAACTCAGGCTTCTTTTAAGTTATGTAACTTCTTTTATAGGTCACTGGAGCTTTTGAGCTAGACACTCTGAAATCTGTTTAATTGCTTTAACAAATAATTAATGTTATTGTATTAAACTTTCAGCAGAACTGAATTATCATTTACAAAGAGATAACATTTTGTACCATCATAGTAATTTTTTATGAATAGGTGAACATTCCAGAAGGTTTAAAAACCACCATGGTAGCTCATAATTTTATCTAGCATTACATAGGCTTCACATCTCTCCTCTTAATAAAATGCAAAAGACCAGAATCCTGGAGTTCCATAGTGCTCAAAAAGGTAAAGTGAGAATTATTTCTTTCATTATTATTTTGGGTGCATTCTCAGTTATCTTTAAAGATGTACATTGCAATCCACAACATTTAAAGTCTTGAATTTAGTTTTAATTTGTTGGTTTGTCGGTTTTTGTCAACACAGCAAATTGCAGTGAAAACTAGAAATACATTTTGTCTTAATTTTTTTTTCCAAATTAAAATATTTCAGAGTGTTGTTTCTAGAATGTTTGTGTTTATATAGAAATTCTGTGCCTCTTAAAAAGTGACATTTATTTCTGTCTGAATACTTGCAAAGCTAGTCAAAGTTCTGATATTCTGGTCAATTAAAAACTGAACTTCAGTATAAAGGGACATTTTAATGGAAATATAATGTAAATGACTCCTATTTCAGCCAGCTTAAATCTGCTCTTTCTTGAGCTAAAATCTGTTTCCTAATACATGTGAGTTTATTATTCTTTCAGCCATGACTAGTTTATCACCATCAGAATAAAACAAGTTTAGCACATCATTTGTGGAAGAAAATCACTTTTCTTTATTTTGCAGTGTTAATTGGAGTTAAGTCTAATTTGAATATGAAAAAATAGTCATTGTAATAGCTCTAAACAGAAGGTATTCACATCTATCTCCACTTCTGTTGTCATCTACAAGGCCTGATAAATAGAAGCAAACACATGATTTATTAAGATGAGTTTATGCAGCGATTTTGTCCACTTTCCATTCTCAAACTGTGACTCAGCCACTTTAAAAAAAAAGGAGAACGGGCATTTTTTAATAGTTTTAATGACTGGAGGTTGTTTGTGTAACCCTTGGGAAACTGGCACTTTCAGGGTGATCAATCTGTTGTCCAGTGACCCCGTGGTGAAGCCTCAGCCCAAGGTCAGTGGGACCAGGAGGGCTGCCAAGAGCTCAGACACTTCCCTGGGATGTGGGAAGCACCCAGAGAGGCAGCCCTGCTTCTCAGGAACAGAGACAGCACGGTTTCCATCTCTGCCTCAGTGTTATTTTAATATTACCAACAACAAGAAAACGAGACATGCTTAAGTCTTTGGGGGCTTATAGGGTTTTTTAGGTGGCACAGCGATGTTTTAGATGACAAATGTGGTCTTTTCTAACTGATATATAAGTTCAAACTGCAGTATTTTAGTACAACAAAACTGACCTTTCTAGGTTAGACACTGTTCAACCTATATAAAAACACTTAAACTGAAAAATTTGTTGTAAGTATAAGGACTTTTCCATAGTAAAACTGTCATTTTAGCAATGTATAGTCTTTTATTTTTAAGTGTGCTCCCCCAAAAAAAACTGCTTGAATAGCTCAAATTCTCTACCTTCACCATTTCTCAATATTGTAACTAAAGGTAGTCAGAAAAAAGAGATGAAGGAGAGAGGGAAGGAAGGAGGGAAGGAGGGAAGGAGGGAAGGAGGGAAGGAGGGAAGGAGGGAAGGAAGGAGGGAAGGAAGGA